>QODF01000041.1:2406164-2665358 GCA_024372805.1 Oostethus manadensis
CATGCAGTGGATGTGCAGGAAAGTGAGCAATTGTAAAAATAATAAAAAGAAATAACACTGACCAAGAAAAGTTGGGCGGGTGGACATTACCAGCAGCAATGAAACATGCAAATAAATAAATAAATCTTGTTTTTTGTGCATCGATGCTCTTAATAAGGCAGCTCCCTTGTGTGTTTTGATGAGCAGGCGTTCACTGACACGACAGGGAAGCATGGAAATAAAACACTATATTTTGATTTAGTATTTGCAGCAATACAATAAACACTTGCATTGATATGATCGTCGACGTGGCGTATATGCATTTGTGTTTGCTCGAGTCAACCGGTGCAGTTGTTGGTGTCATTTCCGGATACATTTGAGGTGATTTGAAACACACACACACACACCCAAGTGTGGGTCTAGTATTGAAAGTTGCTTCTATGCAAATACCAGCACTGCTGGGAGGCGTGAGGGGCGTTTAAGGTGTTTTATTCCTACCAAAAGGGAGAAACTGGACGTTTGGGATTCAAAAACAGCAGCAGATTTGCCGCCCATGACTCGAGGCCGAGCTTTAGTCTTTTTTAAACTTGAAGGCCTGAAAGTTTTTTTCATCTTATTTTGGATGTTTCTCCTCTTCCTCCCCTCTTGGATAAAATAGAATGCCTGCAGACACGTCTGTCTCTGCTGACGCTTAAAAATGATCATCATTATCACCATTTTATGACTGCACAGTTTAATACTGCGATGGCACAAAGATGCGGATGCTTTGTGCTCCCCAATAAAGCAGCAAAGTGTGCACTGGAATCATAGAGAAGTCATTACTGACCCATAATAATGATTGTTTTCTTTCATTTCTGACTGGCCTGTGACGATGCAACACGAACAAAGAAGGGCGAGCGCCCCGTAATGAAGACAACAAGCAGTTTGGTTTCTTGTATATATGTTTTTATGTAAGTAATAAAATATTACTATAACATAAATAGAAATGCGACTTTGCAGTCTACATTTATAGCAACCAACAGACAACCAATGAAGTCAACAGAAGAGAGACTTGAAAATCCACTGCAACAAAAATAAAAACTAAACAAGAAATAATAATAAATATATATTCATCATAAATGAAATCATATTAAAATATCTTCTTGGAATTAGTAAGTGTACAAAACTGCCCGGAGAAAGGAACAACAAAATGAAGAAACAACCAAAAAACAAATATTTCAGAACAAATACAAGTTTTACATATTGGACATATTTACACGCTGGAAATAATCCTGGCATCATTTTCTCTAAAATCACCTTTTTTTTTGTTAAATTATCACTGTTTTTTTTCTTGGAAAAAAATCCCTCACTTGTAAGTGAATCTAGCACACTGCCGTTTTTTGGCCTGGCGATGACACACAAATAAAGACAGGAAGAAATCAAATAAATACCATTTGAAAGTAACAAGTAAGAAAACGCGTTGCCTTCACGGCCGTGTGGGGTTTTCCACTGTATCGTACACCAGCGAAGAGCGTGGCCTTCAAAAGACAGAATGGGATGGGGTTTTTTTTTGCCACGCAGAGGATATGAGGAGGGGGGCGCTTAAAGTTACCTGAGTTGCTCCAACTTTTCATTTCGTGTGGGCTGGGAGGGGGAGGGGGGGGGCAATCACTGTGGAAATGTGCGGGAATTGTAAACACGAGATCAGCTTCAAAAAAGAGTAAGTGCTCCATGCGAACGATCAAGAAATCATAATAATAATAAGCGTTTTTTTTAACGGCTGACGCTGCTCGCAAATTTGGCGTGAAAAGATTTATATCTTTGCTGTTTGAAATTATTTCCATTAAGGCATGCAATCAGAACTCGGACGTCCTGCTGCACTCATACATTTTTTTCCTCCCAAGTTTGACCCTGATGAAAGCATATTTCCGACCCAAACGCCACACAGGAAAGACAGAATTTGGACGTCTGGTTCGTGTTTTTTTTTTTTAAAGAATAAAATGCAAATAAAAAAAGAGAAAGAAAGAATCAGTTCGTTCAGTGCTGACTTTTCATCTCCAGTGTGTGTGTGTTTTTTTTTTTTTTTTTGCAGGCGTGTGGTGCGTTCACGGTCCACCCCCATGGAGGAGAAGAAGCCTTAAATGCCTCACCTTCCAACTGCTCCATATAATTTTGGTAAATAAATCTTTGTCTGGCTTTAAATGGAATATTTTTTCATCCTAGTTTGATTTTTTTTGTTCTTTTTAACATTTTTCTCATCTACTTGAGGGACTTCCGATGCTAAAACTGCACAACTTTTCCAAAAGTCTTGAGGGAAAAGCCCAAACTTAAATAGTGTAAACTCCACAGCCCCCCCTCGTTTGTCGTCTCTGTGCGCACCGCCAGGGCGAGGTGGGAGCAGCGAGGTGGTGATGGGGGGGTTCCGTCAGTCACTGCACAGGACTCTGTAGTGTGCGGTGCAGGGGGGGTGTCTCCGCTTGCGAATATACGTCCTCCATGTTGGGATGCGGGACCCCCACGGGCGTCATGCGTTTCTCCTTTTGTCTCCGGTTGCAAAACCAAACGCGCACCACCTCCTTCTCCAGCTGCAGCGTGCCGGCTAAAGTGCTGATTTCGTGCGCGGACGGCTTGGGGCATTTTAAGAAATGGTTCTCCAGCGCCCCTTTAACGCCCACCTCGATGGAGGTCCTCTTCTTCCGTTTCCGGCCCTGCGCGGCGATCTTGTCCAAGTTGGTGGGGCTGCCCGTGTTGGAGTCTGTCTCCTCCAGCCACTTGTTCAGCAGCGGCTTCAGCTTGCACATGTTCTTGAAGCTCAGCTGCAGCGCCTCGAACCTGCAGATGGTGGTCTGCGAAAAGACGTTCCCGTACAGGGTGCCCAGGGCGAGGCCCACGTCCGCCTGCGTGAAGCCCAGCTTGATCCGCCTCTGCTTGAACTGCTTGGCGAACTGCTCCAGGTCGTCGGAGCTGGGCGCGTCCTCGTCCGAGTGGTCCTGGTGGTGGCTGAACGCCTGCTGGGGGGACTCCATCTGGCTGTCGTGGCCGGCCGAGTCGTCGTGGAGGGGCTCCCGCATGCCGTGGTGCAAGGCGCCCGGCTGGGGGCTGCCCAGCATGGCGTTGAGGTTCGTGTATCCCGGCTGCGAGTAGACCAGGGGCTGGTGGCCGCCGGACGCCGGGGACAGCGGGGACAGGTGGTGCGTGGTGGTCGGAGCCCAGGAGCCGTGGTGGGCTCCCTGTGTCTGCTGGTGCACCAGGTGGGATCTGTGGTGGAAGCCGCTGCTCAGGTCCTCCCGGCTCGCCTGCACGCCGCCTTTGTGGTCCTGCTGGCCGAGGTGTGTGCCGCTCGACCAGTCGGTGTTGGAGGTGGGCAGCCACTGGTGGTGCGTCAGGCTCATCGGGTGTCCCGTGTTGGTGGCCGCCAGACCTTGCAGGTACTCGTGGTGCATCATTTTCTGCACCTCCCGGTAGGTGGTCCCCTGGTGCATCCTGTCCGAGTCCGGATGCATGAGCGGGTTGGACGGCAAGGAGTTATTCCGCGGGATGTACTGAGCTGTTGTCGCCATGGCTCCGACTTGGAGAAGTGACGAGCGCCTCGGAGGTCTGCGGGCTTTAGAGCCCCGGTCGGCGAGCGGAGCTGCTCTGGGAGGTCTTGGGCCGGCGAGAAGACACGCCTACCCTCCCTCTGTATTGGCTCCGCTCCGGTGGCGGCCCGTGGGGACGCGCTCAATGGGTGAGGGGGGCTTCTGCTCTTTACGCGCACGGTGAAGAGGAGGAGGGGGGCACCTTTCTCTATATTTATACACACTATCTATCTGCTATCGTCGCTCTTGATGGTATTTTGAGAGATTTGCAGGTTTTGTTTGGGTCTACACAACCACTTTAGGGAGGGGGGGGGGGCCTTACTTTGTTGTAAAACAGGTCAGGGACCAGCACAGTTGATCATAAACATACATACAGTATGCTGATTATTCATTGCGTGATCATAACCTTATCTTGCATCATTTGCACTCATTTTCTGCACTTTTGTTTACCTTATTTGCTCAGTGCGTCTTACTGCTGTCTACTTGCAACATTGTATGCGTCTTAGAATTTGCACTTCAGCTAGGATATTTACATTTTATAGGCTCTGTGCCCAACAAAACAAACCATATTGTGTATGTCCACCATTGCTATAATTGGTCAATACAGTGACGTGCACAAAAGTCAACTTGAAGTGCAATAAAGTTAATATACAGAAAATATACCCTTTATATTACATGTTTGCTAACACAAGATGTAGGTTACCATATGCCAGACATGTGTCACACTTACCCATGATGTCACTGGCAATAGTACCTCTAAAAAAAGAACATAAATGTTTAAAAAATGTTTATTTACACCCTTTAAGCTGCAGAAATCAGACAACAGAAAACAATCAGACAACATGCTGGTTTTCTCACAGACCATAACCTTATAGGTACACCTGCATCATTTCAAAACAGGATAACATTTGATTTGATTCTTATCATACTTCTGCTTAGATGCTAACTACATTTTATAGACTGTGATGCACATAATAACAATAAAATCATTTGCAATTGTACAAATAACCCTTATGGCATATGTGTATGTCTTATTGTTGCTTGAAAAGGTCATTGGCCACACAATGCACATTAACATGCACAAAATTAAGTGCAAGTTAATAGACATTAGACATTAGAAAACCATTCAAATACGGACGCTCGAGGAAAATACACCTGGCATGTTAAATGCTTAACTATTTTCTCAAAAATGTGTCAAACATACCAATGACGTCATCAATTGTAGCGTGTTAGTGTGACGGGAAATCTGAAAAAAAAGACAAGAAATGTTTATTTACACCAATTAAGGTGCAGAAATATAAATATAAAAAGACAAAATGCACATTTTCTCAGATGCAGACCACAATATTGGGCATACCTACACCGATACATAGCAAGATCTGCCAAAAACAAAGAGGTAATAACTCCCAGTTGTGTTCATGTACCAATAACTGTGCATTGTTGTACTTTGCATTGTTGTGCTGCCATTTTTAGCACCCTGCTATCCACATGCCCTTTGACCTATTCTATGCTACTTCCTTCTATACTTTCTATACATGCACCTTTTTTTAGGAGACACTTGGAGGTGAGATGCTGTGTGCTTTCCTCCTCCCTCCTTGCTACCTACCTCTTCTACTGCTTGATCTGATTATTTTTCCCTTCACGTTTTGTCCCAATAGCAAATTACCAATTCTATGAATTGCAAAGCAGCCTCGGAGACGCTGAAGGGGTGTATACACACACACACACACACACACACACACACACACACACACACACACACACACACGCACACAGGGAGTGTGTGTGTGTGTGTGTGAGAGAGAGAGAGAGAGTAAGGGGGGGTGCAAAGATTGAAAGGGATCTTTTGCAAACACAATCACGTTCTTAAATGGAAATGCGGGGCTTTAAACAAATCTTACATCTCTCTTGTTGCATTCGCCTTAAAAGTCTGCAATCAGCCCGCATGTTCCTTTCCTCCTCCTCCTCCTTCTTCTTCTCTTCACTCTGGACATTTTTTATGGATGTGTTTCCACGCTCAGCTCTTTTGAAAGGAGCATGTCACTTGCTTTTCTTTTTGTTGTTTCTATTGTGTTTGTGCAGAAGCATTCAGGGCTGATTTTGAAGATGCGGGGACAAGCGGACCTAAAGGAAGGTAAGCTGGTAAATGTTGTCTACGGGGGCAAAGGGGGTGGCGTTAGGTGGGGCACGGTCACAGGTGCTCTTCATCATCATTGCGTGAAAGGCGTGGTTTGTGTCCACCCATCTTTGGACTGGATGCTGCACATTGCATTATCACTTCAAGTCTCTTTTTTTTCTAAGGATGCTGATTTCCCCCTCATATATAAATATTCTAAATACAATTATTTCATTTTTGTATGTTGTTTTCGTCTGTGACTTCATGAAGCAGTGTTGTCATGGAGTGTTATTAAAATTCAATTATTATTTTTCCTAGTATATCCTCCTTGAAGATGTACACTTGTTATTATTTTTTATTGCATTTTACAATTTTATTTTAATACCGTTAGTGTATTTCCTGTGAAGTTTAGGTCAAGCAGCATTCTTAAAAACATTGTTTATATCCCTATTTTCTTCAAGCAGACTTTAAGCAATTTTATTTCATTTAAATTAATTTATATTTTATATTTTATTTAAATTTTATTTATTTACTTTATACATTTTTTCTTAAAATTTTTAATTAGTTTTTAAATAACATTTTATTTTAATTATGATTATTTTTTGTACATTTTTGTGCATGCTTCATTATTTACAGCTTTAAATTTTATATTTTTTTAGGCTATCCCTGCTTTCCTTAAAATTTCCTTTCACATTTCGGAATTCATCTTAATACATTTGTATTTAATAGTTTGCATGTTTAGTGTCTTTTCCGTGACTCCATAAAGCGGGTTGGGTCATCATCCCCATTCTTGCCTCCCGTGTCTATAAAAAGCGTGCCCACACAGAGTCACTGTTGTGCATGGGGCTGTGGAAGGAAAAGCCACATCCAGATGCTGGGTTGGGGGTGAGGAGGTGGGCTAGTGGGGGTGGCAGGGGTGTTTTTGTGGCGGAATCGTGGCCCCCTTGGTGCATTTTTGCCATCACCCGCCACGTCTCCATGGTGCGCCCCGTGAAAGGGAGCCCACAGAAGTGAATGACAGGCCGTGTGCGCTAAGGATGAAGTGGAGTAAGCGTGGGGATGGGGGGTGAGGATGCCCCCCCCATGCCCCTCCCGTTCCCTTCCAATATGAAGCACAAATGACAAGATTCTTCTTTGTTGAATTTCTCCACAGTGTAAATTTATAGTTTCTTTCCTGACATGTAGGTCAACATGCAGGATGTGACAGACACAGCGTGGTGCGTTCACTGACCGAGCTGTCAGCCTTTTTCCTATCAGGGGCCATTGCAGTGTGTAGAAAGCACCCTGTTGTTTATTATTATGTAATTATCAGCATTTGTGGATTACAAATGTTGGCCTTTTTGTTCTCAGTAGTTGTTTATGGCCAAGAATCCACAGGTTTCATTTTTAAAAAATAACAAAAATCTGGTTGATTGTGAAGAATTTTGAGAGTTAAGCATTTGTGCGTGTAAAAAACATACAAAAAAAGCAACCAAAAAAATTACTTTACAATTACTGATGTTTTACGGCTTAATATCTGCAAACATGTGATTTAAATGGTCACTGGTCACCAGTCAATCACAGGGCAATATAGACAAACAACCATTCAAACTCACATTCATACCTATGGACAATTTAGAGTCGAGATGCCCAATGGAGATTTGAACCCAGATTTTCCAGATCTTCTGACCGAGTGGCCAACACTCAGCCACCGTGTGGCATCACAGAAAGCAGCTTTGTAAAAAAAAAATTAAAAATGCAGGCTTCACTACACATCTTAAAATGCAGTCTAATTTACAGGTGTGGGCTCTTCAGCGAATAGGCTAACCTCGCACAATTTTGCTGTTAAAATGTGCGTGTAATGTTATCACTTTAGCTCACATACAGTAACTGCTAGTGTTGCTAGGGTTTGATAAGGTCCGCCTGTGCACTCCTTAATCCTATGTTGTTGTATGTGATATAAGACGTCTATTACGTTGCACCAAGTGCAAAGTTGTAAAAAAGATAACATAAGATATACCTTTATTAGTCCCACCGGGGGAAATTAGTACAAGTGCACACAAGAGCAGAGTACTAAAATACACAAGAGCAGAGTAAGTGTAAAAACCAGGTAGTATTAATTGTATAAAAGTTATATATACACTGTTTGCTGTTTACAATTGTGTACATGTTGAACAAGCCGCAGGTTTATTGCACAGTTATTATATTATTATATTAACATATATATTATTATATTACTGTATAGGATATTGTATAGGATTTTTTTTTAGCAGTTTTGTTATTATAGTGTTATTATAGTTTGTTATATAGTGTTTAAAAGTGGATGAGCTGCTTAAAAAGTTTTAAAATGATGAAAGAGGGATGCTACCAGGACCTGTGTAGAAGTCACAAGGAAGAGGTGCTCTTTGGAACAGGGACAGACTAAAAACTAGAAAAATCCAAGGCGCACTCTCACCCTGTTAAAATGCCTTTATTACTTTTTCTGGTCTTAATGGACCTTATTCAGCCCCAACACCTTTTCAGCCATGCGGCCTTCATCAGGGGGACAAACAAGGACAGACATGGACAATCAAAGTTCTTTAGCTTTTTGGATTTTGGACAACACACTTCCGATACACTAATGTGCAACCTCTGACGCTTATTTTACATTGTTAAACGTGAGTAGAACAGTTTTACTTTCCACAGGTAACACTTGAGTTGACATTTCATTAGATATTTAATGCCAGCCACCACCTCCACTCAAGTCCACAGGGGGATAATCCTTTCGAGGACGATGTGTTTACACTTTTAACTTTTCCTGATGTGTGAAGAGGAAATTTTAAGCACAAAAAAAAATCCACACCAGCAGCCATCAGATAATTGTGTTGCCTCCTCTTTGATAGACATGCGTAATAGGCCCCCCTAAATATGCAAAAAAGGCGACTGGTCCATTTTTCTAAAGACCGAATCGTCAGGTAACTTTTCTTTCCTGTTTTTTTTTGGCTAATGAACTCGGGCTACTCTGCCAGCATCCCCCTGAGAGAGGGATTGGGAAGAGAGGGGGTGTGGATGGAGGCGGTGGTGGTATGCTTCCCTAGTGGTGGGCGCAAGGTGCGAGTTTCTTCTTCTCTTTGCTCTAACTCTCCGCTAATTAGACGGGGCTCTGAACGCACCACAATGAATATTCATGCCAGGCACCAGCACGCAATTAGTCAGAAGAGTTCCCAACTTCAAGCTCCAAACAAGGGGGAGGCAGCGGAACGGGCGCCTGAGACAAACCAACCCCCCCACCCTCACCCGGCCCCTCATGCTTGAGCACTCTTACCCCCCTCCTAACCAAACTTGCACTGTGAATGCTGATGTCTCCCGTTCTCAAAGCTGCCACCCACATAAATCCACTTCATGTAAACCAGCATGTTGGGAATAGGGCTAATCCAATTAACCATCTCCATAACCTCCAAAGGGGACCAGGCCTCTTTTAAACATACTTCATATTTACTGAAACGTGCTACCACAAAGGCCGCACGGTGCTCGAGCAGTTGTTGGTCACACAGTCAGGATGTCTGGAAGAAGTGGGTTTGAATCTTCGTTGGGCATCTCTGTGTGAAGTTGGCATGTTCTCTCCGTGCATGCGTGGGTTTTCTCCAGGCACTCCCGTTTCTTCCCACATTCCAAATACATGCATGTTAGGCTAATTGGAGATTCTAAATTGTCCATAGGTATGAATGTCAGTGTGAATGGTTGTTAGCGGCATAGAAAACTGTTGGAAGATACCACAAGACATTGTAGAAAAAGTGAAGTAATACAGTGAGGTAATTTCCCTTAGATAGTAGTCACTACCCTAAATGCCGCCGCCTCTGTATGTCCACTTGAGACAAAAAAAGTCCTTCTTTGCCCAGCTCTCCATGAAAACCGTTGCTAACCAAAAAAGCAGCACCCACCAAGGCTTTGACAAAACAAAGTATTTTTGGAAACTAGTTACAGCTACAGAACATATTAGGAATTGGGACCATTTGTTTTCGTGGGCAGGGGGAACAGTTCTCACCCGATGACAAAAAAACAACAACATTTGTCTAGTAGAAGAGAGGGAAAATTGCGGCATTTGTGTTTTGTTCGTTAGCAGAAAGGAGAATGTCGTACTGTAAAACATTAGGAATAGACAGATGGGACTCTACCATTTGCACTGTGAGGCATGCGCTTGTCAGTTCCATTTTACCGTAAACAAAACTGAAAAAAAAAAACACAGCTTCCTGATTCCTGAAGAATGACGTAAGATGTGAGATGAACCATTGAGATTCGTGGGTGTGGTGGGTGGGTAATGGGTCCATACTGTACTCACAAAATTTCTCAAACAAAAGTGAAACAAAAATTGCCGAGTCATATTTGTGAGCTTTTAGATAGCTGGTCAGTTTATTTAGTGTCAAAATTTTTGGCCACACAATGATGCAAGGGCCACTTGGATATTTTATAAAGCAACCATTGTAAATTTGCATAAAGACGTGATATACTGAATATAATAATATATTATTCATATAATAAAATATATTGAAATAATATGTTTCAAGAAAAAAATGCATAGTTGAAAAGATGTTTATTAATATGAACTTCAGTCTTTTCCCCCCATTTTTTGCTGTTGTTCTTTTTAAAATGTCAAAAATATTTCAACTTCCAAAAATTCGAACTTTATTTTGTTTTTTTCCCTCATAATGTTTTTTGAAAAATATTTTTTTTTAAATCTTGAATGTTGTCGTTTAATGTCCACCTCTATGCTACAATAATGACAATTTTTTCTCTTATTTTTCCCTTTTCCTTTTTTTGGCATTGGTTTTGTTTCAAAATTTCCAACTCTTTCAACTTTCTTCTTGTAAATGTACTTTTTGTAAACATGACCTTAGTCCCACAGTATTTTGACTTTAACCTTGAGACAGAAAAACTTTTTCCAAAAGATAATATTCCAAAAATTATAACTTTATTCACTGTTTTGTTGTTTCCCATAAAATTACAATTTTAAAGAAATAAGATATATTTTTCCTAATAATATTACATTATTCTCATACAAATATGACTTTTTCTCCTTAATATTTTTATTTTATTCTTGTAAAATTACAGCAGATTTTAACATATTTGCCGGGTTTTATTTAAAATCATAAATAGTAAATCATATTTTTAGAATGTATAGAAAACCAGCCACGGGCCGCAATTTGGACACCCCTGATGCAGCGTGACTAAAGATGTTTGGAGTGGGGACTGGGGCGGGAACAGCAGCCAAATGACTGAAAAATAAAAAAAAGATGAGAAATGTTAGGATAACATAGATGAGGTTACAATTTGATTTTGATTTGTTTTGATTGTTTTAACGGTTCTAACGTGTGTTTGTCTGCTGGCTAGCACACCACTTCCTGGTTGGGAAAAATTATATAAGATTTTATGAAGAACTACGCAAGACCCTACCTACAATTACACTTTTCTAACAGAAGCGGGAACCAATTATATTCTTCCTGGTTCTTGGAAAATAATTTAAATATTGTTAGGAATGAGATGGACAAGAGTGTACCATTTATAATAAGGTGAGGGTGGTAACAGTTCTGTTGTGTCTCACTACAAGAGGTGGAGATGTTGGTGGACCCGGTCAATCGGACAATATGCCCCTGTGTCTATCCATGGGCAGAGGGTCGAGCAGGTGAGCTTCTTTAAATATCTTGGAGTTCACATAGACAGCGACCTGAGCTGGAGCACACATGTGACCAACGTGTGCTCTAGAGTTAATCAGCGCCTTCACTTTCTGTGCAGACTCAGACTGTTTGGTGTGTGTGAGAACATTATGATGACATTCTACATGCCATTGAATCTATTTTACGATATGGCATTACCAGCTGGTTTAGTAACCTAACAGTAAAATCAAAGACTCAAATGTTTAGCCTAGTCAAAACAGCAGGAAAAATCATGGGCACTCCTGCTCTTAGCCCAGTAGAGCTGTTTGAGCAGGCCACATACAAACAAGCTAAGACTATTCAATCTGATGTGTCACATGTACTGTACTCTGAATATCAGCTTATGAACTCGGGGAGGAGATACAGGGTCCCTTTGTGCAAGCATAATAGATACAAAAAATACTCTTTTGTCCCACTTTCTGTCAAAATGCTCAATGACACATAATGTACTCTTTCAACTTGCACAATGTGGAAAGGTAATGCACTCTAAGTCTTTGTACAAATCATGTGTGGTGGTTCTGTCTGTCTGTTGTATTTGGCATAGCACAGCCTCTGTCCAAGGAAAGTTTTCCCCCCTTGGGAGACAAATAAAGAAACTTTAAATTTCTCTGACAAAAAAATCACAAATAAGCGTCGTATTTGAGTTTGTCTGTAGTGCACTACTTCCTGGTTCACGTAGAAGGGCATGAGGCTTTAGAGACGTTCTGTCGGGAAACAGAATTTTTTTCTGGGGGGCACTTCTATCATGACAGCAAAGGTGTCTTTTCCCTCTCTCCAAAGTTTCATGTAAAACTGTCATGTAGTCTTTGCCTAATCCTCCTAATTAGCAAACAAACAGTAGTAAAAAAGACAAATACCTCGGGCTTTCATGCTCAGTGAGCAGATGAAAAAAGGTCCTGAATGGACAACAAAGTGAGAAAACATGCTAAGTTGGACCTCAAAGTGTAACACGCACACACACACGTATCCTCCTACTTCCTGGCCAGGAGCTGTTTACCTCCCTATCAGTGCTGTTCTCTATAAGTCTATAAGTAGGGACCAATCCATATTCACCCGCCTGAAATTCCTCTGCTTATCTTCCCAACCGACCCTTGGAAAAAAATAAAACCTCCCCATGCACACACACACACACACACACGCACACACACACGCACACACACGCACGCACACACACCAACACAAACACACACATACATAAACATGTCTTTACGGAAGAAAGAGGCAAGCACGCCAGGCCAGGAGGGGGTCGGGGATAATAATCACCTTGAATTCAAAGTAGAGGATTGCGCTTTCTCGGCAACAGAGAGGATGGACATGCAGCCACGAAGCTCGGCAACACAGGTGGACCAGGGTGGGCTTTGAGGAGGGTTGGGGTGGGATGTAGAGATTGCTGGTACAGGATTTGGACAGTGTCAGTGTGAGTTTTTGTGTGAATTTAGTAGGATTCTACACAGAGGGTGGGACGCACGGTAATGACGTTTACCCTGTGAGATGGTGAGGCGGCAGAACACAACTTGGTGCGCTTTTCAAGAGTCTCATGCGTTGAACTATCTTACCGCTTTGTTTGGCCAAAAGCAACATTAATAGAATAAACGCGGAGGTAGAGTGTCCTAATTACTCACTCTGGAGAGCAGCGAAGAAGACCTCGCCAGCCTTGCGGAGTATATCGACTCTTGCTACCAAGAAGTCGTCATGGGGAAACCCAATACAGCCATTCCCAAAGCGGCGGCGGCAAAGAGATCAAGGAACGAAGACTCACCTGGGACGGCTTCTCCAGCCGGGAAAGACTCGGCGGACATACTCATGTCCATCGATAACAAACTGTCCAGTCTTGATGCCCGCTTGAACTTGCTAGAGATCATGCACAAGGAGTTCCAAGCACTGCGGGACTCGGTGGAGTTTAGCCAGCAGCAGGTGCAGGCCCTAGCCCAGGAGAACGCCTCGCTTAGGGAGTCGGTGAAATCCCTAACGGAGGGAATGAGTCGGCTCTCCGAGGAGAATAAAAAAATCAAGGAGACTGTTTTGGATCTCCAGGCACGCAGCATGAGGGACAACCTGGTGTTCGTAGGAATACTGGAAGAGGACAAGGAAGACCCAGAAGAAACGGTAAAAAGCTTCATCAAAGTCCACCTGAAGCTACCTGAGGAAACCGTGGACAACATGGCCTCCCACCGCGTACACCGGGAGAAGAGCCGACGCTCGGCAGCCCCGGCCGATTGTGGCGAAGTTCGCCAACTTTAAGCAAAAAGAACAAATCAAGTCCCAGGGCCGGGAGCTGAGAGGGAAGGACTTCAGCGTCAACGACCAGTTTTCGAAGGAGATCTTGGATCGACGTCGTGCTCTCGTCTCCATCCGCCGCAAGTTCATCCAAGATGGATGCCGAGCTGTGGTCGCGGTGGATAAACTTTTTGTCAACGGCCAACTGTACCGGGATCCCAACATCACGCCGTGGCTCTAATAATTCCTGCACCAGGTGATGTAAACTTGCACATACAAGCATGTTAAGGACACGTTAAGGTACTGAACTAAGAATACTGCCAACTGTAAACTGACATGTTATTAGTTCACTGTCTGTCGCTACGTCACACTTGCAAAGTGATGTTATATGTTTCTGTCTTTTTACTGTTTTCTATCTCCTTTTCTTTTCCACCCTCTTTTTCCCCTCTTTTCACTCCCTTCCCTCACATCTTCCTGGGTAATGAACACCTCACCTTATTTGTATGCATTAACCAGAACACAGATAGAACTGAGGCACAGCAGCATGTCCACACTATCCACACAACAGGTGTATTTAAAACAAATCTGCATGAGTCCGTAGTACTAACACCAGTCAGGTGATGGGTACACTGAGGTTTATCTCGTGGAATGTGCACGGATCTGGTTCCACGGTCAAGAGACTAAACATTTTTAATCACCTACAGGACTTAAAGGCAGACATTGTCTTACTACAAGAAACACATCTAACAAACACATCTATAGATGCACTTTACACAACACACAAGGCGTAGAGGGGTAGCAATTCTCATCAAAAAAAATTAAACTTTCGCATTGACAACATACTCACAGACCCGCAGGGCAGATTTATCATAATTAAAATTTATATACAAAATATGAAGTTATGCATTGCAAGCGTATATGGACCAAATGTTGATGACCCTTCTTTTTTTCACTCCTTCTTCAAATCACTCTATGATCACTCAGACTGTACACTCATTATTGGAGGGGACTTCAACATGGTTCTTGATCCAAGAGTGGACAGGCTGAGTCGCAATGGAAATAATAGACAGGACCAATCCTCAGAGGTTGTTAAACAATACATGAAGGATTTTGGACTTTGTGATGCTTGGCGCTCTCACCATCCCACTGTTAAGGAGTACACCTTCTTCTCATCAGTCCACCACTCATACTCTAGATTAGATTATTTTCTAACCAGCAGCACACTGATGAGTGATATATCTGAAACCAAAATTCATCCCATCATTATCAGCGACCATGCACCAGTGTCACTTACACTGGTAAGTAATAAGAACAGTAAACCACCAACACGAAACTGGAGATTGAATACATCATTGCTTGAAGACTCGGAATTTATCAGTTACTTCAAGAGACAATGGTCTCTATACATAGAAAACAACGATTTACCAGGAACATCAGCGTGTGTTCTCTGGGAGGCAGGGAAGGCAGTAATGCGCGGGAAAATAATTTCATTTTCCTCGCACAAGAAAAAGAAAGAGACTTCCAAAATATCAGTTTTGGAAGGTAAAATGAAATCGTTAGAGGAGGCCTACTCTGTCTCTCAAGATGAACACACTCTAAACGATATAAGAAAAACCAAACTGGAACTTGAGGAAATATTAAATAAGAAAACACAATTCTTAGTACAAAGGCTTCGCTTGGAGAACTTTGAACATAGTAACAAATCTGGGACATTTTTGGCTAATCAATTAAAAACAAATAAAGAGAAAACAACTATCTACGACGTTAAAGACTCAGCAGGAAATATCAGCCATGACCCTGATAAAATAAACACCATTTTTAGGGATTATTATAAAGCATTATACACACCACAATTACACCCATCAGATGATGAAATAGATCAGTTTCTTAGTAATTTAAATCTACCGATATTACAACAGAACCAGAAAACATCTCTGGACTCACCTCTATCTGTTGGCGAACTCCAGGAAGCTCTCCAGCTCATGCCTAATAATAAAGCCCCAGGCCCAGATGGTTTTCCTGCTGAATTCTACAAAGAATTCTGGACTACACTGGCGCCAACTTTTTACAAAATGTTATTAGAAATAAAGGAGAAAAATAAAATGCCTCCAACTATGAACTTAGCTAATATTACTCTCTTATTAAAACCAGGAAAAGACTCCACACTCCCATCTAGCTACCGCCCAATTTCCTTAATTAATGTAGATTTTAAAATAATCAGTAAAGCTTTGGCTAGAAGGTTAGAGAAAATTACTCCTTCCATAATCCATCCAGACCAAACAGGTTTTATTAAAGGTAGACACTCCTCAACTAACACACGAAGATTAATTAACCTCATAGATTATTCTTACATACAGAATTTGGAAACTATTATCCTTTCTCTAGATGCAGAAAAAGCATTTGACAGGGTAAACTGGAACTTCCTATTCAGGACATTAAATAAATTTGGGTTTGGACCGGGTTTTATTGATTGGGTCAGAATATTTTATACCAACCCACATGCATGTGTGAGGACCAATGATCAAACTTCTTCAAGCTTTAGCCTTCACAGAGGCACAAGGCAGGGCTGTCCACTGTCCCCTCTACTGTTTTCCATATTTATCGAACCCTTAGCAGCGGCCATCAGACAACATGAAGAAATCAAAGGGATCCGCACCAGAGAAATGGATCACAAAATAAGTCTCTACGCTGATGATGTATTACTTTTTCTCCAGAATACTCAAGCGTCCCTTTCCGGCACGATTCAACTTATAAACAAGTACTCATCAGTGTCTGATTACTCTATCAACTGGTCTAAGACCACAGCTCTACCCATTAACTGTCACTTTAAGGGTATACCTGATGCCATAATACGGACAGGAAATATTCGATATTTGGGTATAAATATTTCACCCAAGTTGTCAGAGCTGACACAGTTGAATTACGTTCAGCTTTTGAAAACAACTGAGGGTGATCTTTTGCGGTGGAGACGTCTACCCATATCACTCATGGGGAGAGTGGCTGCCGTCAAGATGATGGTTTTACCGAAAATTAATTATTTGTTTTCAATGATACCCACCAAACCATCCTCCAAGTGGTTCAAGTCACTGGACTCCCACATCTCTAAATTCCTTTGGAAAGACAAACCATCACGTATCAGCTTAAATACGTTAAAACAAACCAAAGGCAGGGGTGGTTTAGAGCTTCCGGACTTTTCTCAGTATTTCTTAGCCAATCAACTGCAATATGTCTCCAAATGGCTCAAACCGAGTTATCCAGACGAGCCATGGCTGGATATAGAGCAAGCACTGTGTGATGATCTAGCAATCTGTGATCTACCATTCATCAGTTCAACCATTAAACATCATAAATGTTACAAAAGTATGAACATCAGCTCCACTCTGACAGCTTGGTGGGAATTTCTTAAAATAAACAAATGTTCCCTCTATCCATGTAAGCTGACACCCATCTGGAACAACCCTGACATCCTACAAAATAAAAGAATGATAAACTTTCCTCTCTGGAAAAACAAAGGGATAAAACACTTAGATAATATCATAGTAGAAGGAAAGTTTGTGTCATTTGATACGCTCACCTCCCAATATGGAATCAGCAGCACCAAATTTTTAGAATACCACCAAATCAAATCTATAATAGGAAAAAAATACACGCCCAATCAATTGAACCTGCAAATGCCAACCAAGGTGGCAGAATTCTGTAACCTCTGTGCCCCAAAGTTATTATCAAAAATATATAGGCTTAACAATAAAGCAGAAGATTTAATACACCTACCGACTGCAAAATGGGAAACAGACCTACTCAGTAATTTGGATCAAAACACATGGATACAAATATGTTCAAATACATTTAAAATGACGAAAAACTTAAATCTACAGCTGATTCAGTTCAAAATTCTTCATAGGACTCATTATACAGGACAAAGGATGTTCAAGATGGGTCTCACAAAGTCAAATATTTGCTCACAGTGCACAAATAACTCTGTTGATAACTATATACATGCTGTGTGGTATTGTGCTCCTGTCCAAAGGTTTTGGCTTCAGATATGTGAGGAGCTGTCCACTTGGTCCAAATGTAATATTCCAGCACACCCCACATTGTGTTTACTTGGCCATTTAGGTGGCATCAATATCGATAATAACACCTCACGTATGGTCCTTACTGCGTTATGCATCGCAAAGAAAACTATTCTCATGAATTGGAAAACAAAAGCCAATCTAAGTATGAACCAATTTAGGAACCTTTTATTAGATCATATCTCTTGTGAGACAATGTCTAGCTCTTTAAACAATCAATTGGACCAATCTCATTCACTCTGGTCCCCGGTGATTAGCTCTTTCACTTCACTCTGAGAGTTGGGCGGCTGGCGGAGGTGCCGGGGGTATACGGGCCGCTGGGGGTCCCTTGGGGAGGGGGGCTGGGCTACGCTGCTCTGCGGGGGACCGGTGTTTATCTCTGTGAGGCTGGGGTAGGTCTGGTGCCGAGACGACCGGTTGGTGGAGGGGCGGGGGACCGTGGGTTGGGGCCTGGGTCGTGGCCGTCGGGCCCCGGGCCGGTTGGCTGGGCTGGCTGGGTGTGGGTAGGGCGGCACTCCTGGGCCCTGGGTTCCGGGGGCTGCCTCTACCCGGATGTGGGAGTGGGGGCGTATCTGACCCCCGGGGGCATCTGGGTTGTCCCGGACTCGCTGCTGTGAGGGTGGATGGGTGCGCGTCCCGGTGCCGGATTAGTGCCTGGGAGGACCAGGGTTGGGGAAGTGTGCAGGGAGTTGGGCGGGTGTGTGTGCCCGAGTGCAGGTGTGTGTCAGTGTGTTTGTGTGTATGTTGTATGTCGTACGTTGGGTGCAGGGGATTGAACAGGGGTGTGGGCACAGGGGGCAGTGGTGGGGGGTGAGGTGTGTGATTGTGCCTGGATGGTTGCTGCCTCTTCGAGGGGTGGGGTGTGTCGCCCGGGTTCCTCTCTGATACGGGGTGGGGATGGCGGTGGTGGTGTTCGGGGGTGTGGGCCGCCGGAGTCTCCTACAGTGGCGCGCATGATGGCTAGTGTGTAACATCTGGGTGAGGCTGCTCCCGGGCTGCGGTCGCTGAGCGTCCGGGGCCTCGCCTCGCCTCGTGCCGGCCCCTGCCCCGCGGTGGGTCCCGGGAAACAGGGGTGCCTACTGCCCAATGGCTCGTCCTCTGGGAGGGAAAAAAATATATAATTTCCCTCCTAGTCTTACTATCCCTCGCGCCCTTGCCCCCCCACTCCTTGCAAACAAGCACATAGGATCTTGGGGAGTGCGCGTGCTCCATGGTGGTGTGGCGGGGGGGGTCACAAACATGACCTCCTTCTGTCATGCCCTGGGGGCCGCAAACTCCCCAGTTTTAATTACACTTATTCCCCCAACATAGAATCACAGACACCTCACATTCATTTTTGGGGGGCGGGACTTGTGTCACAGGGTGGGCAGAGCTACTTAGCCGTGCTCAGCTGGCGGAGTGGTTCTGCCCATGGTGTCCTGCAGTTTCGGCTCCTCAATTTTAATTGCCTACACACACATCTCACACTTCATAACACTTTTAGTTGGGTGGGAAGGCGGGGATTAGAGGGTCCTATTACACCCCTGTTTTCTTGGACGCTCCCTGGGGCTGGGGGCGGTGGGAGGGGGATTGTTTCGGCTCCGGATCTCAGTCGGCGGCAGTGCTGGGAGGAGTGCCTGCGTGCATGCGGCGCTCTGTGGATTTTCCGGCGACCGGGTATGGTGGTATGGCCCCGTGTCTCGGGGGAGCTCGGGGTGATGCTGCTCGCTGCATTGGGGGGGTGGCACATCCAGGTGCATATGTGAAAATGTAGGTGTGTAAGGGTATGTGTGTTAACATGTGTGAGTATGGGAACAGGTTTTGGTGTGGGTACTGGGGCAGGGGTGGACGGGTCGCGGGGGGTGAGAGGGGGGGGTAGACCCATGGGCACTCTATGGGCACCTGCCTCTGGCGTTGGGTAAGGCGATGGCCCGCGGCAGTTGTGTCTGGGGTGGCCTGGAGCTCCCGGGGTGTTGGGTATGGCCCCTGCTTTATGGGCCCGGGGGCTCGGGAGCGATTGTCCTGCTTGCCCGAAGCTGGCCGGCCTCCGGCGGGTGTTCCGGCGGTTGGTGCCCGGGCCCCCCCTGTGGCCCTTGCTCGGCTGCCGAGCGGCATCAGGCCGGGTCTCCCTTGCACCTCTTCGGAGTGGACTCGCAGTTGCCTCTTGGGGTGGCGGGGTCGGGCCTTCCCCTCTGTAGGGAGCCTGCTGGGGGACCGTGCTCCGGCGTCTTCCTAGTCGGACCCTCACTTTTGGAGGAAGTGTGGTTTGGGATGCATGGCGGTGTTCGCCACAAACATCTCCTCATTCTCTGTTTCACTCTGATGCAGTTATCCTGTCACTGCAGACTAATGTAGATTTAATGTAGATTTGTTGCACGTGTCATCTGGATGGTCATTGTTCAAGAGGTTCTGTTTCTTTTCTCGTTGTTTTTCTTGTATGTTTATCATTATTAGTAAATATGTATGTATGTGTGTAAACATATATATGCACACTGTATGTGTGTGTATGTATGTATGTACTGCATGGATGTGTGTATGTGCACAGTTTGTGTATGTATACGTGTACAAATATGTGCATATATATATGTATATATGTGTGTGTATGTATATGTATGTATGTGTATATATCTGTGTGTGTGTATATGTATATGTATATATATATGTATATATGTGTATATGTATATATATGTATATGTATGTGAATCTGTGTACATGTATATTAGTATTATCATTATTATTATTATTTTTTATTTTTCTTGTTTCCCCTGTATTTTTGCTCATTTTGCTCTGTGACTGTTTTAGTTGTTGCTGAAATTGTGATTATCACAATTGTTTATAATATGGTTGAAATATGTTTGTGAGGTTCTTCTGCACCCTTTCTTATATCCCTCACCCCACCCCCCACCCGTCCCTTTTCAGGTCGGCATCGAAATGTGGCGCAACAAAATTCATAATAAACGCAGTCAAATGTCAAGGGAGACTCATTTGGATTATGAAGTCTCCCTTGAAATTCAAAGAAATTTTGCTCAGCATTTAAAGGCAGCTTGACTCCCACTCAGCTGTTATGTTGTTGGACAAGACAAAAAAAAAAAAAGTTGTAGGATTCTACACAAATAGGAATACAAAATGCAATATTTTGGAAAGTTACTTGAAAACACTTCTTTTCCTTTTGGTTTATCCCTTAAGGGGTCGCCACAGCGAATCTGTCTTCTGCATCCTCGTCTACCTTAATGTCCTCTTTCACTACATCTATAAACCTCCCCTTTGGTCTTCCTCTAGGCCTCCTGCCTGGCAGTTCAGAACTCAGCATCCTTCTACCAATATATTCAGTATCTCTCCTCGGGACATGTCCAAACCATCTCAGTCTGACCTCTCTGACTTTATCTCCAAAACCTCTAACATGTGCTGTCCCTCTGATGTACTCATTCCTGATCCTGTCTATCTTGGTCACAGGAACCCATCTTCATGTCTGGTACTTCCTGTCTTTTTCTGAGCGGCACTGTCTCTAGACCAAACAACATTGCTGGTCTCACCACAGTTCATGCTTTCTCACTTTTCCCCACTTGCGCTGACCAAAAGCAGTTTTAAAATGATGCTAACATATACTCTCTTTATATATAAACAAAACGATTGTGTGTTTTTACTGTGGTAGAAACAGGAAATAAACAGGACAAGAGAAAAGTCTTGCTATTTTGAACTTAAAATATTGTAAACAACAACAACAAATAATATCATTGTATAAATACAGTATTGCCGCAAGGTGGCTGAGTGGGTAGCGCATTGGCCTCACAGTCAGGAGGTTCAGGGTTCGAATCTCCGTTGGGCATCTCTGTGTGGAGTTTGCATGTTCTCCCCGTGCGTGTGTGGGTTTTCTCCGGGTACTCCGGTTTCCTCTCACATTCCAAAAAAACATGCATGTTAGGTTAAGTAGGTTAGGTTTGGCGACTGTAAATTGTCCAATGTTTGTTTGTCTATATGTGCCCTGCGATTGGCTGGGTCCAGGGTGTACCCCGCCTCTCGCCCAAGGTTAGCTGGGATAGGCTCCAGCATACCCGTGACCCTAATGAGGATACGCGGTATAGAAAATGAATGAATGAATGAAAATACAGTATTGAAAGAAATTGCTTTATCGTCTACATCCCCTACAAATTTAAACCTTAATTGATTGCAGCCTAAACAGGCTGCCAGAGAAATCTCAAAGAAAACATTGTTGTGAATTTTTTTTCAACTAAAATACAATGCTCATTGTAAATATAGTAATGCTATATTATTATATATTCTATCCATATATTAATGAATCAGCTCAAAGTCAGGTGGGATAGCCCTTTAGGTACAGATAGATGATTGTAAAGGTGGTGAAGCAAGCAACAGGTGGTTGGATTTTAAAAAAAAAGAACAGTTGTGCTCCTCAATAGTGACAACACCCCAAAGAGGATGTTCACGTTGACCTTTAGCTTCTCTCCGTATTTTGTCATCTTCATTCAGCATCCTCTCTCCACTGATGTAACACGCCGTCTGTCTGTCTCTCTCTCTCCTCCTGACAGATCCTGCGAGGCTGATCCACTGAGAAGCTTAAAAATCCCCGAAAGGACTCGGCGGTAGTGAGTCGACGGCCATCACGTATACTTGTCAAAATAAGCGAGCTAACACTCTTGCCTGCAGCTCCATTGCTACATATTTACCCTTTCTTGCACGTGCGAGAGCAATATTTGTGTATGCCGTCTTCACGGATGGGACAAAAAAATGTTGTTAGTAGTAGTTTAGGCAACATCATTTTGCAATATCGACTTAAGTATGCATGTCCGGCCAGTAGGTGGCGATGCCCCTTGTTAAAGAAACACTACGATTCAGAAGCGTTATTTTTGCAAATGCAAAAAAGCATGCTTTTTTGTTTTGGTTTTTGACATAGTTGTGCTTGTCTACTACACATGGCATGACAGGAAATAATAACCACTTGTCTAAATGAATGGCAAGAATGACATCATTTGTGTTTTTACACTCACCAATGACAATACTGATTGCAAATGTTTGCGTTTTTATGCTCCAAAATACTGTAAACAACTGACTTAGCAGTTTGTACTTTCTGTTAACATTTGTTATTCGCACAAAAAGAAAAACTTTGACTCAGACACCGGTTTTCAGATATGGGCGATGTTTAGCTTATCGTAAAAAACAGTTATTTTTATGTTGTTCATTATTCTGCCTTTTATCCGACATTTGTTGTAATTATTTACACAATGTCACTTTGTGTAAATACTGCACTTTTGAGACTCATATTTGAATATTTGTGTTTTTTAGATACGTAATACTGTTAACGTACAAATAGCCATTATTTTTGTTTTGGGAAGTATTTTCGGCTTTCACTGACAACTGTTTTCATTATTTACACTATAACAGTAACAGTGGCATTTTCGAAAACTTGCATGGTTTTCAATTACGGTGAAACCTTGGTTAGAGTGTTTAATCTATTCCCAAAGGTCCGTAACAAAAAAATACATTTTCCCATGAGAAATAAAGTAAATCCAATTAATCTTTTCCAGAAAGCCTAAAATGTTAACACAAAACACTAAACACACTGCACTCACAGTGTATTAACAAGACGCGTGTCATTTTGTACGCTAACTGGAAAATGTATGCAGGCCGAGGCTAAAACCTTATAGTGGATTTTCTACGTTAACTGAAAAATGTGTTAACTGAGGCATACGCTAACCAAGGTTCGACTGTGTTTGAATATTTTAATTTAAAAAACACGTAATGCTGTTATCGTACAGCCAAAATGAAAACGGTATTGTTGTTTCAGTATGCAGTCTTACTTTTTTCCATCAATGGTTTTCATCACCATGACCATGGTGCTTTGGGTAGTGACCGTAAGGATCGTGGGTACAAGCGGACGAAATAAGTATTATTTTCAGGGTGGCTGGGCTCTCCTTTAGAGATAGGGTGAGAAGCAATGTCATCCGGGAGAGACTCAGCGTAGAGCTGCTGCTCCTCCACGTTGAGAGGAGCCAGATGAACTGGTTCCGGCATCTGGTTAGAATGCCTCCTGGACGCTTTCCTGGGGAGGTGTTCAGGGCACGTCCGACCGGTAGGAGGCCTCGGGGAAAACCCAGGACACATTGGAGAGACTATGTCTCTCAACTGGCCTGGGAACACCTCGGCATCCGCCGGGAGGAGCTGGACGAAATAGCCAGGGACAGGGAAGTCTGGGCTTTCCTGCTTAGCCAGCTGCCCCCGTAATCCGACCCCAGATAAGCGGAAGAAAATGGATGGATGGATGCTTTTCATCACTTACACCGAAGCAGTAATACCTTAATCCCTCATTTATCACCATTAATTAGTTCCAGGACCGACTAGTACAAGTGAATTTCCTTCATAAAATTTGATTTTTCATAGCTAGAGCAAAGAAAACTTGTTTACGACTTTATAAATATGTTTTTTTCAGCATTATTAGAGCCCTCTAGACATTAAATAACACCCCTATAGTCACCTTTACACTCATATTACACAATACAGAGGACATAATAATAAAAAAATAAAAATTATAATAAAATTATAATAAAATAAAATAAGACATAACATATTCACACAATAGCATTGACAGCACACTTCCTGCTGTGGCCATTGTCTCATCAATGTAGCGTTACTGACATGTAATGACTGGTGCAGAATACGACTGTAATGCCGCTGTTTGCGGTTAAGGAGAGACTCACAATGCACTACAGTCTCTTTCAAACCAGCAGAGAACACTTTCACACAGGAGCTGCTGTCTGCCACAAATTATATTGGTAACTGCTAACATTCAGCTAAACACAGTCAACGCTGGTTAGCTGACGTCACACACGTCACTTCCCAGGGCCCGCTCCTTAAAGGTGCAGACAACAAGTCACAAACATTACAACACACGTCATGTATTCAGAATGCCTTATTTTTGCCTTTTTGTTCATTTACTTCCAATTTGCTTTAATATGCATTTCTTAGTAAAAAATAGGCCATATTTGACAAGGAAACGGTGATTGTTAACACATTTTTGAAAAACAGCAATAGAATGTGGACGCAATAGCCGTAATGCTATTATCACATAAAGAGTACAAACATGTTCTCTGCTTTTCATTATTTACACAACACAATACCACAGTTTTCAAAATTGTGTAATACATTTTAAGCTACATAACGCTGTTATTGTATAAACAAAGCCAAAATGAAAAGCGAAACATTACGAAAATCTGGTTGTGATGTAAATAAATTGTCAGGATTTTCTCAAGGAAGAAGTGTGCTTATTTTAGTCTAGTTTAGCTGCGCAGGTAAGAGGCCCTCCAGAAAGGGCCCAGACTCTCCTGTGGACGAGCAGCTGCTCGATTTTATCCCACTTAAATGCTCTCTTGGCCGCGACACAACACAACATACCCACACAAACACACACTCACTCTACACAACTTCCGCACTAAGGCCCCAACCCGCAAAGTTATTAATGAGCTGTTTAATTTTAATTAGATAGTAATTCATGTTAATGCCTGCCTAATGGAGCCAAATAATTCCCCTCGGTCACTCGGGGTCTTTATGCTTCGTTTAGCAGCCCCTGCGGTGATTCTCTGTCTTTTGTTTTTTTTATTTTGCTTTTTATTCTTCTTCTCTCGCCCCCCACTTTAAAAATATGACTGATGAAACAGCAACAACATATGGAGAGAGTGAGGCGCGTTTAGGAGTGGAAGCAGCTTATCGTCACATTAGTTTTCATTGAGTCGTTCCGTGGAGGTCTCGGACTGTGAATTCCAAAACAAAAGGTCAAAGTGGTGCCTGAATGCTAATCGAGAGGAATGTCGGCAGATTTGAAGTGCGGGCGACAAGTCTCAGGTCAGGACCTTTTTCTGTCCGGGTCACGTTAGAGCCCCCCCCCCCCCGGTCAACCTCCTCATCACATGTAACAGTGCAGCTCACCTTGGGTGGACGTAGACCGGTGGAGGTCACACCGCCGTGTGTGTGTGCCCAGCCAGGTGAAGCAGTCCTCTTCATCGTAGAATGAGCAGTCTGAGTGCTACCTTGAGGGAAGGAGTATGCAGGCAGTAAGGACCAAACTCCACATTCATCCTGTCAAAAATGGAGACAAGAACATACTCAGCTCTTGTCATGGTCGTGACAAACATTTACCACTTTTATAATAATGAACTTTTCACTAAATGGCAGCAAAACAGTCGGCTGTAAGCAAACTAAGTCTGGTGTGATACTATTTCAGCAAAACAGTACAGAAAGCTTGTAAAATTTGTAAAAAAAAGAATTCGTGAATAGGGGTGTCGCGAGTCATCCAACTCATGGGACGAGATGATGTATGAGAATGGGTCCACAAGAACGGGACTAAAAAAGAATTTAACATTAATTTTAAGAAAAGTACAATAAAAGAATATGACTGGACATACAAACTTATTATTTAACAGATTTTGGCTTTGCAATGAACTTTTTTCCTCCTAATTTCTACAACATCACCTTGTATTGCTCCTCACAAGGCTTTTTTGCTGCACTGCTGTGTGTGTATTCTAGGCCCCCCCCAGAGACAGAACGTTTGTAGGTCTCACTCCATTGTTCCATGGAACACTGTTGTTTTATGACGCCTTTAGGTGCTGAATTAATGTAGAGTGAATGCTCTTCTTGCCCCTTTTGGAGGCGAGAGATGAGCAAAATAGTCATGCATTTACATGGCAATATTTGGAAAAAGTGATTTTAGCCTAAAGCTAATACCTGGTTGGGTCACCCTTAGCAGCAACAGCTGCAATCAAGCATTTGCCATAACTTGCGATGAGTCTCTTATAGCGCAGTGGAGGAATTTTGGCCTACTTAATCTTTGCACAATTGTTGTCATTCAGCCACATTGGAGGCTTTTCCAGCATGAAGCGCCTTTTTAAGGTCATGCCACAGCATCTCAATTGAATTCAGGTCATGACTTTGACTAGGCCACTCCAAAGTCTTCATTTTGTTTTTCTTCAGCCACTCAGAGGTGGACTTGCTGGTGTATTCCGGATCATTGTCTTGCTGCAGAACCCAAGTTGATTTCAGCTTGAGGTCGCCAGCAGATGGCTGGACATTCTTCTTCAGGATTTTTTGGTTGGAAGCAGGAATCATTGTACCATTTATCACAGCAAAAGAAGACCCAGACCATCACACTACCGCCACATTTTACTTTTGGTATGATGTTCTTCTGAGTGGTGTTACTTTTATGTCAGATGCAATGGGACACACACCTTCCAAAAAGTTCAACTTTTGTCTCGTCAGACCACAGAGTATTTTCCCAAAGGTCTTGAGACGATCTGGCAAAATTAAGACAAGCCATAATGTTCTTTTTTTTCAGCAGTGGTTTTGGTCTTGGAAAGTTTTTCTTTCCAATGGTGGAGTCATGAACAGTGACCTTACCTGAGGCAAGTAAGGCCTGCAGTTCTTTGGATGTTGTTGTGGGGTCTTTTGTGACCTCTTGAATGATTTGTCGCTGCGCTCTTGGGGTAATTTTGGTTGGATGATCACTCCTCGGAAGGTTCACCACTCTTCCATGTTTTTGCAATTTGTGGCTCTCACTGTTGTTTGCTGGAGTCCCAAAGTTTATGACCTTTTCCAGACTGACAGAGGGGGTATCGGGTGTTACCAATTTAACAATGTTTTTATATTTTATTATTATTGTTTAAAAATTGAGATTAACAATTTAAAACAATGAACAAATCCAGTACACACAAATAAAATGCAGCATTAATTTGTTTTCTTAGTCTGTTACTCCTTCTTTCTTGCCCCCCCACCCCACTTCCTTTAGTATTTTCTGCAATACTAAAAATGAGGAATTGATAAATGATCGTTATGTTTCCCAGTAAAACGCTCATCCTCTGCAGAGGGGTGTAGATAAGAACATTTCCCAAGTTAAAAAGTGTTTTTTCGTCAGGAGGTCGCAGAGGAACACAAGTCTAGCGCGCCTCCAGGTCTGCAGATTAGGGACTTGAACGTCAACTCCTGAGACGCAATCTCACAAGACAAAATTTACTTTGCAGCATCTACTTCTTTGTCCCTGCCCTTCAACTCCCCCCCTCTTTTTTCTTAATATTTTTATCATCACCCCCCTCAACCCCTCTCCTTACTGTGCTGTTGTAGCAATGCTAGCTCATCTTCCTCCTCCTCCTCCTCCCTCTTGGGCTCACAGCAGGTGCTCGTCCTCGGCTAACATTTGTTATCTCTAATCCTGCAGGTTGGGCGCACAAAAAGAGCGTAGTAAACTGTCTCTCAGACCTAATCCCACCACTCCTTTTTTTGATGGCACCCCCCGCCCCCACAAGCCTTCACTATCTCACTTTTTTGGCTGCTTAGGGTGAGGTGGGGGCACTTCACTTCTCTGATTGCCACTTTTTTTTTATCACCCCGACTGTTGGCCTTGTTCTTTATACTTCATATTTTCCTCCTCTCTTTTTTTGCCCCCTTCTCCTTCACCCTCTCCCTATCATTTACACTCATTTTCTGGCAATTAAAAGCGAGGGCTGCTGCTGCAGGATTTTCGCCCGCAGTGCCAACACGGCAGCGCTGATGAATAATTCTTGCTCGCCTCGCAAACTGGAGAGAGCTAGCCTTTCTTTCATGTGGGCCCTTTGTTGATTTACCATTAAAAGGCGCTATGTGAGCGGGAGTGGGGCAGGGGGTGGCGCTCGGCAGGGGCCAGCCAAATGGAAAAAAAAGGGAGGATGGGGCTAGATATTCTGCACGCTCGTTTCAGGGTCAGAACTTTGTCAGCTGAGGAAGTTTGTCTGTTTGTTGTCACAGTTTGCTTGTGTTTATTCTGACTATGTGGGGACCAATGTATTTAAAAAAATCCCATCTTTATGTCTATATAAAAGCCACATCAAACAAAACGACATACTTGCTCACGGAGCAACGTGTTTTAAACAACTAAGCGCTAAACATAACATATCTTATTTCCAAATGCCTGCAAGTCATGCTGCGTAGTCCAGCATCGAAAAAAATATGAACTATGAAGAATAAAACATTGGATATCAAGAATATGGTAACTCTTCTCTGTATACTTCTCCCCCTCAACATATTTTAGCAAAAATGTGACCAACACAGCAAAATGTTGTGTGGAATAGTACCACAAGCTACCCAGCATGCCTTGCAGCTGGAATATGTGGGTGGTTTTTTTTAAACATGGGTATTGTGCATAGATATTTGTTTGTATATTTGTCAGGCCCACTTGGCGGGCCTGATGTGGCCCAGCCCTGCCCTAGACAGACCGAAACAACACAAACCAAACGCAAACAGGGGTTTGGTCTGTAACATATAAAAAAAGAAGCAAAAATGTCAATCACTGTTTTTCACAGTCACATTTTCACAAGGGCTTAAATATTGACATATTTAAATAAAAACAAATAAATAAATGAATGAATGAATACCTAACTAGTTCTCCTGATAATAATCACCAGTGCAATAATGAATGGCTGCAGGTCTAGACACAATAATAAACATATAGTTATTTAATTAACATAAGGCTTTACAGCCAAAACTGAGCATGGCTATCTCTGTAAAAGCAGAATTTCTGGACACTATATTCAAGTTACAAAACACAGTTTCCCATTTATATTGCTGCACTGCTACTGGTAAACATATTTGTACTGTGTGTATCAGAAGCATTTTACATCCAACCATCCATTTTCTATGCCGCTTATCCTCATTAGTGTCACGGGGGTATGCTGGAGCCTATGCTAGGATATTTGATCAAAGTAGGTAGAGTTTTTGTTCAAAAAGCACTTTTTTTAAAACCTCAATTTGCTTGGATTTTAATTTAGATTAATAATGAGGTAATTTCTGAACTTTTATAATGATCTAATAATGATTTGGAGTGCATGAGACTGTGAAAAGGGGGAAAAAGCAGCCTTTCTTTGTATACTGCACAACACAGTGGTAACAAAACCAATGTTGTAATAGCAGTAATGAGCAATTAATGAGCACTGTAAATAGTGCAACAAGTGTAACCACACAGCCACACGTCTACTTAAAGTGTGTAACTCAAACGTTAATATTTACGTGTAACAACGTGAGATCAGCTACAGATGAAGACAATAAAATGCCTGCTGCTAAAATCAATGTTGATGCAAGACGGCAAATAATAATTAATTATGGCTGGGCAACAATGTTTTCATCTTTCAAGACATAAGGCTGATTGGGTAATGAAGCAACATGGAATCTTTAACTATGTTGCACAGCAAGACGGCAACAGAACCAATGTTGTAATTGTGGTAAGGCTCAAACTGCTCAGCCAGAATTAATAGCGCTGACGAGTTCATTGTAAGCAACAGTACAGTGCAGTATAGAAGTATTTCTAGTAGTTGTGGTAGCGTAGTGTAACACAAATGAATTCACACCAACAGCTGAGAAGGGCGACAGATATTTAAAGTGCATGCCGAGGTAGATAAAGATGCTGGATTCTCATGAGACTGTAGACCCTCGCCACTTCACGGTTCCAATTTTTGCAGCTCCACTCTCTCACAATATCAATGAATAAACCATGCTGTTCTGTGGTTGTATAGGGGCCATTATTAGTCAAAAACATGCATGTTGACATCAATTTGAGTTTTCTGACAAAATGAATCATTTTTTACCATAAAAGCGGCTAAATTAACTAAAATACATTATATAAGGCTTTCAGAAAAAGGATGATGTACATGAAATGTAGTATTCCATATTGGTCACTAGGTGTCAGTAATATTACTGTACTGTTCAGCGAGACGCACAAGCACCTGATTTGATCACCAGAACAGTTTTTTGAATGATCTTACAACAGGTAGAATAATCCAGAACAAAAAAATCCCCGAAAAAACACAGGCTGCTGTTGCTGCAGTAACCCACATCAAGCTAAAAACTCAACTTGTCACTCACTTCCTATCTGCTTGCCATTCAGCTTCTCTAGGGAACACTATTATAGTGACACACACCATCTTATTTATATCTGAAATGACTTACAGTATTTACTCTTATGTCCAGTACCCTATTGGATAATATGAGTGTAAATACAAGTAATACACATCTTAAGGTGACTGTAGGGGTGTCTAGAGGGCTCTAATAATGTTTAAAAAAACATTTAGAAGGTCGTAAGCAGGTTTTCTATGCTCTAATTAAGAAAGTGTCCCATATTTTAACCAATATTTATAATTTAAATGAGGAATCCTATTAGCCAAAATTGACTTATGGTGGTCGGGACTGGAACCACCAATCCATCTTCTATGCTAATGTCACTCACTTGGGTTGTAGGGGTATGCTGGAGCCTATCCCAGCTGACTTCAGGCGGTAAAAGCGCCTGGACTGGTCGCCAGCCAATCACAGGGCACATATAGACAAACAAACATTCACACTCACATTCATACCTATGGACAATTTACAGTCGTCAACTAACCTAACATGCATTTTTTGGAATGTGGGAGGAAACCAGAGCTCCCGGAGAAAACCCACCCACACACGGGGAGAACGTGCAAATTCCACACAGAGATGCCCAACAAATAACCAATTAACCACAATTAATCGGAAGAAAAAGTGACCTCTAAGGAGATAAAATATTCTTAATAACTGTGAGAATGCAAAGTTTGCTACTAGTCCTTTATTATAGTTAACCATGTGTTTAAAATAACTTACTTTCAAACCATACATAAATATAAATCAGGACAGCGTAGCACTCTAGAGTCACTTTATTTTTGTAGTTAACACTTCCAACCTGCATTTGAGGAGCAGGTCCAGTTCATTTAGTGAAGCCGAGCTGCTGCCTGATTTAATATTTGTATGCATTCATTAATCGGACGCTGAAGGGAAGAAGAAAAAATGGGAAAGCAGCCTCGGTATCTAACCTCGCCTTGCATTTTTGCTGTAGACCATCCACAAAAAATGGTCTTAAAAAAGTGCAATGTCGAAACACAACACACACACAAACACTGGTGAGTAAACACTAGTTTGTCACACTGTCAGAGTCGCACGGACACAGTCACGCCACCGAGGAGATAATGGTGGCCGGAGGCGGGTTTGGGGCTGCCTCGCTAACCCCCCCTCACCCCACCCTGAAAACTCACCCCCCTCGCATCCATCCCGCCCTCCTCCTTCACCCATGTCTCTGAGGCAGAAAGTGCGCTCATGGTTCTCACCGTCTGTTAGATTTGATCACCGTCAGCCAGCTGAGACGGACGGACAGCGCACGGCTCGCCTGACGACTCACTGGCGTGAACACACACACACACTCAAAACACACACACACAAAACACACACACTCAGTTACTGTGCCAGAGGATATTGCATGCGACGTCTGACACCTCTAAATAAGTGTTTACTCTGTGTGTAGGTCAGAGTGTGTTTGTTTTTGCAGCTTACCCATAGCTGTGTGTGTGTGTGTGTGTGTGTGTGTGTGTGTGCGTGTGTGTGTGTGTGTGTGCAGCCGTATGAAATGCATCCAAAATAATCATTATCCATCCCAGACTGTGCATGCTTGTCACCCTCATTAACTTCCCTCCAGTAAAAAGTGCTGGTTTGAAGTATTTAAGTATCTCCCATCTTGTTTTGCAATGTAATGTAATGACGAGGATGAAGGTTGCCAATAAAAACAATGTACACATTCGGTCTGTGTGACTTCATTTACCACGTATGCAACTGTGAGGTGTTTTATTTTTAATAAGGCAAAAAAGAGGGGTTACAGTAAATCCTAAATCTGAGCACGTCCATCTCAGGGACCCGAGGGTGCCACGCGATGATTGACAGGCCCCCTTTCACCAGCGCAGTAGGCTGGATGGATGGAGGGGGTGAAAGGGGGGACGGATTAGGACCGTCTCGCCCTAAAGGGCCATTGTGGCTCCTCGTCTCTCAGCTGCTTCAGAGAGTAGGAGGGGCCCGTCTAAGTGTGTGTGTGATTTATTGTGACCTTCTGTCTTCGTTCCCCACGCTTGGAAAACGACACAAATTTAGCATTTTCAGCTAAAACTCTAACCCTATGAGCCCCCACACAGCTATTATTGTCTAAATAGCTGCCAACAAAAGTGAGTAGTAAGATTATTGTGTCCTGCACTGGTAGCGTTATGGTTTGGGGCTGCATGAGTACTACCGGAACTGGGGAGCTGCGGCTCAGTGAGGAGAAACATGAATTCCAACATGTGCTGTGTTATTGTGAAGATGTATCAATACCTGGCAGTAGACTATTAGAGTGTGTGAACTGTTTTTTTTTGGTCATATCAGAGATGTCGGATATTTTCCGACTCTCAATTTTCAATTATGATATCAACCAATACAGATATGTGTAACATCACTTCTGTCCTGACAATTGTGTGTATTGTCTTTGCTTTTTCTATTTTACTGTTGATTTTCCTCTTTTGTTTTTGTCTTTTCCATTTGCTTTTCCTCTTTGCATTTACTGGATGCCTGATGCTAAATGGAAAAAGAAATGTCTATTTATTATATATTCATTCCTCTGCTGTGGGCGGGTCCTTCTGCCAGGGTGACTAGTCCCATCCAGCCTGTTAGCCGCTTCTCTCAGCAGCTTCGATATGGAATCCATCGTGTAAGACGTTCAAGCAAAGTATGTGCACAGTTCCGGATAGTGATGTTACTTCCTGTCTGTCACCCGCATGCAGTTACCCACCCTAAGAGCAACATTGGAACAAAGCTACTACATAGTCACTGCAAGCAGGATTTGTGTGATCAGGTATTGACCAGTCACCCTAGAAGAAGGACCCGCCCACAAGTTCAATATCGAAAGGACATACAGCAGACATAATGCTAGTCAGGAACAGAGCGAGCAGTCGTATATATATGACTGAAATTCTGATTATGATCCATTATTGGGGACTACCTATACATTTTATAAGCTAAATTGCATTAACAAGTGTGTCCTGTGTATTCGTGGCGAGTGAACAATTGCAATTGAAGAGAGACAGGGAGGGTTCTGGAGCTGAATTGGTTGTAAATGTTGATAAAAAATTGGAACGAGAACATCAACGTTAAGCCTGCAGGAATGTTTTGGAGGGGAAACTTGAGACCTTCAGATGTGCCTGGGGAAATCCAGTTTCAGTTCATTGGTCTGAAAATAATTATTTAGTAGAAATACTGTATCTGTTCTTCTATGTTTGCCTGGAATGTAACATGATAGGCAGAACAGTTTCATAAAAATTAAGGTACATATTTCACCTGTGGATCTGCCTGTTGGGAAACTGCCGTAGAGCGCAGATCTCCACCACGGCCAAACTGTTGAAAAGAAAAAAGGATTGTACTACAGTTCAATCCTTGGTTAACATACGCCTCGGTTAACATGTATTTCGCTTAACTGCAAAATTTGGCCTTGGTTTGGGTAGATTTTCATACACATATATTCGTGTTATAAATACACTGTGCAAGTCTGAAAGTGTCCCTGATGTATTTTGATCACAAAACATGCTCGCGAGCATCCTATTAGCTTGCTAACACATGCAAACAGCACCCAGAAGTCTGCCCTGTCACCTGTCTATGATGTCACGGGCGGTTGACTCTAGGTAGCTCTTCGCTAACTTCCACTACATGGAAAAAATGTCAACCTAAAACACGTTTAAAGGTTTACAGCCATAAAGAAATGCATATAAATGACAAACAAAAGGGATAAATGAACATTTTAGGTCACGATTGCCTTCGCTGAAGTCGTAAGCTACTTAAATCATAAAGGAAGTAAACAGACGGGTGCGGCCACTGTGATTCTCGGGGGAAAACGTTTCCACTTATGCCGAATGACAGTGAAAATAAATTCCCGTCTCTGCAGCACGTCCTCACTAAAACGTAATGGCGTCTTCCTTGGCACATGCCACACCCCTCTACAAAGTCTTGCAGGTGTTTTATTACGCCAGCCTGGCTGCCGTGAGAAACAACAAAGGTAGCAGCGGAACAAGACTTTTGCAGCATACCGCATGTTAGATTATCCACCAAATAGCAGATGTAAATGACATATTTAAAATAACGTTTGGTTGCTAGGCATCGCAAGCTCATCATTGTAACATGCCAAATGTATGACCTTTCCACCCGCGCTTCCCTGGAGTTTTTGCATCCGTTTTCCAAAAGGGCCTTGGAGGGAGCGCACACCACAGGGGATGCTTTTGGGGTTGGAGGGGGGGACCTTTGGCTGGCCCCGCGGCACTGCCTGGCACTGAGCGATGCGCGCTCTGGCATCATGCTGAGACGCTCGCGGGCAATTAAGACATCTTTGGCGTGGAGGAGTTGATTAGAAAAGTGGGATTTGTGTGATGGTGCTGGAGTCTAAACATGTTGTTTAAGGTTAAAGCGGTTGTTCCAACAAGTCCTTGGAAGAAGGTCCTCCATGTGATGTGTGGCCTCCTTCTATCCGTGTCACTGTCACCCCGACTGGGGAGGAAAAAAAACGTAGCGTCTGGCTTTCTTTCCCTCCTCCTGCATCTCAGTGTGATAAAAGAGATGCTCTGATCGCCTCGACAACAAAGAGCCCGGCCGCCACTGTTTGGATGATCCTCTCCTTTCTTCTCTCCTTCCTCCACCATCTTTCTCCTCAACCCCCCTCGTCTGATCTCACGTACTGTCTCCATCCTCCAAACGCCACCATCTCCCCCCCCCTACCCCGCCTGCTCTATCTCTGGCCGCCGGATGCCACTCACTGCTGTGGCTTCTTCGTTAGGGCCCTGGCGATACAATCAGAGGACGGAATTAAAAATCAGAAAGTGTCCTTGTCGGAGAGACACCCCGGATGGCGCACTTTGATGTCTCCCAAGAAATTTGAAATTCATATGTTGTCACACTTCATTTTATTTCTCCTCTCTCCCCTCTCCTCTTCCTCCGCCATGGAGCGCTATCATGTACTATTCAGTTCGAGAGCGAGCGAGGAGGGCAAATGGGAGAGGAACGTAAAACGCATTGTACAAGTGTTTCTGAAAGCCCTTTCTTGTCTTTTATTTTTTATGTTTTGACTCGGCGCAGAGGGTGGGAAAGCTGTAATAAATCATTTAATTTCCTTTTGATTGTAGGTACTGTACGGCTGCTGCGTGGGCTTGGAGGTAAAGGGGGCGGCGTGGGCCACTTTGATGCCATCTCACAACCCGACTACATATCATTTGCCAGCGTGGGGAGTTTCTCCTCGTTTTGAGTCCTCAGGAACTGAAAGCTGGGCACTCAGTTTAGCTGAGTATCCGTTACGGATAATGCATTTTTGTCGCGTATGAGCATTAAGCGGGACGTACATGCCAAAATACCACACATATAGACGCTGCCATTTTTGGCAAATTTGTTGGCGTAGAGGAAGTAGGGTATCAGAGGGGTTGCAAGTGTCTCGTACATATGGAGCAAGTGATCCGTGACACTCACGTGCTTACGTTTCACTCACTGGGGATGTACGGGTGTGGACATCGTACATGCACGCCCTTATTTAATGTTGCACACGCTATGTAAGCAGCCGCCGTGCGTCCACGCAGGTCGGGAGAACCACAGTGCTGACCGGGAGAAGCCCCCCACCGTGGCCGGGCAAGGCGCACTGATGTCGGTTACGCTATGTGAGCTGCCGCCGTGCGCCCACGGAGGTCGGGAGAACCAGAAAGTAGAGCTGGAGGAATCCCCTGCCACAATCTACACAATACACAGTACTTTTAAATTTGAAACACACACACTCCTCCCCTGGCTTGCCCTTGTGAACTGGCTGCACACAAGGTCTTCCTGCGTCCACGCAGATTATAATTTGAAAGCAAATTTTCTTCCATCGGGCTTTGAGTGTTGTCTGGGTGTTTGAAAATCTGCGTGCACGTCTCTTGCAATTTTCCCCATTTTTGCAAGTAGCCATCACATAAGTCAGGATTCTTAATATTTTCTCTGTGAAAAAATACTCTGAAAGACATATTTCCTATGTTAGATGTGTGCTGGAATGGTGACTTTAGTTAAGGTTTTGTCACTAAAGATAGTCCCTCCCCTTATTCTGGCTCCAAATGCGGACGGGATATCGGCTCCACGTCGCCCCCTATGTTGCTTCTGGGTTATGGTCGTTCGTACTTTGTTGGATTTCTGTTGTTATGCCTGATTGTTGAGTGGCAGTGTTTTGCTCGAACACTCGAGAAGATGGAATACGCTTATTCACGTTTCTAAATGACCCAATTCGCCGTGTTAAACGGACCAGGCATTTTGTCTGTATTTTGGTCATATATTAGCATGCTAATGGTAAAAATGACATAATGTGTGTAGTTTATAACATGGGTATGGTATATATGTACACATAGCAATAATAATTACAATATTGGTCATATGTACATAATATATATATGTATTGGTTATAAAGTTTATAGAAACGCTAGACTGTTTTTAAAACCATACAGAGCCCAATTTGGTAAAGAATGCAAATTCTGCCTTAAATCAGTCATTCATGTTGTTACAATGCTAATTCAAAGATAAGACATCGCAGAGATAACATGAGCGCAAGGAATTTATGAGCGGAAAAGCACGAATGAAGCCAACCAGGACATGTTGTCATGCGACCCAGGTGAATGGAGACATCACAGACTCCCCTTTCTTCTCATCCCAAGAGAGATGGGACAGTATAAAGAGGCGGACATCTTGGAATGGTCGCCTGAAATTGTATCTTTTTGCTTCACACTGTAAAATAAATCTAAGACGATGAATCTGAATCAGACAGAGGTTTGGTGAATTTTTGTTTTGACAATTAAAACTTTCCTGCGCAAACAATATATTCCACCATTCTTGTAACAAAACAATGTTTTCGTGTCCAGTTTCAATGCTAGCGCGCAAGCTAAGCTAAGCTAAGCTAAGATATCAGTTTACCTCAATGACTGCTCACTGGTCTTGTAACATATAGTCTGCATACATCTCAATCTCAATCACAGCCAGTTTAACAGCAACAGTCTAAAATGTCAGGAAAACAGCTCTCTTTCCTCGCTCTGTTGTTGTTCCATGGCTGGCTGGACTGCTCCGTACGCGACAACACAGCCAAGATGGCGGCGGTCCAGCAACTCGCTGAGGGGGCGTTTCCAATCGTGTCGAAATAACCACTTCATCCTATTTCACTGTTCTTTTTCTATCCATGGCATCAGTATGGCAAACATGTTTTATTACGTGATTAATTTCATTTTCTTATTGTTTTTCGCTAATTTGTTGTGGTGTTTTGAGCACTTTAAAACAATGTACGGATTTAAGCCACGCCCGTTCTCGATTAAACCACGCCCACTTTTTGCACTACGGATAAAGATCATTTAGATGAATGAACATGTACAGATACAGGTAGTGGTCACTCATTACTATTATGGACAAACTTTTAGTAGTACTTGCATTCGCACACACACCCGCTCCCTCATCCAACACCCGGTGTGGGCTGCAGCGATTATTTTTTAGGACCATTAATTTGAAACGTGTTGATTCTACAAGCTACAAATGATTCCCATTTGACAGGCTAACATCAGAGGATGTTTAAATTTTTTAAACTAAAAAAAAATCGAAAAGGAAAATAATTGTTGACTAATTGGCAAATTGAATAATCACAAATTCATCAATAGTGGCAGTGACAGTAAAATTAGAATCATCGTAGTTGGGGGCTGCGTGAGTGCCGCTGGCACTGGGGAGATGTGGTTCATTGAGGGGAAATATGAACTTCAACATCACATCGTGAAGCGGAGCATGATCCCCTCCCTTGCGAAAAGCCATATGGTACTGTAGTTTCTCTAAATGATAACGAGGCCAAACCCATGCACCCTCAAAATGTCCATTCATCCATTTTCTGTACCGCTTGTCCTCACTAGAGTTGTGGGTATGCTGGAGCCTACCCCAGCTGCCAGCTGTCTTTGGGTGAGAGACCCTGTTAATTGCAGGGCACCCACAAAAAGGGAATTCAACATACAGTCAAGCAGCAACTAACAATTATTTTATCAGTCGATTAATTTGAAGCTTGTTGTTGTTTTGATTAACTGATTCAATATGAGTTGTCAATCACCAGTTTCCAGGCTCAAAACTGATGTGTGATTGGGAATTAAAAATGATTCACATTTGAGGGGATAAATGAGAGGATATTTACATTTTTAAATCAATACATGATTAATTGAATACCAAAATAGATGTTGATTAATTGGATGACCGATTAATCACCAATTCATTAATCTAAGTGTTGCAGCATTGTGACGCAGGGTATGATCCTGTTTATTGGGGGAAAAAAACATAGCTTTACAAAAGGAAGCTTTTTCTAAGTATAATTACATGACAGTATCTAGTATGAAATAGTAAAATAAATGTACACACTAAATTAATAAGTAAATAGACGGTCAAACATGGTGGTGGTAGCATCATGGTTAGGGGCTGCATTAGTGTTGCCAGCGCTGAGGAAATACGAGAGGAAATATGACTCCAGCATGAAAACCATATGATACTTTTTTTAAATAGCTGACCCACCTCCAAAATGTCAAAGGCCTTGTTCATAAAGCTGAAGGTGAAGGAGATGGAATGACCAAGTGCTCAACTCATCACCTGTGGTGCATCCTCAAGCGGGACAGGGAGCACTGCAAGGTGTTTGCCACCCACCACCTTTACCAGTGATGTCATCTTGAGGGAGTGGAAAAGGATCCCAGTAACAACCTGTGCAGGTCTGCTCAATTCCATACCCAAGAGGCTTAAGGCTTGATAACAACTAAATATTCACACCAAAGACTCCATTTCAACTTTTGTTGCCAGCTAGAAGAGGGGAGGGCATCACTATCCCCGGAGAAGATCCAATAAAATGCTTGCTGAATTGTCAGAGTTGTGCTCACTGATAGGCTGTAAAAATTGTTTATTGTTTTGTTCTTCATGTGGTCACAACCTTTCCTATATTTCTTTTCAACTTGTATTTGTTTGAATTATTTTGTTTTATTTCACTGTGTTTTCTTCTGATGCTTCTATTGTTTGTTTAATCTACCTTAACTGTGTTTCTGACCAATTATTTAGCTCATGAATTTATTTCTGTTGTTTTTTTTTAATGTATAAATATATAACAATATTTTAGGACAGCAAGAGTTGCGTAAGAATGTGATATAAATAAACTTGACCACGAGACAAGGCTACACCGCAAAGGTAGAATTCTCCGGAAGATTAAATATCTGAAATCAAGGTAAAAAAAAGATATTGTTCTCTTACTACAAAAACCTTTCTATGTTTGACCAAGTTTTTCTACATTTTCTTACTGATTATTTTGCTGATGTTAAGTAACATTCCTCGATTATCATGGTTAATTGGTTCCAAGTGAATTCCAGCACAGTAGTATTCCTTATTTACAAATGAAATATTTTCATAGAAAACCCGTTTACCACCTTCTAAATATGTTTTTAACATTATTAGAGCACCCTAATCATGAAATAACACCCCTATACTCACCTTTACACTCCTATTCCCCAATAAAGTAGAAATAATAACAGAAAATAAAACATACTAGACATAAAAAAGATTTGTACTTATTTTTATTCCTGTAAATTTATTCCGTTGTCGGGTGATGACAGGAAGTAATGTCAGGGGGTTCAGAGTTTTAGGTTGGCGTGTGTTACGGCCCCAACATTAGCCCATGTGAGGGGTTACTGTGCCTGTTGAAAGATCATTCAAACCTGCAATAAAAGCCTGCTGTTCAGTGCCTGTTGTCTGGTGCTTGTGTGTCTCACCACAGTAACATTACTGACACCTAGCGACCAGTGTAGAACACCACATAGCATCACAATGTCTTTGAATGTACCTTCTGAATGCCTTATATTTGTATTTTAGTTCATTTAGATGAGTTTTTATGCTTGAAAATGCTTAATTTACCCATTTTTTATGCCGCTATTCCTCATTAGGGTGGCGGGGGTATGCTGGAGCCTATCCCAGCTGACTTCGGGCGAGAGTGCGGGGTACACCCTGGACTGATCACCAGTCAACCGCAGGGCGGAAAATGCTTAAATTAGGCAAAAACGTTTAATAATGCAAATGTTTGACCAATAATAGGCAGTATTTAAACACAAAACAGCATGATTTATTAATACATTCTTGAAAAAATACGATAGAGAAAAGTCACACAATTTTGTAAAATTTTCGTCCATACCCAAATATATAACAGGATCTTTCTCCAAATCTAAACTTTGAAAACCTTTGTTTGCAGTGCCGTATATCATTTGGCTCGTGTGGATGATAGGATAGGATAGGATAGGATAACGTGGAAAAATAACTTTGTTTAAGGAGTACCCGCGTCAGAAAGATTGAAGGACGTTCCTGGAATTCTTGCTGCCCCGACGGACTAATTGGCAAACAAAAGCTTAAAATTGCGACACTGACAATCACATCATGAGGTATGCGAGCTGGATGGTCTCATGATTAGCACCAAGCCAATAAAATCAGTCCTCATCAGAAAAAAACACATCTACGGATTTCAACATGACACATTTTCCAATGCCTCTTTCTTCCCTTCAGGAAAATGAGGGGGCGCATCAGCAGGTCACCGACGGCCCCTCCCAAGACAGTTACAAATGGGCATAAAGGTAGGCTTGGCCAGGGTTGGGTACATGGGAGGCGGGGATGGTCCGTGATACCTACCTACCCTGGATTCATCATTCATCAAACCCTAGACACTCCCACTCTGACTTCAACCTATAAAACTCCCCAAGGTGACAACAAAGAAACCCCCAACCCCCGGCAAAAACTGACAACGTTGTTATCTATCCACCAGAAAGTCATCTTTCTTTGTCTCAGCTGTTTGTACCCCCCCCCCCACCACCACCACCACCTCTCTCATTTGTGTCTTTTCCTGCTTCCTTCTCTGCTCTGCTCGTGACGAATGGCTTTTAATAAAAGCTGACAGAGCAGTGAAATTAAAGGAGTGCACGCCACGGCCGGCTACAGCGCCGCGTTCGACACCGGCGTCTTTAAAAAGAGGGCCTTAATTCAGCAGGAACGCCCGCGTCTTACATCACCTCGCCATTATTGGACTCATTATTACTGCCTGACAACGTATGGCATAAAGTAACACAAATACCCATCAAGCAGGGAGGGCGAATAAACACTTTGCATTACTTTTTGACCCTATTAGCAGATATTACCCCCCCCCGCACACCCACACACTTCAATCTCCCATGTTGCCTCATTACAGCAGCGGGTCATAAAGAAGAAAGGGGGTTGCAAGACTGAAAAAGAGAGGACGCGTTTTTTTCCGAGAGAACCCTTCCATAAGGAATAACTGACACGGAGGACTTAGCCACGCCTCGGGAGCTCGCGGCCCCGTGTCGGACGCCATTGTTTGGCCGAGGAGGGCAACTTAATCCCCTAATTTTTAATCTCTCCTGAATCCACGGGGATGCAGAAGAGACTTGGAAAAGGAGGTGGGGTGGGGAGGTGTTTGGAAGGGGGAGGGGTCATCTTCATAACAAAGGGCGTATGATTTTATTGTGGCAGTATCGTCCTGATGCTGTGAGAAACTGTGGGAACACGGTGGGAAAGGTCACCAAAAGTAGAAATGATTATGTCTCCACATAATGTAGAATGACGGAGAACCAAGGCTGGACTAGCCTTACAGTATGTGGACCAACGTCGAATTCTACCCTCTGTTGACCTTTGCAGCAAAAAATGTACATTGTTAGATTCCCAGTACAGGAAGATTCTGGGGTTCTGTGGTTACGCACAGGCTCCTATAAATTACTGCGAAACCTCAGTTAGCATAGTGAGTCTGTTTTTCAGTATGCCTTGGTTTGCGTACATTTTCCAGTTAACGTAATTTGTTTGGTAAGCTCATTGACCCCTGACCTACATACACAGGTCATGCCAAGACGGGTTATTTAAGGTGGCCAATTGCAAGTTGGGAGCCTTAAAACATCTGTCAAATGACATGGTTTGGGGGGGAAGGATACAAAAAGCTAGCTCAGAAATTCCAGCTGTCAGTTTCCACCGTGAGGTAATGAAAGACCACAGTCACAGTTCTGGTTAAGACCCAGAGTGGCAGGCCAAGAAAAATCTCAGACAAGCCGAGGCAAATGAGGGTGAGACCAGTCAAAATCAACCCACAGACCAGCTCCAAAGACCTACAACATGATCTTGATGCAGATGGTATCACTGTGCATCGGTAAACTATTAAGCACACTTTGCAAAAGAGGATATTGTATGTGGAAGAAGCCAATTCTGCGCACATGCCACAAATGGAGTCAATTCATTGTGGAACAAGGTGCTGTGGACCGATGAAACTAAAATAGAAATATTTGGAAGTAATGAGGGGTGGTACATGGCGGATGAAGGACACAGCATTCCAAATCAAACGCTATCCATGGTAAAATTTGGTGGTAGCTCCATCATGCTGTGGGGCTGTGTGGCCAGTACAGGTAATCTTGGCAATCTTGTTCAAATTGAAGGTCGCATGGATTCCAGTCAGTATCAGCAGATTTTGGCGAACAATGTTCAAGAATCAGTGACAAAACCCAAATAATCCGTCAAATAGTTTGTTCTTCAAACGCCGTATTCAAGCGTTTTAACATGCTACCCCTGCAAGATAGTTTCCATGGCACGTGTTAGCAGTTACGTTCCACACGGCAGGCTCCAATAGCCAGAGGTGGTCAGCTTTTCTGATTGACGATGAAAGGCATTTGTTTCACGCAAATTGTCCAATACTGATCGGTGGCCGGTCGATCGGACACCCCTAAATAATACACTTTGAGTCCAACTATGTTCTTAATGTATTTTTTATCCCAAAACATCCTTGATAGCAGCCTATAATGGCTTGCTAACACATGAAAACGGGAACCGAAAGTTATCTCTGTGGTCCGTCTCTGATGTCATCAGCGGTTGACTCTGTAGTTCTTTGCTAAGTAATACAGTTACACTACAAGTCTTTGTCAGTGAAGGAAAAAGTAACCTTAAATGTTAATTTATCCCTTTCATTTATCATTTCTGTGCATTTGAATTGTTATCTGCAGGTAAACCTATAATTTCAAAACTATAAAATGTTGTTTGTGTCAACGTCTTTGGCTTTCTGGAACAGATTAATTGGATTTGTATGATTTCTTATGGGAAGTGTTTTTCTGCTGGAGCCGGACCTTCTGGAATGGATTAATGACGCCAACCAAGGCTTCACTGTAATTAAAGATGGATTTTTGGTTTGGAAATACCAGACATTCCTTTTTTTTTTTTTTTTTTTTAACCTCTAATTAGAAATACCGGACATTCCAATGTTCGAAATATTTGAGATTTTCACTTGCAGAAGAATATGCGGCAAGGATGAATTCAGCGTGTGCCTCAATCAAAGCGACGCTAAGTTAATAATATCAGGTCTGAGTTGGGAACATCGGATCCGCAACAAATCCAGATGTGCACCGAGTCAAAATCCTTGGCAACGTCGCACCTCTCAACAAACTTTGGTGAAAATCAGTTCACTAGTTTTTATGCACTCAACACCTTGTTAGAAGCTTAGTCGTTCAGTTGCCTCATAGCGTTTGTTGTGTATGCACGCATAATTCCTCAAAACACATCACGGAGACAGGTTTTTGGGAATGTACGTCACGCCTGCTAGCGCCCTCCTAGAATAATCTGAGGGTGTCTCCTGCAGTATTGCCTAATAATGAGATGAAGCGCAGACACCCGGCTACGATAAAATGCGAAAGCGTAAAGGAAAGTTGTTTGAAATGTATAAGCCAGAAATGCTTTTTTGCGCAAAGAATTTGAAAAGTCGCAAGAACAAAAGGCGTGAAGGGGAAAGAAGACATCGCATCTGCAACCGGAGGCCTGTTTGGAATGTGGCGTTAGCTGTGACGGTGGAGGACGCAGGGGGAAACCAGCGGGAGGGAGGTGAAAATGAGCGTGACCATTGACGGCGTCACTACGAGCGGCTTCCAGCGTGACCGCCTCAGCGATGGAACAAACAACGGGCCCTTGGAGCGCCGCCAAGACGGTGGGGGCCTTTTTGTACCCGTAGTCTCCACATTCCAATCAGCCACAAATATTTATACTCCGCCTAATTGAAAGGATCGCTTGTGAACCATCTGCACGCATGCACACGCTCCACGCTCCCCCCTTTTGCTTGGTACACACACACACACACACACACACACACACACACACGCCACACAGACAGACACTTTTAGTGTTTGGCTAGCTTGACCCGGCGAGGAAGGAGGCCAGACGTGCTGCATGTGTGACGGCCGACATCCCGGAGGGACGGGAAATGCAAAGTGTGACTTATGGCAAAAACCCGCATCTGCCAAAGGTTAAATTGAGGATTTCTCTGATATTTACTTATCCTTGATAGAGGAGGCTGGACACCACACGGAGAATCAGCCTGTAAAAAAAATATTAATAATATTAATATTCATAACAATAGAACAATCCACCAGTTTTTTCACTGACATGAATTAAAATATTACAATATATATAATACAATTAATAATAATAATAATAACAATAGATAGGACTTATCTTATACAGCAACATAGATATAAAAACACAGTAATAAAAGCAACTACAGCATAAGATCAATGAAGGAGAAAGCATGAGAGAGAGCATTATGAGTGTTTTAGTGCATCATGTTCTCTAACTGCAATGTGATGTTTAACACATTCATTCATCCATTTATTTTCTCATTAGGGTCGCAGGTATGCTGGAGCCTATCCCAGCTGGTTTTGGCGGGAGGCAGGGTACACCCTGGACTTGTCGCCAGTCAATTGCAGGGCACATATAGACAAACAAACATTCACACTCCCATTCATACCGATGGACAATGTAGAGTCGCCAATTAACCTAACATGCATGTTTTTTTGGAATGTGGGAGGAAACCGGAGTACCCGGAGAAAACCCACACACGCACGGGGAGAACATGCAAACTCCACACAGATAATGCCCAACCGAGATTCGGACCCTGTACCTCCTGACTGTTAGGTCCACATGCTACCCATTTATCCACTGTACGGCATGTTTAACAAATTTTTTGTAAATTAAATTTTGTAAAAATAAAATTTAAAAAACGGAACCACTATAAAAAAAATATTAATAATTAAAAAAAAAAAACTAAAATAGAAATACAATTTTCAAAAAAGGATTTAGTAATGAGTAGTTGTGGCTTTCTTGTTGCTCACCTCAAAAATGTTTCCAGGAATGCTTGATTCCAGTGTTTCCTGGAGATTAGTGGAAATGTGGAGGGCATCCACTGTCTGGAACTGATGTTCATTTTTGTAAACATTTTTACATAGGAAAGGGTGGAGTGCCATCTCCGGGTCGGGGATGAGGTCCTGCCTCAAGTGGAGGAGTTTAAGTACCTCGGGGTCTTGTTCACGAGTGATGGAAGGATGGAACGCGAGATGGACAGGCGGATTGGTGCGGCGTTTGCAGTGATGCGGACTCTGCACGTTCTTACCCTCGTCTATGGTCATGAGCTTTGGGTAGTGATCGAAAGGACAAGATCGCGGGTACGAGCAGCCGAAATGAGTTTTCTCTGCAGGGTAGCTGGACTCTCCCTTAGAGATAGGGTGAGACTCGGAGTAGAACCGCTGGTCCTCCACATTGAGAGGAGTCAAATGAGGTGGCTCGGGCATCTGGTTAGGATGCCTCCCGAACGCCTTCCCTGGGAGGGCACGTCCAACCGGTAGGAAGCCTCAGGGAAGACCCAGGACACGTTGGAGAGACTATGTCTCTCAGCTGGCCTGGGAACGCCTCGGCATCCGCTGGGAAGAGCTGAACGAAGTGGCCGAGGAGAGGGACGTTTGGGCTTCCCTGCTTAGGTTGCTGCGACCCGACCTCGGATAAGCGGAAGAAAATGGATGGATTATTTGAAGTATCTGATAAATATTTAATGTATTTATTGTCTGCATTTATATGTATTTTATATAATAGCATCAATAATGATTTTTTTCGATATTTCTTACTTGTATTGGATTATATTTTAAATATTTAATATTTATATTTATTCAAACAAACATTAAAATGGGTCCTTTTTGAAACTTTTCTGGTAGAAAGATATTTTAGATTTAGGATAAGTATTTTACATATGCATTATCTGTATTCATTAATATTCTCTATCTGTATTTTTATTATTTATATTTATATTATATAATATATAACATATATTATAGATAATACATGAATATAAATATATTTATTATTGTTGATATTTATTTATTTATATACATTTAATAAATATTTAATCTTTATTTTATTAATAAAACATTGAAATGGGTGTTTTTAACTCTTGTTTGTAAAAACATTAGACTGAATGGTACGATGAGCACCAATGACAACATGAGGTGTCCTGGCTGGTCCACTAATAACCACTGATTAATCAAGCAGTTGTTTCTCGGTCGCCATGGCAACGACTGAGATGCTGTTCTCCTGATTGCAAGTCAGCGTAGCCCCAAATGATTTTAAAGTTGTTATTTTAGGGCGGAGGTATCGCATATGGTTGCTTTAAATGGAATTAGAGAAACACTCTGTAAGGCAGAGTGGAACTGGCAAAGCAGCATGCCAAACAAGAAGCCAGAAATGTAGAGTCTGGGGATCCACAGTGCATAGGAACACACACATACTCACACACACACACACACACAAATCAGACCTCTGCAATCCAAGAAGGGGCTCCCGGGATGCGCTAACGAAAAGTGGCTGATTAATGCACAATTAGTGGTGTGTTGTGTCAGTTAACAGGATGGGCCGATGGAGTCTGCCGCCGCGGCGACGAGTGTGTTAAAGCTCTCTCGGCGGCTTTCCAGCTGGCCCTTCGCTCATTTCGGGGACGTGTGGGTTTCCCGTGCCAGCTGGCAGCCACAACTAACTGGCGCGTTCCTTCATGACAGGCATCTCCTAAAAACTTGAGAAAAACCTGGTGGTCCTTGAATGATCCGTTCACGGGGTACAAAAAAGAAAACACACCTTTTCATGTCTTTTTCTGCCAAGGACATTCGGGGCAAGTAGGAAAAGTTTATTCCCAATGATGCCCAAAAACATTATTGCCACCTGAGCACAGGGCCTCCTGGATTAACATTTCTAAAAAACCAAATAGAATCAAAATTATTCTTATGCGCCATCTTGCTTTCCTCTAGGACAGAATGTTTCCCTGACCTTTTTGTGTATAATCGTCAGAGATTTTTGGCTTCGTATTTATTAATACCTGTATTAATGCCACACATGCATGTAAAATGGGTTAAACGGGGACTCTACATTGTCCATAGGTATGGATGTGAATGTGAGTTGACTGGCGACCAGTACAGGGTGTACCCCGCCTCTTCAGCTGGGATAGGCTCCAGCATACCCCCCTCGGCCCTAATAAGAATAAGCGGCTTGGAAAATAGATGGATAATTGTAATTTTAGATGGAACTTAATAGTACAATAAATATAAATATAAATATACGTATATCCACTGCGAATCAATTGCCTCCATCTAACCCTGTCTTCTGTATCCTCTTCTCTTGCGAACCAATGCCTTCATGTCCTCTTTCACTACATCCATAAACCTCCTCTTTGGTCTTCCTCTAGGCCTCCTGCCTGGTAGTTCAAAACACAGCATCATTCTACCAATATATTCACTATTTCTAACCCGGACATGTCCAAACCATCTCAATCTGGCGTCTCTGACTTTATCTCCAAAACCTCCAACATGTGCTGTCCCTCTGATGTGCTCATTCCTGATCCTGTCCATCCTGGTCACACCCAAATAGAACCTCAGCCTCTTCATCTCTGCTACCGCCAGCTCTGCCTCTTGTCTATATACATACATATATATATATCATGAGAATGTAGAATCCTTATGAGAACAATCAGAATATTAAAAGAAAAATATAAGTAAGAGAAAATAAATCGTAATACTGTGAGGAAAAAGCATGAAAAAGTCATATGCTCCAGATCAAAATGTTAAAAGTAGTTCAAAAATTGTTACATTTTGCACTGTTGGATCTTAAGGAGGTTCTAAGCAGAGCTTCAAAATGCAAAAATAAGAAGTGAGAGTGAGACAAAAAAATTAGAGTAAACAACCCATGCATCCATTTTCTATACCGCTTATCCTCATTAGGGTATGCTGCAGCCTATACCAGCTGGCCTCGGGCGAAAGGCGGGGTACACCCTGGACTGGGTGGACACCCAATCACAGGGCACAAATAGACAAACAAACATTCACACTCACATTCATATTTACGGCCAACTTAGAGTTGCATTAATCTAACATGCATGTTTTTGGAATGAGGGAGGAAGCAAGACAAGTCATTTGAAACGTCTTCAAAGATCATGTGGGTTACAGAACAAACAGATCAAGTCCATCCATCCATCCATCCATCCATTTTCTTCCGCTGATCCGAGGTCGGGTCGCGAGGGCAGCAACCTAAGTAGGGAAGCCCAGAGGTCCCTCTGCCCAGCCACTTCATCTAGCTCTTCCCAGCGGATCCCGAGGCGTTCCCAGGCCAGCTGAGAGACATAGTCTTTTTTGAAAATTGTATTTCTATTTTATTTATTTTTTTAAATTATTATTATTATTTTTATCTATGGTCTTAAACCTTTAATTGGCTGACGCTTGTTTGCAATAAATTGCTTAAGCTATTTTTTTTCTCTCACTCCTAGATCTTCTTTTTGCATTTTTAAGATTTATTTAGAACCTCCATAAGAGTCAACAAAACAAAAAAGTAAATTTTTAAAATTTTTCAATTGGTCTTAAAATTTTGATTTGGAGTGTTTATGGAAAAAGTTGTAATTTTATGACAAAAATAATTTTGCAAGAAAAAAAGTCTCAAAAGAAAACAGTTGCAATTGAACAAAGAACAAATTTTAATTTTGTAAGCAAAAAAGTCTGAATAGTACAAGAAAAAAGTCATTTTGCAAAAATAAACGTCTAAATACCATGAAAAAAAACCCATGATTGTACACAAATTAATTTGTATTATTAAGCGGATAAAGTAATATATGTGGAAAAAGTTGTCATTAGCCACAATTAAAGTCAAAGTAATATGAGAATTGTACGTGACAAAGGTGGAATTTTATTATATTAAATCCATTCATTTATGAGGGGGGGGGGGATTTGTTGGATAAACTTGTCATTTTAAGAAGAAGAAATTTGAAAATATTACTATTAAAGCTAACTGCACACTAATAAATGAATAGTATAATGACAATAAAGTAAAACATGAAAAAAGAGCAGTAATTAGACAAGAATAAAGTCATATGAAAAATGTACACAAAAAAGAATAAAGTTGTAATCCAACAAGAAATAAACAAAGTTGTACAAGAATACACTTTAAAAAAACTTTAAAAAACTGAAGTAATCGTGTAAAAAAAAAGCATGCAATTGTAAATGTATGAGAATAAATATGAAATGAAAACAAGATAAAATGATATTTTATTAAGAAAAAAAGGTTCTAATATTAAAATTTTCTCATAGTATTAAAATTTTTATTCTTATATGTCATTGTAAAATGATTTATTTGTAATATTCTGTGTGTACTATATATATATAAATATATATATATATATAGAGAGAGAGAGAGAGAGAGAAAGAGAGAGAGAGAGGTAATCCAGTTGAAGAGAGCAATAACCAGTACAGTATTTGAATGCATTACATAATAAGGGTGAAGCAGAAATGGCACCAGGCTGCATCCGAGCTCTGGTGACTCACTGGCGTCTTTTCAGCCTCAAATTGAACTTTTGGCACGGTGCTGCGGGATCGGCTGCGGTCTGCCAAGTGCAAAATCGTCCTGTGTTCTCTGTTGGCGTGCGCCTGCCATAAATCAAAACGTGCGGCGACAATTAGCACTCTGTTGACACTCTATACACCAGCAACAGTTGACTGAGGACGCGAGCCAAGCGGCGCGAAAGACAACTGCCCGTCGTTGCCAAACGCATCGTGTTTATTAGCTGCGGTCCAAACCCACCCACTTGTTATATGAGCCCCTTTTGTGGAACTGACACTACATATGAACTGCAGTGGAAAAAAAGAGGGTGCTTGAGCAGGAATCCCTAAGCAATTGTACCACGGGCAGAACTAGTGTACATGCCTTACAGGTTAAATATATACACCAGCGTCCCGCACTGCTTTACATTCAATGGGAAATCATTTGCTCAAAGCGATCAAAAGCGCTTCAATAACAACAGAGATAAACAACACTCATCCGGTCTAATCTCTCTGTGGACCAACAGGCTCAATCAATTCATTACCTAGTCCGTGTCTTACTTGGGGGCATCAGTAATGATCTTTAAATATTCATTTGCCTTTGTCCAGGGACTGATACCCACAACCCCTCTTGTTGTCTACAGGAAGTCAACCTGAGGAGATAGAAATATGAAATCGTCTCCAGGGACAATACTGTACAAAGTACACTTGGATACACAGTGCTTTTATTAGTCAGTGTGCACGTTGGTAGCGTGCATGAGTGCTGCCGACACCGAGCAGCAAAAAAGTATTACACTGCCTTAATCCTCTTGGACAATGGAATCCACCAGGCCTGCATAGATTGTTACAGGAATCCTCCTCCATGATGACATCACTGGTGGAGCTGGTGGATGTTAGACACCTTGCTCTCCTCTAGCATTGCCCCACCGATGCCGCAGCACCACAGTGCCGGTAGCACTCGTGCAGCCACAGGCTACGACACTACCACCATCGTGCTTGATTGTAAGCAAGACACAATCAACTCGATACACACTTGTGGTTGGCATCTGTTTGTATTTTTATTTTTTTTTTACTGTATGATGGAATTAACCACAGCTCCTCCATTGTAGGCAGCATTCATGCGACTGACGTCAAACTACGAGGCTACCACTACTTTGCTTGACTGCAGGCAAGACACAGTTATCTTGCTACTGACTTGTGTTGCCAGCTATTTGTATTTTTAAAATATTTTCACTGTATAGTAAATACACACTGCAACCTACGCACTGACTACTTTAAAAAATTGTATGACAAAATATTGTCTTGACAAGAGAGTTTGTTGTGAGATTACCGTGCAGCCAAGGGAGGGGATCATGATCTGTGTCACAATGTCACAGTACATTTAGGCATTCATGTTTCCTGAAATAAATTACAGCCCCCCCAGTGTAGGCAGCACTCATGCAACCGACGTTGAACTAACTATGAGGCTAGCACCACCCTGCTTGACTGCAGGTAGGACACGATTATTTTGCTACTGACTTGTGTTGCCAGCTGCTGTATTTAGACAATAATGGATTTAGAGTAGACTGTACATTGACTACTCTAAAGTATATCCATGTTTATAGCATTGTCCTTGGAGGAGACTGACTCATAATAACAATGCATGCTGCAATGTGAGGTTTTTATTATTGTTTCTGAGGATTCCAAACTTGCTGTAGCGCTGACAAAAGTTTTAATTTGCCGTGAATGTTGATTCTTTATCTTCCGTGGAGTGTTGTGCTGAGTAAGAAAGCTCGCCCACCAGAGATGCATGAAAGGGCCCAGACAGCACATATTCAAATATGCCCTTTGATCCAATTTCATCAGGGTTGTCATGTAATCACGCCTCATTCCGGAGGCTTTGTGGGCACGACTGCAGGTGGAGAGATCGTCCTCCTTGGCATCTCAAACGTGAGCAAGCGGGGGGGAAAAAAGACACTATAATGGTAGGATGACACAACAACAACATGCTGGTCCAGATGAAAAGCCTTCGGAGCATCACGTCTGTCTTCGTTTAGGCTGTCTTTAACAATTAAGACGATACATTTATTTATGACGCCCGCCTTCCACCAGGCGAGGCCCAGGTGAGTTGAGCGCTTCTCCGGGGATGAATACACGGGGGAAGCGACGAAGCGGAAGGAAGATTCATCTACTCTTTACGCTCTTCTCCCTTTCCCATACTCGACATCCCTGTTTGCCGCCTCGAGCGGAGCACGTCGAGGAAAAACAGAAGGAGGAATAAAAACACAGACTGGGCCTCTGTCCACCTGTACCTGCAAAACATCCTGCATCAGCACATTGCTCAAAGTACCAACAGAAAACTCACCTTCACTTGATTGTTTATTCTGATTATGTAACCCAGTAATCATATAACGCACATTGTACCATGTGAAGATTCTAACACTGATGAAATGAAAAATGAAATGCCATTTTTTTTATCACTGATGGGCATCATACTTCTACTTTATGTTGATTCTTCGATCTGACAAATCTTAGGTAAATTTCATCAAGTGTAGGATTATTATATCTTCTGCCTGGACCGTGCCAACTGTGCTGGGAAGACAATACATTAAGGGATTAAATGAAAAATTATTTTTTATAAATATTTTTAAAGAAATGGCACATGATTTTTTTTATTGTTATAAACTCCTGTTTCCATGCCTGTGTTGTATTGAGTAAAATACACTCAAACCTTGGTTTTGGTACTCTCCAGTTTTTGTATATATCAGTTTTTGCACAAAATTTCTGTTGTCGAGTTGTTAATACACCCTTGTTTTTAGCTCAATATCGCACATAACAAACTAGTTAATTTGTCGTGTGCTATATTGTTGTATTGGGAAGTGCGCATCAACAATAAGTTCCATCCATTTGTCATTTAGAATATTTTTTTTTCTGTACCTAGTCTTCCCTTGCGGTTTAAACATTGCTTCATCGATTTTTTGTTGCTGAAAATGATCAATTAATTAAATGACCACAGTGTCATGGTTAACTATGGACTATTGTTGGTAAAAAAAAAATATATAAAAAAAAGTTATATGTAGTAGTCTGATCACCAGGTGTCAGTAATGTTTAGATTACATTAGATTAGATTACATTCACACTGCATGTGGTCAGCCATACCATGTCCGGCACGACGTACTTCGCCCATTCTGTGTGGAAGTGGTAATATTTTGGCTTCTTACTTTGTGTTTCTTCCCCACTTCGTTTGAAACACTTTCTGAAGTTTAGAATAATTTAATTGGAGAAGCTAATTAGTTACCTTGGTAGCTTTTCCATGCTAACGGCGCCCGTCTCTTGTCCCTGCAGCAATCCTGTAGCCTGTGCAAAAGAGCTGAGCAATGTGTTCCAAACAAAGAATATTAGGAGTACAAAGGTGACAATAGGGGTGCTATGTTCCTGTCTGCATGGCTCTAATAACGGTAAAATCATATAACAAAGTCATAAATAGGTTTTTATATGCTCAAAAGTACAAAAATATTAAATGTGTTAGTTTCGACTCCTACTTTGTGGAAACGCACTTATTAGGGTGGGGCTTGCAACCAATTAACCATAATAAGCAAAGAGCAACCGTGCTCGTTTTCATGTTTTGTGTTTTTATGGCATATGATACAATGTTCATCATGTCAAGATAAGCACGTGTCATTGGACAACAATGATGGGAATTTTATGCAATGATCAAGTGAGTAAAAACTGGAAAGTTGTTCATTGTTCATTGTTTTCCACCGGTCTGTCCCCTAAAACAAGCCATCTCATCACACACACCAAGATGCAGTGGCATTCATTTGCAATAAAACACGTACAAAATGGACGTTACCTACATGATAATAAGTAAGTAAGTAAGTAATAATAATAAGTAATGGATATTCTGAGTGGAAACGTTCAGGGTAAGGTTTTGGTTACACGCGTTGACGATACTGCGACTACATGCCAAGTACAAACACCTCCAAGTAGCACTCAGGGAACGAGGCTCACTGGAAGAAGCCCACTTCTGGTAATGGGGGGGGGGTTGAGAAGACGAGCGAAGGTGGGTGAGCGAGGCACGCGGCGGGAGGAAGCGCCGGGTGAAAGAATGAAAGCGATAAAAGAGGCAGGCAGACGGAAGATGGGAAGAGGCGAAAGTACAAGAAAAGAGGCTTGATATGATTTGAATGGAATGTTTGTTGACAGGGCTCCGTGGCCGCAGGGCCTCGAGATAAATGATTGAACACCGTGCCTGTCAAAAGCGCCGCCATTTCTGTGGGCTTGTGTTTCTCACTCCCTCTCTTTGGCTAGAGGGAAGGTAACAGCTCACTGCTAATTGACACAGAATTAAGCATGAAACGCACTGTAAGCCTCTGCCTTGGATGGCCTCTGCGCCAAAGACCCCAGCCAGTTGAAGGCGCACACAAAGACATATTGAGATGACATCGGACACGTGCAGTCAAACTGACAAGCGTGAAAAGATGTGAGCATACACACATAAAAACACGAGGATAAACATCCCAGCAGATGGCCCGATATTCAATTACACCACATCGGTCTTCGAACCTTTTCAACACCCACACACCAGCATGGAGGCACACATGCAGGAAGAGAAGTGGGTACAGAAAAGATGCTATCTTACTATCCAATATTGATATCAAGGCGATATCAGCAAAAAGTCCAAGGTCTGCATCTCAAATCTCCGATATCAGCCCTCCAATAAAAGCAACCAGACTCCAGACAAAAATTGTCAAGCACAGGTTTCCCTTGGTGGCACAGGACTTCATCGCACATCACATATAAAATATGTACACATAAAATAAAATACATATACTGTGCAAGGCATTCAAAAGACGCATTACACTGGTCACTAGGTGTCAGTAATGTTTCATGGATGAGACAATAGCCACCGCCGGAAGTCACAAAAGAAACAAGCAATGAACTCTCCCAACACTAACATTATTTTCTACTATATCGGGTAATAAAAGTGCTAAGGTGACAATATTGGTGTTAGTTTAGGTGTGGTGTGAGGGCTCTAGTACTGTAGAGGTAATGTTAATAACCGTATTTAGAAGGTCATGAACAGGTTTAATAGGCTCTAACTATACAAATATTCCAAATATAAACAATAAAAAATACTTTGCGTAAATTCACTAATCACACTATGCGGGCCCCCCTTTTTTGTATATTCTGACTAGTATTATACATATTTATTGTAGCGACCCGCACGATGGCTGAGTGGGTAGCACGTTGGCCTCACAGTCAGAAGAGGTTCACGGTTCGAATCTCCGTTGATCATCTCTGTGTGGAGTTTGCATGTTCTCCCCGTGCGTGTGTGGGTTTTCTCCGGGTACTCCGGTTTCCTCCCACATTCCAAAAACATGCATGTTAGGTTAATTGGCGATTCCAAAAATTGTCCATCGGTATGAATGTGAGTGTGAATGTTTGTTTGTCTATATGTGCCCTGCAATTGACTGGAGACCAGTCCAGGGTGTACCTGCCTCCCGCCCAAAGCCAGCTGGGATAGGCTCCAGCATACCCTAATGAGGACAAGCGGTATAGAAAATGAATGAATGAATGAATGAATGATATTTATTGTAGCTTTGCTAAGAGGGTAATTTTCTGAAGAAATTTATATTTGTGTTTTGCAGTGAATATCACAGGCAAGCACAGGAACAATGGGGTGTAGTCATTTCCTAGAACTTGGTTGGGAAGGGAGGCTGGTGGGTCAGAGGTCCAACTCCATCCTGCTGACTTGCAACCAATCAGAGGCAGCAGGAAAGGGAGAACTTGAGGAGGTGAGCATGGAAGGAAGGCGGATCCCCAGGGTCAATTATCAGTGGGGTAGGAGGCTTCTGCAACCGGCGTTCTGCATCTCATTTGCCGGGAACGGCCAAAGGTGCACCTGAGCGCGGCTGCTGAGCGTCCCGCCACCGCACGCTGAGGCAATTAATGTCTTTCTCCGGATGACACGTGCACCTCGACGCATGTGACAGTGGCCGGGCAGGAGTGGGCGGGGCCGGGAGCCTGAACAAGAGGCCTCATAGCGGCGCCCTTCCTACTTCCCACAGAGACTAATTTCAGGTAAGGGGGCTTTGCCTTCCGAGTTGGAGGGCTGCGGTTTCACACGTGTGCAGGGATGAATGCAAACACTTTACAAATACTTCCATATGTTTTTGTACCCACGAATGAGCACATGCCGCAACAAATATACACGCTAAAATTCAAAATAACAATGAATGTGAAGATGACGTGCAACACTATGCGGCATGAAGTGTGCTCCTGTGTGCACTGTACTCCTAATTAATAAGTGTGCAACCCAGCTTTAGTACTTCCGCCCGTGAGAGTAGCCATAGATTTATAGATATGAATACATCAGATACTAAAATCAATGTTGACGACAGAGAACATAACATAACAAACCCTCGGGTTGTTTTTCCCTTTCATGTGCACAACATTCAACACAAAAAAACTGACTGTGGTAAAGCAGAGCGTGAACTCTTCCATTTCAGAGCACAGTAGCAACAGAACCAATGTTGTAAAAGTGCTAAGAATGAACAGCGCTGAAGAATTCATCGCAAACCACAGCATGACAACATTTTAAAGCGCATACAGAGATAGATAAAGGTGCTGGACGCTGACCACCCATGATACTTCATGTGTATGTGTGAAATGTATGACATTTCAATTTGGGGGTTAATTTGTGTCCCAGAACTGATTTTTGCTCAAAATGTTGGCGCCGACGGTAAAGTTGATAAAAGTGTCCTGCCTGGTCCATTGTTAAAGTAGATATTCTGGGGTTACCATGGCAACAACAACAACAGAGATGCTATTGGCCCCTGAAACAAGTCAATTTACTACATCAGGTTGTCAAAAAATGCTTCACTGAGTTTGCTAGCAGGCAATAATAAAAAATGTCTTTGGAAAGGAGGGATAGTAGAGTATTTCACAGTGGAGTGTGTGTGTGTGTGTGTGTTGCTTCCACACTTCAGCACATGCATTAGCATGTAATCAAGTCGTGACCTTGTAGGTGACCTCATTGCCACGGGGCATTTGCAGCTAGCAAGGCTAACACGAGGCTAATGAGCGCCATTCATTGCATCTGGCTGCTCAAGAGACACACTCACTGTCTTACGCACACACACAGACACACACACACACACACAAAGAAACACATTTATTGGATCCGTCCTTCCGATCAGCGCGCCTCACAGCCCTGAAGCCCACAATGCAAGCCAGTGTGCCTCCCTCAGTGGGCAGCCTTCCCCCAGCCATCCTCAGTCATCCGAGGAGACATGGAAATAGACATCGCCTTGCTTGCTCATTCTCGGGGAAGTCAACTACGACGCGTGTGCACACACACACACACGCACACGCACACGGGATGAGCGACAACTTCCTCCCGCTGAGGTAGTGCTGCCACAGAGAGGAAAGAAGAACATGCTGGATTTGTGATGAAAAGGAAAGCGAGAGGAGTGTGTGTGTGTGTGTGTGTGTGTGTTTGCAGCATACACACACACACTTAGAGTAAAGCTGGCTGGCTTTTGACAGAGGTAGAATTATTATGGCGAGGTGAATATTACACCCTTGGGACTTCATTTACCTCCAGCATATTCACTGAGTTTCTCTGTGTTTTACTGCTCCTCATAATCCCAGCCAAGCACACACACTCGCCACACTATTTTTTATGTCCCCGTGTGTTGTCGGGGGGTTATTATTGAGATCATTATGGGATGTGGATGGTGTTGGGATCCTCTTTCTCCCCTCTGTTTTTCCTGCTAAACTTATCGCGGAGCCGTCGCCTAAGCAACAACAAGTGTAGCATCAATGAGTTCCACACCAGTAGCCGCAGTTGAAAGCGCACGCAGAGGTAGACAAAGCTGCTAGATTGGTGACCGCTCATCATACCTCAAACGCAGCTAAAGTAATCCCTCAGCACTTTGTGCTTCCGATGTTGCGGCTTCCCTCCATCACAGTTTATTAAAAATATACTCATTAATAAATCATGCTGGGGCCCCGCGACCCTAGCGAGGATAAGCGTCATAGAAAATGGACGGATGGATGGATAAATCATGCGGTTTTCTGGTTAAATAAGGCCTGTTATTACTCAAAATGGTGCATATTTTAACAATTTTCTTCCAATCTTAAGCATTTTCAGGAATGAAATGGCAAAATTTACAAAATTGCCATACATTTCACTTGGAGATGAATAAAGTATCTATCTAAATGAGCTAGAATACAACTCTCAAGCATTGAGAAGACTGGACACCAGGTGTCGGTGATTGTACTGTAATACTTGGTGAGACACACAAGTACCAGAGTTGATCAGTGAAACAACAGGCTATTTTGGCAGAATGTAATGAGCTCACAAGAGGCACAATAATCCCTAACACCCACCCCAAGCTGAAATGTAAAAAAACTTCACTTCCTGTCCGCCCCCCACTCAGCTCCCCAGCACCGCAACACATTTGCAGCAAAACACACGAGCACAAATCTTATTTATGTCTTAAGTGGCTTATTTTCTTCTATTATGTCTACTATATTGGATAATACGAGTGTAAATGTGACTATAGGGGTGCTATTTCAGGTCTAGGGGGCTTTAATAATGTTTAAAACTGTATTTAGAAGGTTGTAAAGTGATTTCCTCTGTTGTAACTACAAAACTAATGTAAGTAAGGAATCCTACTTTGCGGGATTCACTTGTCTGGAATCAACAGCAATAAAGGAGGGATTACTGGACATTACAATAGCCACATTCACTTTTTACTTGTATTGCAATAGAAAAGGTGGCTTAAAGTATTACCAGTACACTCAGTAAAGGTGTTATGATGATCCCAGACCAGATGAACTTAATTTCCTATGGGAACAAAACCATGTCAGCCAGTAGGGATGTGTCGGCACTAAGAACCAAAAGAACGCCAGGAGGAGGATCGCATTGTTGGGAGTCGATTTATTTTTTCCTTCTATTTCTGTTAAATGTCATTGGTCAAGGTGTGTGGAGGCGTCACTCTTAGAGCCGATTCATTCGTGAAATTTCATCTATTTTCACCTCGTTTGTCTATTGAGACGGGTTTTTGTTTTTGTATTTTATAATACAAGATTTTTGTAGCTGCTCACGGAGGTTTAAATAGATCCACTGAAATAATAAACATTTGATATCATGTAATTCTATTACTAATGACATATATCACAATATGCAAAATGTGGTAATACAATCGTTTAAGACAACAACAAAACTGAAGAGCCGAAAGAAAAGGATCCCTTTTCAGTGAGTCGAGCCATAAGAACCGGATCTTTCAAAAAAGCCGAAATTTCCATCCCTATCAACCACGGAAAGGGCTGTGCCCACTGTAATTTGTATTTTGCACTTTTGTATGACTTGTTATTGCATTGTCCCCATGGTGCTTAGCCAGTACAGGTCTACAATGGATTTCTTTTGTTGTGTTTTTTTTATTTTTTGCCCATTGTGCCAACAAGTCATTAAAAATTGAGACAAGTAGGCAGGCCTGGAGACGTTGCATATGTTTGGAGAGCATTATTATTATTAAATAATCATGTTTGTCCCCTGAATGGAGAGTGACTCATGCCACTATATCAGTAATTAGATCAATTATTGATGGGCCGGCGAGAGGATTTTCTGCTGCTGGTGGAAATGGGATTGCCAAAGCCAATTACCATCTTTTTCTTTTCCGCGAGTGGCCCCATTAGGGTTGTCACTTTAAGATGGCCAAATGGTGGCACTAATAAAAGCACAACTAGCACTTAAGCGTCTTAATTAATAGTCGACTGATTAATATTTTAATTGCCGGGGATTAAATACCGCCGGCGCTGTGAGGAGAAGCTTGAAAGGAATGAGTCGGAGCAACATGCCATGTTGCACAACAGCACTTACCTCCTGCTACGACACTTTAGAGCTTGATATGCAGCACTGACAACACGTTTACTTATATCAAGTCAAGAGTCAAGATGCTCTTATTTGTCATTTCAAGTTCATATAAGCTGTTGCAGTACATAGTGAAATGAAACAACGTTCCTCCAGAACCCTGGTGCTACAAAAACAACATATATTCACATACAACACGACAGAGAACTAAGGACTAACTTAGAACATAAAGTGCATCGTGGGCAGCCTAGTGCAAACAGTGCAGAAAAAAAACAGTGCAAAAACAGACAAGACAGTGCGGGACAAACAACAAAGACCATAAAGTACCAACACCGACCAAAAACCAAAAATGTATTGGAATTGTATTACAGAAACTGTAAACAGGATGAAAAAAGTACAATATGTGCAAAAATAGCATACATAGCAGCAAAAGGTGCAAAATTACATGTAAAAGTAAACATAGTTATAATAAATAATAAATATGAGTATGATGGAGATGTGCTTGAATATGGAATGAAATGGTGAAGGATAATATGTATCAATTCAAGTTCTGTGTGTTGAGAAGCCTGATGGCTTGTGGGAAAAAACTGTTGCACAGTCTGGTTGTGAGGGCCCGAATGCTCCGGAACCTCTTCCCTTATGGAAGCAGTGTGAACAGTGTGTGAGAGGGGTGTGTGGGGTCGTCCACAAGTTTGCTTTGCGGATGCAGCGTGTGGTGTAAATGTCCATGACGAGGGGAGAGAGACTCCAATGATTTTCTCGGCCGTCCTCACTATCCTTTGTAGGGTCTTGCGATCCGAAACGGTGCAGTTCCCGAACCAGACAGTGATGCAGCTGGTGTTTAGTGACCAGGTGTGGTTCTCCGCCAGATGAACACCCAGGTATTTGGTGTTCTTGACGATCTCCACGGGTGATCCATCAATGATCAGTGGAGAATGGTCAGTCTTTGCTCTTCTAAAGTCAACAACCATCTCTTTCGTTTTGTCAACGTTCAGAGACAGGTTGTTGGCTCTACACCAGTCTGTAAGGTGTTGCACCTCCTCTCTGTAAGCTGACTCGTCGTTCTTGCTGATGAAACCCACCACGGTCGTGTCATCGGCGAACCTAATGATGTTATTCGAGCTGTGCATTGCTACACAGTCGTGAGTCAGTAAAGTGAACAGCAGTGGGCTGAGTACACAGCCCTGAGGGGCCCCGGTGCTCAGCGTGGTGGTACTGGACTTGCTGTTCCCGATCCGAACTGACTGAGGTCTCCCAGTCAGGAAGTTACAGGATCCAGTTACAGAGAGAGATGTTCAGACCCAGGAGGCTCAGCTTCTTAATCAGGTGCTGTGGGATGATTGTGTTGAATGCTGAACTGAAGTCGATGAACAGCATTCTGACATAGGTGTTATCCAGGTGGGTGAGGGCGAGATGAAGGGTGGAGTTGATGGCATCGTCAGTGGAACGGTTCGGACGATACGCAAACTGTAAAGGGTCCAGTGAAGATGGAAGCAGAGACTTGATGTGCCTCATGACAAGCCTCTCGAAGCACTTCATTATGATGGGTGTGAGTGCGACGGGACGGTAATCACTGAGGCAGGAGACTGTAGACTTCTTCGGCACTGAGACGATGGTCATAGTCTTGAAGCACGTGGGAACAACGGTGCTGCTCAGGGAGATGTTGAAGATGTCAGTAAAGACATCCGCAAGTTGTGCTGTACATTCCCTGAGCAACCTGCCAGGGATGTGGTCTGGTCCAGCAGACTTTCGTGAGTTAACTTTGCTTAGAGTCTTCCTCACTTGAGTCGCGGTTAGACAGAGCACCTGGTCATCAGGAGGAGGTGTGTTTTTCCTTGCCGCCACGTTGTTCTGTTGCTGATGTAGTTGGTCACTGAAGATGTGTACCCCTCCAAGTTAATGGTGTCGTAAGTTGCAGCTTCTCTAAACATGTCCCAGTCAGTACTCTCAAAACAATCCTGAAGAGCAGAGATGGCTCCTACTGGCCAGGTTTTTACCTGTTTCAAAACCGGTTTTGAGCGTCTGACGAGCGGTCTGTATGCTGGAATTAGCATATGATGTGGTCTGAGTATCCGAGATGGATGGTAAGCACCGGGAATGTTTGAAACTTTGTGGTGAAGTATCGTGTTTGTATGCACATTTGGCATTAAACACCACATTCTTTTACTGTTAAACTGCAACTGATGATTATTTTCCAGGCGATTCATCTGAAAATAATTGTTTTGATTAATCGAGTAGTCAGTTAGGTCTTTGAGCAGGGGTCGGGAATCCTTTTGGCTGAGAGAGCCAAAAACGACACATATTTTCAAAGTGAATACAACTAAAAGCGTGCAACAATTTTAGAAGACAGTAAGTCTCTGAATTGGGTGGTTGGAAGTGCTGAGAAGCTTTATATTTGGAATGTTATTTTTAACACTTTGATTACTGTCATGTTTTACTTTACAAATATTACACAAAACATTATACATTTTAAACAAAAATTACATTTTTAATCGTAATATGACTTTATTCCCACAATGTTTTAACTTTATTCCCCCACCCAAAAAGTTTTTGAATATTGCGACATTTAAAAACTAAAAATATGCTTTTTCTCATAATATTACAAGTTTATTCTCGTAAACTTGTTACTTTTTTCTCTTAATATTTTGTCCTTTATACTCAACAATGTTTTTAAATTTCTGCTGTTTTTTTAATTTTCCAATTTTTTCTACTTTTCTCATAATTCTGACTTTATTTCTGTAATATTCTGACTTTATTCTCATAATATTATAACCTTTTCCACAACCTAATTTTCCAAAAATGGCTACTTTTTGTTGCAACTTTTTTCTCCTAATATTTTGACTTTATTTTTTGTAAAATTACTGTTCATTTTTGCATTTTTGCTGTTTCTTTAAAGTTTTTGTGTTAAATTGTATTTTTAGAATGTGCTGAGGGGCAAATAAATCACTAAGACTGCACTCAGAACACCCCCTTTTGTAAAGCAAGCTATGCAACACATATTTTAAGGAAGAACTAAATGAAAAGAAATAAATGTTACGGTGTTTAGAAATTTCTGAGAGCCATATGTGGTCATCAAAAGAGCCACATCTGGCTCCCGAGCCGTAGGTTCCCTACCCCTGTCCTAGACGACCCAAACAAACGGTTAGTGGTTTGCTTTTTCTTTAGCTTTTTTGAACACAAAAAGGAGTAAATGGCAAGAAGAATATACACAGGAAGCTGCGTGCAATGAGCGGTCTGATTACGCCGTCATCAATTTGTTGTCGATATTGTGACACGGTTGTCTTACTATTAACAAGGTTAACTTATTTTTACACTTGCATGGCAGTCAAGAACGTTATATATAACATATTATATAACGTTTTTGCTGTTGGCTAAAAGAAAGGTGGGGATCTACTGACTTAACAATTGACGTACAAGCCCCACGATGAAAACATCAAGAGTCCTCCGTCCCGAAATCCCCCTCACCCCCCTCTCTCGGGAGGCCGTGGCGCCTTCCAACCCCGACATGAATAAAACAAGTTCTTCTTTTCTAGATAAACACCCTCCATGTGCCAGCAAACAAGAGGGGGAAACGACGCCGAGCTTTGGTTTTCCTCCAGCGAATGGCGCTGAAGATGGACTCCCCAGACGCTCGGCGGGCCCCGGCGCTGCCGCCGTCCTGCACGGAACAAAGTGTCTGCTTTGCCTGAGGCGCAGGATGGAACTTCTAAGCACAAACAAAACCACCCTAAATACCTTGCACGGCTTTCTTCGTCGTCGGAACAAAGCATTATCACCATCAGTGGCTTATGTACGTACATGAGGATAATAATAATCACGAGATCCCCCCGTTGAGACGCGGGCGGCTGTTTGTTCGTTTGAATCCACACGCTGCTAAGTGAATCATTAGCGGGCGTCACTTTGGCCCGTGCTTGACAAAGAGGCAGGCGAGGTGCGCATTAAGCGGGACAGAAAAAGGTTAAGCGTGCTAAAATGAGAGAGTAAATGTGGCGGACAAATTGAGAAATTAGCAATACGGCGAGTGGAGGCGGGTCTCAGAGGACCCCGGGCGAGCTGAGGCGAGACCTATTATGGGATGTGGCACCAGGCAGCTGGGTGGGTAATTATCATCATGTGTTTAGCATGGCGCCCTTATTCAGGGAAATGTATATGACTTGTGACTTAACCACTTAGTTGGCCCATTTAGCTCCGTGCTTCACAGCGTGTGTGTAAAGGGAGGTGTTCTGGGAGCACACACACCTTAACACCACTGTGAAGTCCGAGACTTTGGCACCAGGCGGACTGACTTTGCTGGCTTGTATGGTGACGTCCTTTGGGGAAGGTGAGCGGGCGACCCAATCAAGATGCCACATGGGGCTTGGTGAGCAGGAAGTCCACATATACTGTGTGTGTGTGTGTGTGTGTGTGTGTGCACAGTGTATAAGTGAAACAGCTGGCACCCACCATCTGCTCCCGCTCGACATCTGCAGCCTGATGCTACTGTACATCTGTGTGTTTTACACGTGTTAACGGGTTTGCAGCAGCCCACCACGCTAAACAGCACAACCTCTAACGTCGAGTGAATTTGAACAAAAATGTCAAGTGAAAGTTAAGTTCAAGCCAAGTAAAAAGAAGAAAACGAATAATATATAAGGTTTCACAAAAATGTAGGAAAGACCTAACATCGCGATGGTAGTTTGGGGGTGACTTCCTTGATGAGATCTTGCCAAACAGGTGGATTGGATAGAGGGATTTTGCTGACTACCCTCCATGTTCACCAGACCTCACAGTCTTTTTATGGGCATACCTAAAAGACAACGTCCATGCAATGAGAGCTGCAACAGCAACTGAATTGAGAGCAACCACTGAACGTGAATGCGCGATGTGAGCTATTCCATCGTTTCGCGTTGTCGGCGGCGTCTGGACCAGAACGAACGAATAGATCAGTTTGACGACAGGCGCTGACAAAACAATAGAATGATGTTTGTACATTTTTTTATATGTTGAAAATTAAACCAAATATAACACCTTGTTTAAAATTTTTTAAAGTGTCTATGTCTGTCTGCACTAACCTTTTTGCAGAGGTTAATATCTTTTTGCACTTGTTTGATTTGTATCAATATTAAATATATTCAGCGTTGCTCTTTAAAGATAAACTTAAATGTCTTGTGGTTTTTATGGTTACAGTTTTTACAGTTAATATTAACCATTTAGGACGGTGGCCTGATGGTTAGCATATTGGCCACCCAGTCAGGAGATCTGGAAGATCTCGGTTGGAATCTCTGTTGGGTTTGCATGTTCTCCGATTTCCTCCCACATTCCAAAAACATGCATGTTAGGTTAATTGGTGACAAAAATTGTCCACAGGTATGAATGTGAATGGTTGTTGATCTACAGCAGGGGTCTCAAACTCAACTTACCTTGAGTCTGGCTGAGCCTGGGCCGTAGCCTAGGCTCACTTGCACGTGTGGGCAATTTAAATGAAAAAATATTTTAAATGCAATCTTTTCAAACGTGTTTTTTAAAACACAAAATAAGATAACCGAGGACACCGGTGTAAAAAGGTTGCGTGCAAAACTAGTAATAATGATCAGTTTTTCACTCATTGAAAAATGTTTCTCTGCTTGCATCAAGCCTGGTCAATGTCACACCCCTGAGAGCCATATACCCCACCGTGATCGGTAGGTACGTCAGCTCCGCACACAACACTGTAAAAAGTGCCATTCATATAGAATTCGAGGGCCGCACTAACATTAAACTTTCATATTCAGGTAAGGGCCACAAAATATCATCTAGCGGGCCACAAATGGCCTGCGAGCCGCACACTGCGTCACCTGGGATAGGCTCCAGAATACCCCCGCGACCACAGGATAGGTGAGGATAAGCGGCATAGAAAATGGATGGATGTCAATCATGATTGTTACTTAAAAGGTCCCCTTTTACACAAAAGTGACTATTTAACAATGTCCCAACCAAAGCCCATTTATGAGACAGAGGAGGGGCTCAAAAGCTCATTTTTGAAGTTTTGCAGGATTTCATGAGCTCATGATGGAAAATCCTCCTCCCTCATGGACATGATGTTGCCTCTCACCCATCTTGCATCACATCCCTCCTACATCACACCCGACAATGGCCACCATATAATTATCTGATTGCAGGACGCTGTATATCCCACACTGTTTGGTTCAGTATAAAAGGCCAAGGTAGATAAATGCAGGATATGCTAATTTTACAGGATAGTCATGTGAAAAAGAATCATGGTTCAACATTTCAGACTGAGCATAGTGATGTCAGCACTCTGGGCGCAACATTTCAGAAAGGTTTTAAAAGTACTTGTTTAGGCTGGTCAAGTTTTGCACCCTTTTTGAAATGAATCCCAAGATGTTCCAATTTTCAGCGCTCAAACGTTATCATTCTCGTCTTTATCCATGGCAAGTTATGGCAATGCTTTCGCCGCAGCCCGGGTTCTAAAACACTATCAACCGATTGTTTCTCTTGCGATACCTTGTGGTGCATGTCTCCACAATCCATTAATGTTAAGGTTTACGGCTGATTATTATTAATACAAATCAAAAATTACTATACATGGCAGGCGTAGGAAGGGAAATCGGTTTTGGGGGAGATGTTTGGTTGGTTTGGGTTGCTAGAAAGATTCTCACCACTTACTGACCATACTGACCATGTTTTCTTGGGGACACTAAATAAAAGCAAGCCAGTCCCAAGGTTTTGTTCCCAATTAAGAGATTTTAGGCAGTTTAGTGGAAAAAAATCAAGTGGTGGTGCATTTCTGCAAAAGCAAAATGACGACTGTCAGGCGAATGTCAGCTTCTATCTTTTACTTGCTCCGAGCAAAACTCCTCCCTATTGAACTGAGTCAAGAAAAAAAGGCCGAGGCGGCTGTTAAAGAGGGGCGGGGGATGATGGTGGTGGGGTTTCATATGCTAAAATCCAACCCTAAAAACAAGTCACATGAGACGTGTGGGTTCTAGTGTTAATTAGGGAGCCGATATTACAAGATAAATCAAAGATGGAGGGAAGAGGAGAGACGGAGGAGGGAGGGATGTTGATTTGAGGAGGGCCTGGGGGTAGCCTGCAGGGCAGGCGGGGGGATTGATGGACTCGGCATCGATAGTGCACAACTAAAAGTGGCAAGAGAACTACTACTCACTTATTTGCTTCAAAGCGGGTGTTAAACAGTGTCACACGTCGCTCAGCTTTAAGCTCGTCTCGTATGCGTTTTGATGTGCCAATGACTCAGATGCCTAAAACGCACTTCAGGGCCGGCTGGCGAGCGTCACGGCTCGGCTCGTAATGAAAAACGATGCCTCCTAACAAAGGGTCTAACGATACGTTTTAATTGCGGTTTGGTACATACATCGGTTGGAAGGTCTCGGTTATTTGCCTTCCGATCAATTTCCTGTTTATTTTTGAAATTGGAGAATACATGCCCTGATAGTTTTATGAACATTTTTTAAATGTATTATCCATCTGTGAACAGCTTCTTACGATCTCATGTGGAGTCAATTGTTGTCAACTTGGCAAATCTGGTGTCTCTCAAAAGTGACTAGCGACAAATTTGGAGACTTTTGTGGCATTTTGGAGAAGTGGAAGTACGTCTTATTCTGGAGTTACTGCTAAAAGGTCTGCCCTCCCCCAAAACAGTCACAAGCAGTCAGTGCCACAGCCAACGTCCGTGGTACACTAGATGTATCTCCCAGACAATTAGCGTGTCATGGCCACATAGCTGCGATGCGCTTCTCATCATGAAACATATTACTATGCTTTTGCACACACGTAGGCAAAACACTGATCTACAGCATGCAGTATGTCAACTACTAGAAGGCCATAGAAATCCATCTCAAAACTGCAAACTGCGTGAAATTATATTTAAAAAAATCTCAAATCACATATCAAAATAAATGATACAAAATAAAGAAATAAATGCGCCCTGTGATTGGCTGGGAACCAGTCCAGGGAGTACCCCGCCTCCTGCCCAAAGTCAGCTGGGATAGGCTCCAGCATAGCCCCATGAATTAATGGATGGATAAAGAAATAAATGATAAATATTTATAATACATGAAATAATATACTGTGTAATGGTAGAAGGCTGAAAAGGCTGTTTGTTTACGCATGACAATATTCCGAGACAGTTACGCTCCCTGCTGCTTTTGTTGTGCACAGTTCTGTAGTGTACTGAAAAATCAGATTATGACTACATGTACCTTTACAGCCCTGCTCCTTAGCTCACCAAATGTTTCACTCCCAGCTGGAGCGGCGAAATTGAATAATTGGTTATCAGAACATGGCAAGAAAAGAAGATGGAGGATGCTCAGAGGGAAGAACACACACTGAGACCATTAGGAGGGATGGTTTGCTCCAAATACAGCAGAAGGTACGCAAGAAGGCGCTCTGTGTGGGCCTGGATTACTATTATTTTCCCGCTCTCTCTTTTCGACGGGATTTTCTTCCTCCTCCTCCTGCTCCTCGTCTTCCTCCCTGACATAAAAGTAAACAACGTTGCCTGCAGGCACAATTTTCCCGGCCACACAATAAAATGTGCCGTGAATTTATGATGGTCATCCATTAGCTCTTACCAAGGAAACATCACCCGTATCTGTCGTCCATCATTATAATAGAGGGTTAATGCGCTGAATTTACATAAAAAAGTCATATTGTCTGCATGAATTATTTACACCCTCAGCTGTTTTTTCCAATTTTGCGTTTTTTTCCCAAACTCTCCATCCACTCATTTGTGGCAATGAAGAAAGGGGAAGAGGAGTAGGCGGTTTGGTCCAGATTCTGGATAGTAAATTCCTCCACCAAGACGCTTTCAGAACATCTAAATGTGGGACACGAGGTGCCATAGGATCAAAGTCTGCCACTCAGAAGGTGCCGTGCAAATACTGTATACAGGACGAGGCAAGGAAACCTCCAAGGTGAGCTGCAACAGGTACAAATATTTGTCTATTTCCATCCATGAATCTTCGGTGTTGGAGAAAGTTGGAAAAAACAAGACATATTTAAAAGGTCCCCAACATGATCCATCAACTTTCCTTAAATATGTTACAGTATTTATTGTTTGTAATTATGTTCGACATTGTTTGATTTTTGAAAGCAAACGTAAATTCCTAAGAAAAACAAAACAAAAAAATTTATAGTCAATGGCACCAGCCAAGACAAATTATCATATCTGTAGGTGACACCATCAGGGTGCTATCACTCCCACATATCCCCACTAATCAAACATAGACAATGAATGTTTACAGTCATTAGAGCAAAGATTTGAGCGATGTGTCAATAGTTTTCAAGGTGGAAGAAACATTTGCAGATGAAATAGAGAACTTTAAGAACATGGACTTACCGTACGCCTTAAGGGGATAGTTCGTATTTTTTTAGCATGAAGGTGTATGACTTCCCCATCACCAGTATAGTGCAACGACAGTGACTCACAAGCCACTTCATTGGGTAGTTCTAAATAGGTTTTGGTGATGGGGAAAGTAGTTCCGGTTCGTTTCTGGGGACTCTTAAGTAAATAGTTTGGCTTCTCAAAACATTGTGTCCAAAAAAGCAATACAAAAAAAATCAGACCTTACGATTGCTCTGGCGATACTTATCACTGCACACTATGCCTGTTCACTGTGTATGCATTTCAAAACTATACTACTCTGGAGTTGCTTATGTCCACCGCCGCCCCCGCAGTCCAGAGTAAACATACACTGTCAAACAATGTTTATATAACATGTACAACGCTTTGCAGCCTTGTCGCTATGGTGGAATAGTGATTAGAAAACATTATGTAAACAAGACATGACTTACCTGCTAGTGCCAACTTTGACGCTCCCAGGTGCTGACAGTCAGGCGGTACCAGAAGTTAAAAAAACAATCGTCACTAGCAATGTACTTTAGGCTGTTTGGCATTGGCAGAGAAGATTTGGCAATTTTTTCATGGACACACTCCACAAATCCAAGCACCTGACAAATGTGGCGCCATTTAGAAGGGTAATAAACAGGCAGTATGACATTTAATGCCAAGAGGCACTGGTACCACACAGACATCAAACCCAACCCACGTTGCTTCAGTCTTTGTGCTGCGTTTGCTTATTGTTTAACTATTTCATAATAGATTTTAATGCGGGAGTATCTGCTTTTCTACTGTACAAAAAGTGTTCATTTAAAACTTTGATGCTTGGGTGGTGGATCAAGAAACATCCCATTCAATTTTTGGGGCTGCAAGTTGGAACTTATCTAAAAATGCACCCACCTTAACAACTAAGTCACTCAAATTGTACACAGAACACATGAAAGACCTAAAATACAGTCATAAAAATATGACATTCAAAATATGAAATACAAGAATACATAAAACTCATTAAAAAGATCTCCTTATGTTCACACTGAAAGGGGCATTGCAAGGGAGAGGGAGACCGTCACTCAAACTGCACCCAGAACACACGAAAGACCTAAAATACAGTTATAAAAATATGAAATACAAAATATGAAATACAAGAACTACATAAAACTCGTAAAAAAAGAACTCCTCGTGTTCATCACTTGCACACCGTAAGGGGTGTTGCAAAGGAGGGAGAGACCGTCACTCAAACTGTACACAGAACACATGAAAGACCTCAAATATAGTCATGAAATATGAAATACAAAATATGAAATACAAAAACTACATAAAACTCGTAAAAAAAAAAATCCTTGTGTTCATCCCTTGCACGCTGAAAGGGGTGTTGCAAGGTAGGAAGCGACAGTCACTCAAACTGTACACAGAACATGTGAAAGACCTCAAATACAGTCAGAAAAATATGAAATACAAAAAGATAAAATACAAGAACTAAATAAAACTCATTAAAAAGATCTCCTTATGTTCACACTGAAAGGGGCGTTGCAAGGGAGAGAGAGACCGTCACTCAAACTGCACACAGAACACGCCAAAGACCTAAAATACAGTCATAAAAATATGAAATACAAGATATGAAATACAAGAACTACACAAAACTCGTAAAAAAAAGAACTCCTTGTGTTCATCCCTTGCACACCGTAAGGGGTGTTGCAAGGGAGGGAGAGAACGTCACTCAAACTGTACACAGAATGCATGAAAGACCTAAAATATAGTCATAAAAAAAAATACAAGAACTAAATAAAACTCATTAAAAAGATCTCCTTATGTTCACACTTAAAGGGGCGTTGCAAGGGAGAGAGAGACCGTCACTCAAACTGTACACAGAACACGTGCAAGACCTACAATACAGTCATAAAATATGAAATACAAAATATGAAATAGAAGAACTACATAAAACTCGTTAAAAAAGAACTCCTCGTGTTCATCCCTTGCACACCGTAAGAGGTGTTGCAAGGGAGGGAGAGACCGTCATTTAAACTGTACATAGAACACACGAAAGATCCAAAATATACTCATAAAAATACGAAACAAAAGAACTAAATAAAACACATTAAAACAAACTCGTTATGTTCACCTCTTGCACACTGGATGGGGCAATGCAAGGGAGGGAGAGACGGGATTATCAGGAGGAGGAAGTCTCAATAATAAGACCCCTACACCGCTTAGTCCATTTTGTAGGATCAGCTCTTTTCATGTTTTTAAAGAGACCTTGCAGCTTGGACCGGGCATGCGCGGTGAGCTCTACTTTTGGAACATTGTAGGATGTCTAATTTCACTTTCACTTTCCTTTTCTTTGACAAACTTCCATGAAAATGTCTGCCTGACGCTTGCCAAATATTTAGGGGAAGACATGAACTCAAAGTAAGTATCTGAGTACTTTTGGGAGGCCTTTTCCCTTACTTTAGTTAGCGAACATTCTATACACCTAATTGACCAGATTCAGCCGTACCCGAGATTCGGGAAAGTCTTTGTCTTACAGATTGGAATGAAGTTCAAATCAAATCACCGATGAGTCCATCCTTCTGCTGTCAAGACGTGCTCAGTGAACACCTCCCCAAAGTAAAAATGATGCATTGGCTGGCAGCGCGCAAAGCCATCACTGCCAGTCTGTCTGTATTGTAAGTGAATTATCATGATATCACGCCCCCGTAATGAAGGCTTGCGCAGCACTAACAGTTGCCTCTCGCACCCCCGGGGAAAAGGATTGGCAATTGAGCAATTATGACAAGCTCAATTACTGTCATCATATTATGATAGCTAATCCAAGAGCAGTGTGCGGCGGCAGGCGCGCTGCGGCGGGGCTGCCCCGTATGCCGTTCCCGCTGTCATTGAGGTGAGAAAGGGAGGTGACGTGCGCTCCCGTGAACAAGAAGGAATGAATATGTGACAAATGTGTCAATCTGCCTGCTGTCTGTCTTGTGTTTTCCGTGGGATGTCACCGGGACGGATGTCTTAATTGTTGCTGATTCTGCGCCGCAGTACCGCGGGTACACTAGTCGCGTGCTGAGGCGTTATTTATTTATTTTTCTTCAGACATGCCTTGATGATAGTGTCAGGTTTTTTTTTTTGTTAGAGTTATTGCATTCCCGAATGTGGCTACCACACCTGCTGTGCTAACATCCCGAAGTGGGTAGAGGTGAACAGAAACACAAGCAACCCAAACGACTTCCAGGCCCTCAAGGAAGGAAGAACTTACTTAAAGAAAAACTGCACTTTTTTAAAATTTTGCCCATCAGCCACAAATCTTTGGATTTGGCGCTGTGAGCAGCAAGTGTGTAGTGAAATTAGTCGCCAGCCAGGTGGTAGCTAGCCGGCGTCATATCACTACGCCAGTAAAGTAGTTCTTTGATGTAACAATGTGAATCCATCCATCCATCCATCCATCCATTTTCCTCCGGTTATCCGGGTCCGGGTTGCGGGGGCAGCAGCTTAAATAGGGAAGTCCAGACTTCCCGATCTCCAGCGACCCTTTCCAGCACCATCGGGAGGACACCAAGGCGTTCCCAGACCAGCTCTGAGACATAGTCCCTCCAGCGTGTCCTAGGTCTTCCTGGGGGCCTTTTCCCGACTGGGCATGCCCGAAACACCTCACCAGGGAGGCGCCTGGGAGGCATCCGGATGAGATGCCCTAGCCACCTCAACTGGCTCCTCTCAATGTGAAGGAGCAGCGGCTCTACTCTGAGCTCCTCCCGGATGGCCGAGCTCCTCACCCTATCTCTTAGGGTGAGTCCAGCCACCCTACAGAGGAAACTCATTTCCGCCGCTTGTTTTTGCGATCTCATTCTTTCGGTCATGATCCATAACTCATGACCATAGGTGAGGGTGGGAACGTAGATCGATCGGTAAACAGAGAGTTTTGCCTTCCGGCTCAGCTCTCTCTTCACCACAACGGTCCGGTACAGTGACCGCATTACTGCAGATGCTGCACCGATCCGTCTGTCGATCTCACGCTCCAACCTTCCCTCACTCGTGAACAAGAACCCGAGATACTTGAACTCCTCCACCTGTAGCAAGACCTCACTCCCAACCCGGAGGGTACAGTCCACCCGTTTCCGACTGAGAACCATGGCCTCGGATTTGGAGGTGCTGAGTCTCATCCCAGAAGCTTCACACTCAGCTGCAAACCGCTCCAGTAAACGCTGAAGGTCACAGCCTGATGAGGCCATAAGGACCACATCGTCTGCAAATAGCAGAGACGAGATCCTAAGGTCACCAAGCTGGACTCCCTCAACACCTTGACTGCGCCTAGAAATTCTGTCCATGAAGATTATGAACAGAATCGGTGACAAAGGGCAGCCTTGGCGGAGGCCAACGTTCACCGGAAACAAGCTCGACTTACTGCTGGCAATGCGAACCAGGCTCCTGCTTCGATTGTACAAGGACCGAATGGCACGTAGAAGCGGACCATCAATCCCGTACTCCCGGAGCACCCCCCACAGGACACCACGAGGGACACGGTCGAATGCCTTTTCCAGGTCTACAAAGCACATGTAGACTGGTTGGGCAAACTCCCACATACCCTCGAGTACCCTTGCAAGGGTGTAGAGCTGGTCCAGTGTTCCGCGACCGGGACGAAAACCACATTGCAGCTCCTCTAACCGAGGTTCGACTAACGGTCGTACCCTTCTCTCCAGCACCCTGGAGTAGACTTTCCCAGGAAGGCTGAGGAGTGTGATCCCCCTATAGTTGGAACACACCCTCCGGTCACCCTTTTTAAAAATGGGGACCACCACCCCGGTCTGCCAGTCCAGAGGTACTGTTCCTGACTTCCATGCAATGTTGTAGAGGCGTGTCAAACAACACAGTCCTCCAACATCCAGAGCCTTGAGGAATTCCAAGCAGAACTCGTCTACCCCTGGAGGCTTGCCACTGGGGAGTGATTTAACTACCCCAATTACCTCTGCCATGGTGATAGAACTGTCCACGTACGTATCCTCAGACTCTGCTTCTTCTACGGAAGGCATGTCAGTGGGATTGAGACAGGCCTCGAAGTATTCCTTCCACCGACCAAATATATCCACAGTCGAGGTCAGCAAGCCCCCGTCCGCACTGTAAACAGTGTGGACTGGGGCTGCTTCCCCTTTCTGAGGTGTCGGACGGTTTGCCAGAACCTCTTCGAGGCCGACTGAAAGTCGTGCTTCATAGCCTCACCGAACTCCTCCCACACCCGAATTTTTGCCTCGATCACCGCTGAAGCCGCGTGCCACTTGACAGCAGCCCTAACCCCCGGTGTCCACCATCGGGTTCGGGGCTTGCCACCACGACTGGCACCGACCACCTTGCGGCCGCAACTACCGTTGGCTGCCTCAGCAATAGAGGCACGGAATATGGCCCATTCGGACTCAATATCCCAGTCCTGCCTCGAGATGCAGGCGAAGCTCTGCCGGAGTTGAGAGTTAAAGACTCGACGAATGGGAGACTCTGCCAGAAATTCCCAGCACCCCATCACTACGCGTTTGGGTCTGCCAGGTCTGTCCGCCATCCTTCCCCGCCATCTAATCCAACTCATCACCAGGTGGTGGTCAGTTGACAGCTCAGCCCCTCTCTTCACCCGCTAGTCCAGAACATGCGGACGCAGGTCTGATGATACGACAACAAAGTCGATCATAGACCTGCGACCAAGGGTGTCCTGGTGCCAAGTGCACTTATGGACATCCTTACGTTCGAACATGGTGTTTGTTATGGACAAACTGTAATTCGCACAGAAGTCCAGCAGCAACACACCGCACGGGTTTAGGTCAGGGAGGCCGTTCCTCATAACCACGCCCCTCCAAGTCACACTGTCATTGCCCACATGGGCGTTGAAGTCTCCCAGCAGAACTATGGAGTCAACAGCTGGAGTGCTCTCCAGAACCCCTCTGATAGACTCCAAGAAGGCTGGGTACTACGATCTGCCGTTCTGCGGATACGCACAAGCCACAGTCAGGACCCTTTCCCCAGCCCTAAGGCGTAGGGAAATAACCCTCTCGTTTACTGGGGATGACTCCAACACAGAGGCACCAAGCTGGGGGGCTAACAATAAGCCCACACCAGCTCGCCGCCTCTACCCTGCAGCAACTCCAGAGAAGAACACGGTCCAGCCCCTCTCAGGGAATTTGGTTCCAGAGCCCAAACTGTGGGTTGAGGTGAGTCCGACTATATTTAGTTGGAATCTCTCCGCCTCTTTCACAAGCTCGGGCTCCTTCCCCACCAGAGAATTGACATTCCTCGTCCCAAGAACCAGATTTGGCCGCCGAAGACCAGGTCGCCCGGACACCCGCCCTCGACCACTGCCCAAATCACACAGCACCGGATCCTTATGCTTGCCCCTGCAGGTTGTGGGTCTGCGGGGGGGAGTTCTCGTGTGGCTTCTTCGAGCTAGGCCCGGCCAGGTCTCACGGGTGAAGACCTGACCACCAGGCGCTCGCCTGCGAGCCCCTCCCCCAGGCCTGGCTCCAGAATGAGGCCTCGGTATCCCACGTCCGGGCCAGGTGCCGTCACTCCTCTTGGTTTTATTCATAGGGGTCTTCTGAATCACTTAGTCTGGCTCGTCACCTAGAACCTGTTTGACTTGGGAGACCCTACCAGGGGCATAAAGCCCCCGACAATATAGCTCCTAGGATCACTCGGGCACTCAAACCCCTCCACCGTGGTAAGGTGGTGATTCACGGAGGGGAACAATGTGAATAACAATAACAACAATAATAATTGTTTATTATGCAGGTCATAATATGTTAATAGAGCGCTTGTGGCTTTACAGGCGGAATATTTGCGTCTCATTAGGTGCCTTCATTGCTCTTTTTATATGTTTACAACACACATAAGAGAAAGACGTGTGTTCATGTCTCGCATAAGGATTGTAGATCCCCAAAAAGTGCAGTTTTGCAAAAAAAAGTGCAGTTTTTTGACAAACACGCCGCACGGTGGCACTATTTATTGAAGCTTGACTCTCATAAAATGGTCTGACTGGAAATTTCTCCCAGTTAAAGCAAAAAGCACCCCAGTGCTGCTGTTTATTCAAAGAAGGGAAGCTAATTTTTTCCCGGGCCACATCATAAATGTGTTTGTTTATTTACAGTATGAAACCTCTACCCTCTCTTCCTTTTCAATGATCTTTGACCCAAACTAGGTGTTTTTTTCTGCTGCTCGTTGGGGAAAGACACCAAACACAACGCTAATCGTTTTTACCAAAGACAAAGTTGCTGGGGGTCGGTAAAGTCTCCGGATCAGTTCAGAACAACGGGCTGAAAAACTCGGAAAATGCTCCTGTGGAGGTTTATACTTCCAGATCGCCGAGTTGCTCCTTTCACTGTCAATCAAAAGGGAATCATCCTCAGACACATCACCCAATCATCATGCAGAAGCCGAGCATCCAGGCCAGCCCACTGCCTCATAGATCCCCAGAGATGCTGGTTCTGAACAAGATTAAAAGTATTCCAGCACATATTTAGTCAGTGAAAATGTACGGGACCGTAAGTCATTGACCATTTTCTGACTCTGATCCAAAAAACAACTTTGTGCGGTGTGCACAAAAAAAAATGTCAGAGAGATTAATCCAAATCCATATCCCCTGGAGGGTACCAATTAGCTTTGTTTTGTTTTGGAACCAAGTTTGTTGGTATGGATAAATTATATACGCCATATTACAAAGAGACTGTGTTTTTTTTCTTAAAACTTACTCTATCACAGAATAGACTTATGAATAAATGCCACTTCCGATGCTGGACGACTTCCACAGCAGCAAAGTAAACTAATCAGTCACTTTGAAGCTTAGCATCGCGACGCCGCAAAGTGCTGAGAGCGACGCGAGCGGGTCAGCTTACTGTACAAATAGGCTGGCAAACAAATTTGCATGCCAAAATTAAAAATCAATGTGTTCCACCTCCTCCCCTAATGACCAATCTCCCCACCACGGCTGGCGGGCTCTTATTAACATTCCGGGAGGTTCTGGGGTGGGGGAAATGTTGAAGCAAGGCATTAATCTCTCTCAGAAAAAAAAAAAAAAAAAGCTTGTATCTTCTGACAGGTGGGTCAAAGTTGCCATTTAATCTAGCCCATAATTTCTGAAATGTGCTGACAGAGTATTTTGACACATGAAAACGGTGTTTAGGAATGCTAAAAGTGGGGAACCACAATAAGGCGGGCCCTAGATCTGGACGTCCATAAAAAAAAATCCTGAGCAATTTCTGTGTGACTTCTGAGTCAAGTCATACATTATTACAGTTGATGCTGTATTACAAAGACAGCTACAATAGCCCAAGGCTCATTTAGATGCTCTAGTGTCGGTCCTTTAAACCGAGGAATGTGTCTTCATGACAGTTCTGCAGGATTCTGTACTAAGTACAACGTTCCAGAATTAACCTGACAAAAATGCATTTCTTTGTTGCCCTTTGTTTAATTTCTGCAGTACATTTGACTTTTTACACACTTGTTAATGAAGCTGTGTAAGTGAATTATATAATGTACATTTGTGGGCTTATCTCGTGCAATATTGGTAGTTTGTTTGATTTGATTGTCTTGCAGTTTGTGCAGATACATAAATGAAATATCAAATTTTGCATCTAATAGTGTGTTCTTCAGTACAATTTTGGTGTATAATACTATTTTCATGACTTTCGTACAATTTGTTGTTCTTTCAATGTTCTTTTTCGGTTTGTGCGGCAATAAAAGTGAAGTACTTACATTTGTGGTCATATTTCGTGCAACTTTAGTGTTTATTCAGTTTTCGTGACTTTCTCCCAACTTTGTACAATGTGGTACAAAATGTCTCTCTTGCTGGCAACCACTTCTGCCTGATGCTTGCCTCTTTAGGAAAGCTGAGGAAAAATTTGCTCCTGGGAGCCATTGCTCAACAATGCCCATATAAGGAAGTACGAGTTTTGTGACGTGAGTGGAACTCGTTTAAAAAGTCTGTAAAAGTTACCATCCGAACCTGCTTTCAGTGCTCACTTCCAAATCCAATTATCTGAGGTGTTGGCACCGTTTAACACAGTGGTTTTCAAACTGGGGGGTGCGCCCCCCTAAGGGGAGCCTGGCATTATGGAAGCGGGGGAGGAGGGGAACAACCATGAACACGCTTTTTCCGGACAACAAGCTGCTGCTTTTTTTTCTCCCTTAGAACCCTACAAGTTTAATAACGAAGCGCCTTGTTTATGGATTTTTTGCCACTTTGGGGGATAAGGGTGGGGGGCGCTCAAAACCATTATATCTCCAAAAGGGGGGAGCGGCAAAAAAGGTTTGGGAGCCACTGATTTAACAAAAGAATACAACAACATTGGAACAACATTTATACAGTGGGTCACAAAGAGGAGTCGGTCCCCTTTTAATACTTTTGGTGTGACTTCTTTACAAGTGGGTTAACGTAAAGACCACGGGAAACGCTACTATTAGAATGTTATACAAAGGTACTACTCCAGCACAAGTTTCTTCGGCAAAACCCTAAACGTGCCACAAGTGTTCAATTGCTGGATGGCCGACACTTGACTTTCCTGGCTGTTGACTGCGAGGTGCCTTCAGAGGTGTCCTGCACGTTGAGAAATGGATCTCGTACCTCGTAGCCAAGCTAGTGGAAATAATATGTCTCACACTGAGAGATCACAGTGTCAGGGTCAATTGTCCTGCAAAAGACCAGGGGGGATTGAGAGCGAGCGGGTGGTGGGGCGACGGGACGGGAGACACGTATTGATTTTTCATTTTGTCGGGGTAAGCAAGCATGGTGAGGCCGGGCGCCGGTGCAATGAGGCGAACGCGACGATCCGCCCGGCTTGTCACCCGTCATCTGCTGTGGGAGACACCTTGAAGACAATTATTAAAAAGAATCCAGCGCAGAGACGCCTCGTTAAAGAGCGCTCGAGAAACCGGGCTCAGAACATCTCCTCCTTGATGCCACGGATCACAACTCCGAACAATGAAGGAATACTAAATCCCACAACCCCTGTGAACTTTCCTGCGAGTGTTCCGCCGCAGTCCTATGAAGTAGTTGATCATCCCCACACGGCAGATGCGCTTTGATAAAGACTGAAAGAGATTCATATCAACTCCCTCCCTATTTGATTTTTCTAGCAAGATTTTTGTGAAAAACCGAGACCTCTTTTTGGGTCGTGCCCTCCTATGCCTCTTTGGAAGAGTCGGGCCTCAACAGGAGCAGACATGGAAGCGCACTTCATCTCTTTCGGACACTCTGTTGCATCAATTTTGTCCATCGCCGCCTCATTTGCAAGGACCAGCGTCTTGGATGCGGTCAACCACCGCCCCCCCTCAATGAAGTCACCTTGATGGCTGATATAGTCTTCAGCTCATTCCACTACTCCTCCGCCTCCTCCACCGGAAGGGGTCAAAGTTGAATGCTGACAATACAAACTCATCGGTACAACCAACACTTCCTGGCCAGCTCCTAAATATTAATGCGGTCCACCCCCCTTTGTAATGACGCACAAAAAATAAAAAATGTGACAGCAGCCAAGTGTCTGTCCTCTGTGCAGGTCAATGACAAGTAGCAGCAAATGAGCAACGGCGTCTTTGCGGCTGCACTGCGCTACATTCAAAGTCCCATATCATTGGATTTGGCGCCAATTTTAAACGCATGTCAGAGGTCCCACAGTCTGATAGCCCTACTGGGAACACGCCGTTCTGTGTGTCTGCAGCTTTAATGCGAATGACTTGTGTTTCTCCACACCACAGTGTGTGTCTCCAAAAACGACGGAATCACAGGAGTGCCAAAACGAAAAGGAAAATATGGAAATATGAAGAAAATCAATAATAAAAATATATACAAATGTTTCCTTTTCTGTATTGTCCTTGTTTTTTCCGTTTGATTTTCCTCAATGAGTTTACCGGATGGCTGAGAATAGCTGGTAAAAGCAATGACAATACAACAACCCGCCCACGGTCTTCTGCCAGGCGTTGGTGCAAAGTGGTGGTGGTCATAGTTATGTTACTTCCTGGCCGTGACACACTTCCGGTCACCCCCGCCTAGACCTAGAAGGAGACGTACACTAGCTACTACATAGTCACTGCAAGCAGGAATCGTGGGATCGGGTACTGACTCGTCACCCAGGTAGAAGAATCCTTGTATTGGCCTTAATCCATAAGCGCAGATGATCACGTGGTCCAGAATGACACGTCATCCGGCCGTAAGTCAACTTCCAATTAGTGGGCAGCAAACTTTGGACCTTCTCCAAGACAGTCACCCGCAGACACCTGCCAGGCGTTTTATCACCCCACACACACACACTTCCCGCCATGATGACTGCGTGTGTGAGAGGTGAAGCCAGCAGCTGCTTAACCTCGCCTCAACTCTCACACCTGCAAAGACGGAGGCACCTGTCGCAAAAACTGACGCAAGAAGGCAGCAATGGACTCCATTGTGTTTGCATTGTTGCCATTAGTCATTTCCGCCTGACAGCGAGCAGCAAGATCCAGCACAGTAGCACCCATGCCAACATGACACCGTCTCATATCAAAGAAATACCGTCTACATTTCAGACACAAAACTGCAGGAATTTTTTTTTTGGTGTATAAAAAAAAAGTAGTTCAAGCGCCAAAGCTCAGCGTAGCGAGTATTTGAGGCTCAATTTGTCAAGTTCACTTTCTGCAGAGTGACAGGGAATATTACCCCGGTGAGCAGCCAGCCTGAACGCGCAGACAAGCCGGAACGTCTACAAGCGTGTGTGTGTGTGTGTGTGTGTGTGTGTGTGTGTATGTTTAGGAGGAAGAAGGAAACCTCTAGGAAGATCTCCGTGCATGAAGCAACCCAATTGTGAAAGAATACTTTTAAAAATGTCAATATTAAAGCGCTTCACATGCTAAGACATCGTCCAGCAGGGATGCCCAAAGAGTGGCAGAAGGTCCTTTTTGGTCCGTTGCAAAAATGAAATTGATGCATAATTATTGAAGTAGCACAAAGCTACATCACCATTTAGTATTGATGCAGCCCACGCTTCCTGGGTGTTCCATATAATGTATATTAAAGCTGCAACAATTAATCAATGAACTGACGATTAATCAAGTTTTTAATTAATCAACTATTTTAGTATTACAACATGGTTTGAAAATAGAAAAAAAAACAAAAAAAAACAAACAATCTATGTGATCGGTATCGACCAATTTCAGTCATGGACGATCAGTATCGGCAGCACTTACACTTAGAACAATCGCGGTGTTATCAGAAAAATGAATAAAACACACATAAGACAACTAATCCTACGATGAATACTCAACAACTATGTTAACGCCAAACACGGCGTAACTTTTGACAAAGCAGGTGCCACAAGGCATGCTGGGAAACTAAATGCACTCCCAGCAACACTACAATGTATATTATTTTTATGAGGGCTGCCAAACGATTACACATTTTAATGTGATAAATCACGGTTTTCAAACTAATTAATCATGATTAATCACCAACTATGTCTGAAATATTCACATTTTTAATGTATTTTATTTAGACAGGACAGAATTCTTTGAATTCTATGTATTTAACAGCTCCGAATGAACTGAAAACTAAATCAAGCTAAAAGCACACCTGACTGGGAATCGATTTACCTCACATTAGTTTGTCTTTCTGTTTATTTAGACCACACATACACGCATAATAAAAAGGTTGATGTTGGGAGTGTCCCTGAATGCATCTCAAGCAATGAAAAAGTCTCTGAACAGGTTTGTGAGTTAAAGACACATACAGTATATGGTGTTGGCATTGCACTGCTGTTGATGTGTTCAGGTCCCAATAAAGTTATTAAGGAGCGGCAGACCTCGTGACTCTGTGGGGAGCTACTCTGTGCCATCGTCTGTCATAACGGAGAGACGTGGCTTGCCATGAAGTCCTCCAAAAATTGATTGTAATTAATGAAATAAATTAGTTACGCCACGTTATTTATGTTTCATATTTTTGTGGAATACTTGATTCGGCTCCAGCGGCTCCCAGGTTAGTTGAGTTTGAGACCTCTTGCTTGAACTTGTGAACTTCTTTTTACACTTGCGGCAAATACATTCATTCATTCATTTTCTATGCCGCTTATCCTCATTAGGGTCGCCGGTATGCTGGAGCCTATCCCAGCTGACTTTGGGCGAGAGGCGGCGTACACCCTGGACTGGTCGCCAGTCAATCATGCACATATAGACAAACAAACATTCACACTAAAGTCATACCTATGGACGATTTTTAGAGCCGCCAATTAACCTAACATGCATGTTTTTGGAATGTAGGAGGAAACCAGAGTACCCGGAGAAAACCCACGCACGCATGTGGAGAACATGCAATTCCACACAGAAATGGACGGAGATTCGAACTCTGATCTCCTGACTGTGAGGCCAATGTGCTACCCACTCGACCACCTTGCGGCCGTGACAAATAAAAATGTTTAAAAAAAAAGTCCTGTGACGTGAATTGAATTTTCATAAAGTCTGTCATTCACAATTGTGTTTGTTGTACGTGCAAATATTAATGATGGTTAACTTCTTTTTACACTTGCATGACAGCTACCAAAGGCGACATGCTGCCTGTGCAGTTCCTAAAGGTCTGATGGTGACAACTCAACTCTGGATGATTTCTATTGGCACTCTTTTCATGAGGAAAACAGATTCTGTTCAAGTTTAAGTGATCCACTTTACTGCAATGAAGCCATTATGGGTGAACATTATGTGATAATTACATGAACATTTTGAATTAAAGACGCATATTTTTAAGCACCATTTATTCATGTGCAAGTTTAGAAGTCAGTAAAAAAAAAAGTATGTGCACACGTTTGGCTTTCATATCCTATAGCAACAAAAACAACGACAGTGCAGAAACTATTAGCACAATAATAAAACTGTATTTTTATTTTTGCAAAAGCAGAATTTTGGTTAAAACTCGGTCTTGTATTCCACATGACGTTATCATAGATAGCTAATATATAGCTAACACCAACTCCACCACAAAGGAGGACAGTTATTTATAATTGACAGTACAGGATTTCCACTAGTGCCCTTATCACCTGATTGCGTGTGTGTGTGTGTGTACCTGTGCGGCCAATGCCCTGAAACACGGCCTGCTTTTTACTCTGCGTGTGTTTAATAATGCATGGCCCCGAGCCAGGACGGGCCTTTTGATAAAGTACAGCTCTGCAGCACATGCATAAGCAGCTAGCAGCTATATATGCAGAAAGGCGAAATTGATGGCAGAGATAAAGTCGACTGTATTCTGCTCCGCCCGCGTCTGTGTGTGCCATAGAGAATAGGAGGGATTTATGGATCATATCAATGTCCCGCGTTTGATCAGGTGGCAATTTCAAACTTTTATAGGCGAGGTCTTGGCGCCGTCGTTTGATTGGCTGACAGATCTGCAAGCGGGTAACCACGGCAACGTATACAAATAGAGGCTTATGCGTCTGTTAAGTGCAAATGGGGGTGCGTGTGTGTTACCTGCACGCACTGTGTTGGAGCTGTCAGTCAAAACCAAAAAGGTCACAGGTGAGTGTGCGTGGGGGGTTAAAGGTCGCTGCCATCCACTCAACAAGCAACTCTGTTAGAAAGAGAGAGCCAGAAAAAAAACCAAGACATTTTTGTTCCAAACAAGGAAGAGGGGAGAAGGTGGGTGTGCATAATCTCCAGACATGACCCTCCAGACCCTTTCAAATTAACACTTCCTGTCCTATTCATTCAGTCATTCATCATTCATGTAGTTCACCCTAACTTTGTGATGGACTTGTATGACATCTTCCTCCCTTCATCCACCCACGCCCTCCCACCCACTCCTGCATCCACCCCGCCCTTCACCCACTCATAAAGAACACACATTCAGATATACAGGGGTGCGGATAAGAACCCCCCCCATTTCTTTTTGTTGCAGCTTTAATTTACTTTGTGCATTAATATTTCAGGGCCCTCTGCAGGCTCAGTGAGGAAGCCGGTGGGAGTTACAGTGTGTGTGTGTGTGTGTGTGTGTGTGTGTGTGTCACATTCCAGCTGTAGGAAGGGAAGGCAGAGGATAAATATTTTAGCTGACTTTATTGGAGACCCCTGTTTCATCTCCACCAAACCACCATGACAAGATGCTCCAACTTGTGCACTCTACCGGGGCTAACCAACTGGCGGCCTGTGGGCCAAATCCAGCCCGCGCCTAACATTAAAGCCGAGTACGTTCCAATTTTAAAAAGCGCTCCTCTCATATAGAGGATCTTTGACTGGTGTTTGCGCAGTAGGTTCCTTGAAAAGTTGAAAATGAGTTAAACGGTACAAAGCTGACTAGCTAGGATTTCCGTGTACAGCATGAAAACAGGCCTTAAACACATGAAATTAGTAATTAAGACGGCAACAGACGGCCTCTCGCACAGCTATGATTGATGACGACTTAAAACAAATGTCACACAGTCAAGGGTAACAGGAAGCTAAAGTCGGTGGTCGGCCTATAATGATTGATGCCGCGTGTTTCTCATTCTTCTTCTTGTACTCCATTATCTGATAAGTTCTTACTAATAGCTGCTGGCAACAAGCACGGCATGGACTTGGTGATGTCCGAACCACATCATACTGTATACAAGAGCTCTGTCAAACATTTCACCCTATTATATCATAACAATAATGCCGATTATTAGAACTGATTAATTATGACATGTCTAATAATAAGGAGATTTTCATGTAGCTAAGAAAATATGTTTTCATCAAAACACTCAAAACAGCTCAAGGTATGGTGATTATCTATTTTGATCATTTTATTATTATTATTATTCATTAAAGATCATAGAACAGTTCAGCTAAAATGAAAGGAAAGGTGTACAAAACTGGGGTGAGACCAGCGATGTTTGTTGGTTTAGAGACAGTGCCGCTGGGGAAAAGACAGGAGGCATAGCAGAGATGAAGATGCTGAGGTTCTCTTTGGGTGTGACCAGGATGGACAGGATCAAGAATGAGCACATCAGATGGACAGTACATGTTAGAGGTTTTGGAGATAAAGTCAGAGAGGCCAGACTGAGATGATTCGGACATGTCCAGAAAAAAGATAGTGAATATATTGGCAGAAGGATGCTGAGTTTTGAATTGCCAGGCAGGAGGCCTAGAGGAAGACCAAAGAGGAGGAGGTTTATGGATGTAGTGAAAGAGGACATGAAGGTAGTTGGTGCGGAAGAAGAGGATACAGAAGACAGAGATAGATGGAGGCAATTGATTTCGCTGTGGCGACCCCTGAAGGGATAAGCCGAAAGGAAAAGAAGAAGAATTAAAGATCATGTGACAACATCCCCACATGATGTTATTCAGTAGAATGCATTTAAAAACATGATTAAGGAAATGGCAAATTACTTTGTGTCAGTCAAATATGCATTTATAAACAAAACAAATATCTAGCTATATTTTGGACCGTGTGAGCTGCAAGTGTGGTATTTCCGATTTGTCTTGAATGTAGCATAGGCCAATATATTCAAGGTCTCTAAGGTCATGGTTTGTGGATGTAATTGCATCTTTTTTGGTGCTATTTTTTCACCATAAATATGTGAAATAAGTAAATGTGTTATGTGTCTGTGAACAAAGAGTAATACATCAGTGCAGTGCATTTCAAGAAGTCATTATGCAGCAAAACAGTTGTCTGTGTGAAGGTGCTGGGTGCAATTTTGAAGGTTGGGAATTGGTTTTTGAAGTTCGAATGCGGGGGTGTTAATTACAGACCAGTGGCTCCCTGAGCGAGGGTTCTCCCTGTCAGTACATCAGGGGCACGCGGCGGGAGGCCATATTGAAATGAGTCCCCCGCCCCAAACACCACCCCGCCAGAGCTCTTTGCCACTCCTGTTTGTGTATTTTTTTGGTGGGCGTTGGCATTTTTCAGCCCAGGGAACCGATTGCCTACGCTCCCCTGCTACTCGGTCCCCCTTTGTCCTCCTACCCCGCCCTCTCGCTCACTTTCCTCAGATTGGACCCCGTTCCTTATTTGCCTATCCATTTAAAAGCAGAAAAATTCCTACTGAGATCCAATATGGGTTTGAGGCAGGGGAGCGCCAGTGGGTCCCCAGCAGGGGTGGAAAACATGACGTGACGAAGACAAGAAGCACTGGGGGAAGAAAAATGGATGCAAAATGCCTTCAAGTCCTTCGTTTTGGCGCTGCCCACCTTGACCCTACAGGGCCAGCGGGAGTCCGAACCCGATCTACGTCTCTGTGAAGATGCACCACTTTTTGTTTCTAGATGCCACCGCCTAAAGAACTTCTAAAAGTTGTCCTGGGGGGTTTTAGAAAGTCTTTGTATAAACACTAAAAGGAAGAGCCTCGATTGAGTGGCTGTGCAAAAGACAGCCATGTTTTATGCATGGCTCGGTGTGTTGCACATCAACAAAGTGTAGCGGGAGGGAGGGGGTGGGGTGGGCTAAAGGTGAGCGGCATACTGGCAGAGGGCATGGAGGTGTGAGGAGGGGAGGTGTGAGGATACAAACACATTCGAGCAACAGTTCAGACCAACAGGGGTTATTTTGAGCTGCTGGGAAGCGCTTGTTGACAAAACAGCTTTTAAAAGTACATTTTTTGCCCTGAAAACTTGCCAAGAAACGTTTCCTCCCCAAGGTCTGCTATCACAATCGCAAGCCTAAATCAAACACCTACTGCACTATTTTGAGGTAAATTCGCAGAATAAGGTTATTAGACTATGAAGTGCGGACACTTACCGCCCTCAATAGCGTTTGCAATAGAATGTTAAAAGGAAAAGATGAAGGAAAATGGAGATAGACAAAAGAGGACAAACGAGATAGTAAAACGGAGGAGGATAAGAATATGGAAAAAGAGGAAGTACCTGAAGATGAAGGAGTAAACAAAAGAAGGAAAAAGAATGAAGAGAAAGAAGGAGAAAGAATATGAAGATGAGGAATAATAAAGAAAATAAAAAAAGGAGAAGAATCAGGAAAAAAGAACGAGAAAGAAAAATAAGGAAAGAGGAAAACACAAGAAAATAAAGAAAAAAGTAAGTAGGATGAATAGTGAAAAAGGAAAAAAGAAGAAGGAAAAGAGGGAGTAAAAAAGGAAAAATAAATTAGAAGAAGTAAGATAAAGAAGAAGAGAAAGAGGATGAGAAAGAAAAATAAAGGATAAGGAGGAGCAAAAGGAAAAGAAGGAAGACAAGGAAAAAAGCATAATGAAAAGTAGGAAATATTGAAGAAAACAAGAACAAAGTAGAACGAGAAGGTGAAGAAAAAGGAAAAGGAGGAAGAATAAAGAAGAGGAGGAAAAACGCATAATGAGAAGAAGGAAGAGGAAATATTGAAGAAAACAAGAAAGTAGAACAAAAAGGAGAAGAAAAAGGAAAAGAATAAGCAGCAGAAGAAGGAAGAAGACGACAAAGGAAACATAAGGAAGAAGAAAAAGGATTGTTATTTTCAGGTCATGCGCAAAGACACAAATCAATTTGGCAAAGCATACTAAAGACAGTGAACACTGTGTACTTACTGAAGTGTACTTATTAAAGCTTCAGATACAAGACACAGTCTCCGTTGCTCCATAAATACATGCATGCGTATTTCAAGGCAAGTGTACTGCAAATGCTCCCATTACGGCATCTACTCAAGGAACTCCATTTGAAATATCACACAACCGCCTGTCACTTTATCTACCTCTGCATGCGCTTTAAAACGCTTACACTGTAGGTTAGGAAAACACACCGGGTGCAGTTACAGCATTTACAGAAGACACGCAGCACGGCAAACGCACAGTTGTAAATGACAACAATGTAGCCCACTGGACATCATCTACAAGTAGAAGTGGATGCAACTCAATTACAGGCGCTAACGTTGTCAAAATTGCTGTAATTGTGTACAGACGTAGAAGTGTACCCTGCACATACGTAAGCAAGCTCCTGTGACTTTATAGCTCAGAAAAAACCAAAACATTCGGTGCTCAAATTGAGCGGAAGAAGAAGCTGATATGATATGACAGAGATAAAGAGTGCTCAACGAGCAGGTCGGAGAATAATAGCGGGACGGCTTGAAACAGCCTCTTCTCTGATGTCTCTCTTTTATCTGCTTAAGCACACATAGAAAAAGCTCGGCTGCACTAATTGCACAGGCAATGCCGTTTCCACAATATGAACACAATCAAAGGGCTTTCCGCACTTATTACTGCACCATCGTTCTGTCATTTTGTACTCCTTGATTCATTCGTTATTTACGGATTCCTTATTGCTGGTTAAGCCGGTGACAAACTCTACTTTTATGCATTTCATTTGAAATGCAGAAGCTCAGAAGCTCTTCCAAATTCAGAAGCTCTGCTTCTTTAGCTCCTTTTTGGACATGACACGTCCCATAAAATTTGTGGTGCTGTGTGTACATTTCATTAACTAAATATACCTCCATATACCTCCATATACCTCCATATACCTCCATCAGAATCAGCTACCTGTGACAGGTAACCGACACCACTTCCTTCTCATTCATCCCGGCGATGCTACGGTGGTTTTCACAGTCGGGTGCTAAGCGTCTTCTGACTTTGACGGGGAGGCGTAGAGTGGGTTTTTCCACTGCCCGAAACTGGACGTTCATTGGACTAAAGCTGGGCTTTGTCCCGCCCAAGACACACTCAGCATCTCTAGGGGGTCTGTGAGGCAGTGGGCTGGCCCGGACGCTCGGCTTCTGCATGATGATTGGATGATCTGTCCAGGGCGGAATCCCGTTTGATTCTATTTGAAAATGAGCGAATCAGCAATCTGGAGAATAAACCTCCACCGGAGCATTTTCCAAGTTTTTTATACCGTCGTTCTGACCTGATCCGGAGACTTTACGAACGACTAGGAATGGAGAATAGAATTTGCATATAAATAAATCAAAACATTTCTGATGTAGGCCAGAAAAAAATCTGCTTCCTCTCCCTGGTTTACAGTATTTCAGATTTTGCTGCGGGCACAAATGGGTCAACAATTTCAAGCTGTTCGGCAAAAATGGAGGTGGATCAAGCCTTGACAATTGGCACTACAAATTCCCTACAGGTGGTCCAACTTTTCTGGAGTACTTAGCATCTCTTCTGCATAAAAGCAGTGTTTAAAACACACTTTGGTAGTAGCAGCCGTCTTGAGTCACTAAAAGCCGTGCTGCAAACAATGAATAATAGGATCGTAAAGGTGACTGTAGGGGTGTTACATTATGTTAACAGAGCTCCAATAACGTTTAAAAGCACATATGGAAAGACATAAATAGTTTATCTACGCTGTAACTACAGAAATATTTCATTTATTAACATTGTACATACAACTGGTGGAAAAAAATACTCGGAGACGAGAATCCATTGCCGTAACCCAGTAGTTATTTTTTTGGTTTGGTTTTGGTCAATAAAATTGGAAAACCTTTTAAATTGAGTGATTAACGACTACTTAGCCATGAGAACCGATGAACCAGGAAGGAAGGCTAAAGCGAAGAAATAGCCTTTAAAAAAGTAATAAATAAATAAATAAACGCTGGGATTCGAAATAAAAATCTATTCCGGAAAGTCGGTGTATTTTCTCCGCCTGCAATCCTCCTTCGCCAGATTGCTCCTAGCGCGGCTTTCCTTGTCTTCTGTTTATTTTCCTTGTGAATTTTTAAAGCGGCGAAACCGCATTGTCCCAAAACACGGCAATCAGAGGACGCCATGTATGCAAAAGAGCTCCCCCGCCCATCGTCCTCGCCACGTTTGACGGAGTACCTTTCACGCTTGAATACATTAAGGGGACCTGTGGAATGGGGAGCAAATGAATGCCCGCTCACTCTCCAACATTGCGGCCTGCCAGGATGGGAAAACAACAATTCATCCCCATTACATTTTTCATTATACCTTTGCCTGTAAGCGCCCGCCATGAGACCCCGGCGACACGCATATCCCACCTATGGCGCTCACTTATGTGCCGCGTTTCTTCCTACATGCCGACCCTGAGAGAAGACTCCTTTGCAATGCGGCGTGAGGGAATAAAGGTCGGCCGATGCGAGGGAAGACAACGGGGGGGGGGTAAATTTGGGAGCGGGCGAGAAGGACATCTTTCCATCCTTAAGCCCACATGATTGGGGAGTGGCGACCCCGGACAGCGGGGTCACCGTCGAGGCTCCTTATCCTAACGTAGGCTGTGTTGTCTTTTCCGTAGCACCCCGGCCATTCAATTAGCCCCCATTACCATAGTAATTGCGCGCCGCGTCGCCAGGGTCGGGGCTGACAAGGGGAAGAGGAGAACGGGTCAGAGCGGGAGAAAGACAACCAGATGTCATCCCGACTGCATTCACGTCGCATTCCATTTAGGGGCAGGTCAAGGTCAGCCGTGGTAAGTTCTACACTGTGGAAGAAAACTGACATCCTGCAGAGAACTTTCAGGGTTGGTCTCCTTAAAGATGACACGTCTTCAAAGTGCATCCTTAATGCCACCTCAGCACGGCGGCGTGGTGATGGATGCAAAGACCTTGCAGGCCAAAAAAAAGCAAGCAATTCATTGCAGAAATTAAAGGAGAAGGCAAAAGACAAACAGCCACCTAAATGTCCCTTTTTTCCTCCCCTACAACATCCACAGTGAGTATCATGACGACAGGAAGCAAAGCAATGAATTGTGCTGCAAAGTCTTTTTGTGAGCACTTAGAGGCAAAGGTGGTATGATGTTTTTCATCGCATGTCAACCTCAAACATTTTGTTTCCTCTCCACATCAGCTCATCATATCCCCTGTGGGAAGTACCAACGATCGCACCAGAATCCCTCGTTCTGTTCTACCACTGGATTTGGTATACCTCCAGTTCTCGATTATTCCAGCGGTCAATTTTCGTTCATCCACATTCCAGTATATCTTATTCCTACTTGCCCCGCCCTCCAGATGTCGTTATTGCTCTGTCCTTGCCGTCCACCATTTTTCTTTTTGTTTAGTTTAGAGTTTCCCAAACTTTTGACAGTGGCGTACCTCTTTAGACAGTTGACATTTTGACCTATGATTTTTTACTTTATCATAATTTTTAACAATGGGCAGGAGCATTTTGGTACGTTAAGCACAGGGACGCCGTGATTGGCCATTGTTAGGAAGAAGAGCATGATGGTCAAATAACTGAGACAACTGAGGGCAACTTCTTCTTCTTCTTCGGTTTTACTGCAGTTGGCATCCGTGACTTTGGTGCATTACCGCCCCGGGGAGGCTTTCAGGCACACTCGTACTTGAGAGGCTTAAGCGCTAATTGTTTTTAATTATTATTCACGTACCCCCTGTTACAATTGGCGTACCCCACTTTGGGAACCTAGGGTTAGGTTCCCAAAGCTCCACTTGTGTGAAATCACTGCTGCCTTCACTTGCGTAGTTCAGAAGACTGTCTTTCCTTTAGTTGTACTATTTTGCTCCAAGCAAGCATTTTATTTAAGACTCTTTTCTGGGGGCAGGTGTGTGTGTGTGTGGGGGGGGGACTCATTTGTCTCAGTCTCCAGCATCTGGAGGCCAACCTTTTACTTTACTTCACAATAACGACACAGAGACTTACAACAATACAGTCACACCAGATTCTCAAGTCTTTCCTTGCATCATAAACGGACGGTTTTGCGCAGATACCATGACATAAATGTTATTTTTTTGGCTGTATTTTAGCCATTAACCTATGAATCATGATGGCGTCGACATAAAACATCGGCTGGAGCAAATTAGCGTCTGTCCTTTTGCCACAGGAAGCCAGTAGTGCATAAAAAACATGTCCTCATCAGGACGTACTTGAACTTGAAACATAGACATGCATTTCCGGCATCAAATACTCCTAATAATAGTCGTTTATGGTGTTTTTAGGGAACATTTTTCTGTAAAACAGCATGTAATTTGATTTAGGCTTGCTTTAGTGGCCGCATTCTGCCACGTTAGTTATTTCCTAGAAATCATTAGGCTGCGGTATCATTAACGTGGTTCGTTTAGATTCCTTATTCATAAGTGAAATATGTCTTTAACATGATTAGAACCCTCTTGACGTAAAAAAAATACGCCTATAGTCACCTTTACACCGGTGTTACTTAATATAGTAGACATAAAAGTAAATAAGCTACAAGACATAAATAAGGGAATGTATAGACACACTGCAGATCAATTGTTTTTGCTCACATGCTGCCAGTATCTCATTTTTTCATGTCAGTGTGAACAGTACAAGCACGTTTGCTCAAATGCGACTCAGGACTCGTTCTTATGTAGATATAAATATGATATTTAGCCGAGGTGTTGCAGTTTGAATGGTCAGGTTTGCATATATCTCACCTACATGTCATCGAAAGGCGTGTTTTGCCATGCAAGATGTACGCAAAACTGTAAGCTGCCACAGTGCACATTTACAAGTCACGTTTTTTTGCACGACCACATAAAAGATCAGATTTTAACAAAAAATAGAAATTGGGCACCATACCCTGCAGCCTGAATTAGACTTGTGCTCGTGTGTTGGGAGCGGGAAGAAGCGATGTCCGAGGTTCAGAGTTGAGTTTTAGCTTCCCTTGGGTTAACAACGGTAGTCCGTGTTTTTCTTTGGGATTATTGTGTCTGTCCATCATTCAAACCTGTTGTTTTTCCGCCAATCAAGTCTGGTGTTTGTGTGTCAGTAATGTTACTGACAACTAGAGACCAGGGTAGAATACTACATATCATTTTAGTTCATTTAGCCATTTTTATGCTTGAAATTTTAGGCCAAATATACATTTTGGTTCAATTTGTGCATTTTTGACAAATAATACCCGGTATTAATATCTTTTTGAAGACCGAGAGATGACAGTATTTGTCATATCTGCATGTTTTTTGCTGTCATTTTAAGACTGGTCCGTGTCTTTGGTACATTTTGCGTTAATGTTCGAAACCAAAGTGAACCGAACCACAGCAAAATTCACTTGCAAACTTGACCGTGCAAACAGAGTTCATTTTAACCGAGTGTGAACGCACCCTTGCTGTAAAGCATCTTACAGTTGGCCTTTTTTGCCTGGCATGCAGTAGCATACACATGATATTTCATCACATGATATTTCCGATGAAATCCTGCTGAATTCTCCTGAGGGTGGGCTGGGAGGCTGCTGTACGGAATATGCACTTGCTCTTTTGCACAGACATCTGTTTTGCCCCGCTGGCTTTGTTGACAACATGGCAGACAGCCCCGTTTGAATTATTGAATGGTGAGGATCTGATCTGGCGGTGGTGTTGGGCAATCAATGCAGTATGCAATGGGGGCGGCGGTGGTCTCTGAGTGCATTTGAACACAACACATTGTCATGACTCAACAGAAGAGCGGAGGAAAAAATCTTTTGTTTATCCCAACTTGTTGCGCTTCATCTTCATGTTGGCAGTTGCCGCGTGCCAGGCGCTCTCCTCTACGTCTCCCGGCATTGTAGCCACACGAGAAGGGTGGGCCGGGGGCAGATGATGATGAGACGGAGCGGCGAGGGCCCGAAGAAGAAAGGCGAGGAAACAAGGGAGCGCATGCAGATGCAGCGCCCATCTCGTTTACAAATATGCAAATGATGTTGCCTTTGTGATATGCAAATGAGAGATTACAAAGCACTAATTAGGGTCAAAAGAACTGTTCACGTCAATTAGGGGAGAATGAAACAACGATCCCCTCTCTCTCTCTTTCACCAAACGCCAACCCCCTCGGCCCAGCCCTTGCCATGCATGTCCTCGAGCTTTTAAAGAAAAAATGGAGACATGAAAAAGACAAGTCATGAGAGACACGGGGGACAAGAGGGTGGGACACCAGCATTTGGAGAAGCAGCATGCCCACTCTAAAGGGCAGAAAGGGTCCACCTTTATTTGAGTGGAGGACACAGTTGGCACAAGTATGCGCTAATGATGATGATGCGGTGTCAGGTGTGTCCGACGTGCGGCCCAAAAGGAATCTGTGGCACCAGCTCATTTTTTATTGGCCCACGATACATTTCAGTAATATTTAAAAGTGAAAATGCATAATTGTAAATACTGACTGAAATTTGTATTCACATTTTTTCTACTCAATTTCTTTATGCGTAACATGTAGAAAAAGCCCGCAATTTTTTTCCTCAAGAGTTGCGATTTCCCACTTTGTTCGTTGGTCCTTGAATGCACCATAGTTTTGTGCTGTGAGACGCTAAAGTTATCTTGGTTGCAGAAGCACTTGTGTCTCTAATTCACTTTGTTTATTGATCTTTACATTATTATTCATTAGCGCTGAGTGCCAATACATTTTATTCTTGAAATGCATTTAATAAGTGTGTGAGGCATATTCAGGTCTTACCCCTGGATTGTGTCAGGAGTGAACAGCGGCAATTAAGGGAGGCTTCTAATAACTACAACAATCACTTTTATTGCAAATATTGATCAGAAATCGGAGGATGACAATGTCAATTTTTTTGGTTGTTAAATTAAAATTAATCAATTAATTCACTGCTTAGAATTTTTTTGATTGTGTGGAACTATTTTGCTGTTTAAGGAAGTGGAACAACATGAAGTCACCTATGGGAAGGTGAGCTTAGACCCACAATTTGAGCCTTATCGTTTTACTCAATACAGCCCCGGCATGGAAACAGGAGCTCAGTACATTCAGCAAGAAATGCTTCCATCCCAACTCTAATTTTCTCACAGTTGATAATGGATATTTTTACCTATTTCGTCATTTCCACAGTTTTATCCCCATTCACACATCCATCTTCTATGCTGCGTATCCTCATTTGGGTCGCGGGTATGTTGGAGCCTACCCCAACTGACTTTGGGCGGGAGGCGGGGTACACCGTGGACTGGATGGCAAAGCGAAATGCTAACTTTTTTGTGTTTTCAGGCTCCAGAAAATAATATTGTCATGTAAAGAAAATACCAAAACAACACTGTATCAACAGTTTTCATGTTTAAAAGGTCTCCTCCTACAAAAAGTGGATGAGAGCTCGGAAAGCAAAGTGCATTCCTTGATTTTTCCATGTCCCCCCACATTCCATCATGCCTTCTTTTGTAAGTGTGTCAGTCTTGAGTGGGCCAGGAGTGTGTTGTATTTGCATTCTAATGATCCCTCCAGTGGCCCCCAAGCTGGGCCCTCTGCTCTGCAGAGATCAATTAGGGCCACAGCCTGGCATCTGCTGTACGCCATAGTAACTTTCTCCCACTGTCCTCCTTCCCACACCTCGTCCACATCAGAGAACACAAACGCTTCCTCCGAGTCACACACAAATCCCCCGCATTACAAATGGCTGCATAACTGCTGTTGCGCCCTCGTATGAGGCTCTGAAGGAAGAACAGCGAGGATCACTCCGCCGTCTTCTATTGTCTGCCGCGGCCTCGTTGCCAAGCAAATGCGCACAAAGACAAGGTTGAGAAATGTACATCCCTTTGACACGGGCGAGTCTTCATTCAGCTTTTGTGGCTGCCAATCATACAGATATAAAAGCGCCGCGGGATAAAGAACCCGACGAAGGATACTCCGACACATTTGGCCTTTACTATACGACTTCAGCTTTAGACAGACTGGAGGGCCGTTTGATCGCTGCAGGAGGAGTTAACTATTGCTCCCCAGCATCACTTTTTCTCTGCACATGGAGGAAATAAAACATTAGGTGATATAAGACCATTCCTGAACTCAGGGTCTGGGTTCAAAATGGGTTCAGACGCTAATGAAAGGATTTAACTTACCCCTACTGAATGCAACTGCACAACACATAAAAAGGGTAACACTTTGCATTAAGGTACACACAACTACAGTAGTTAATGAGGAACTAGCCTAACCAGTACTCGTTAGTTCCTCAGTAAGTACTCTAAATGCATGTGCTTCCTCCATTTTTCTCCGCTTATCCGGGTCCGGGTCGCGGGGGAAGCAGTCTCAGTAAGGAAGTCCAGACTTCCCGGTCTCCGGCGACCTCTTCCAGCTCCACCGGGAGGACACCAAGGCCTTCCCAGGCCAGCTGTGAGACACAGTCCCTCCAGCGTGTTCTCGGTCTTCCCCGGGGCCTTCTCCCAGCTGGGCATGCCCAAAACACCTCACCAGGGAGCACCAGGAGCCACCTCAACTGGCTCCTCTCGATGTGAAGGAGCATCGGCTCTAGTCGGAACTCCTCCCGGGTGGCTGAGCACCTCACCCTATCTCTTAGGGTCCGGACACCCGCCCTTGACCGCCGCCCAAATCGCATAGCATCGAACCCTTATGCTTGGCCCCGCAGGTGGTGGGTGTGCGGGGGGGAGATGCCGTGTGGCTTCTCCGGGCTGGGCCTGGCCGGGCCCCACGGATAAAGGCCCGACCACCAGGTGCTCGCCTGAGAGCCCCTCTACCAGGCCTGGCTCCAGGGTGAGGCCCTAGTATCCCAGAGAGGTGAGGAGAGGTGCGGTCACTCATCTTGATTTTTTCCATAAGGTTCTTCTTAGATATTAAACTTTTCAAATACCTTATATCTTGAGGGACTGTTTGCAACACAACGTAAGGTGCATCTGTGAGGCGCTGTCCCTCTCGCTTTATAACAAGCTCTTCTCCAGCAGATATCTGCAGCTGTGTGTAGGACGAATGGCAAGTGCCCACTCGCCAGTCATCCCCACATACCCTTCCCTCTCTCGCTCATGCATGATAAAGTCGCCTGTTAGCATCACACACACATGCAATCAGAGCAACTAAGTACACAAGCTGGGGACTTACATATTACATGTTACATGTTACAAGCAATCCACTGAAAACAGCTTTGCAACCCACTTTGGGGTCCCACCCCACAGTTGAGAATTGACAACTGCATTCGATTTCACTTTGTGAAATTGTAGGTTCTTGGACTCCCCAAGAACCTACACCAGGATCCTGTTTGTGGACTTCAGCTCTGTATTCATTCTTAAAACTGTATTTTGTGGAAATGTTTTCCACTTTTCAAAATAATCAAAAAAAATTCTTCAGAATATACAATGGATATTTCTAAAAAAAAATTGGCCAAAATAAAGATTAAATTATTTTAAAAATAAAACATAACTAGTACTGGTACATTTTTAGAATTGACATTATAAAAAGCAACTGCTAGGAGCCGGATCAGGACACGCTGTTCTAGAAATCCAACTGCCCATCACTCTGTCGGCAGGTTTCGTTTTGAATCCCAGAATCGGAACGAAATCAATGCTGGGAATCCATGGGAACAAGTCGGCATGCGAATGGAATGACATGTTTGAGACAAAGCAAAGAAGGTAAAGCAACTATAGGCCTAAACCAGGCTCAACATGTGCTTTGATACAACACCGCATATCGTTTCACGCTGCAGACAACACTATTAAAGGCCGAGGGACAGATTTAGTGCGGCAGTAATGGGATGTTTTATAGTGTGCGCATTCCTCCCGGTGCAGATGCCCCCCCTCCTATACGTCTCATGCAAATGTGCACCTTCATGAGTATATTTACACCCTAAGACATTTGTATTTACGCGTCTGTCACTTATGTCACAACACCGGTTGACTTAAGCGTTGACGTGTGAAGACCAACAAACAGCTGTTTTTTTTTGTTTTTTTTTACCCCCCCTTTCCCAGGAGCTGTGTGCTGAGCTGTGCTGTGGTCTAGACCCCCGTAGAGGATGGAGGTGGAAGGAAGAAGCCCGGGCCTCTTCCCCCGGGGGCCCGGGGACTCGACCCCTGCAGCCTCGCCTCTCGTCTCTGCACCGAGGGTCCTTTTTCCTCTCTTCAGCAGCTGTCAATCAAGAACCACAGATGGACAGTGGAGGGCAAGGGGTCGGGGATGTTAATGTGAGAGCAAAGCAATGTGTTAACCATGTCCATTAAAATATATTTTTAATATATATCCTTTTATGCATTTTTTCCATTATATATATAAACAATCATTGGGGGTGTTGTATATATAACTAATATTTTTTTACTTTTCTACACTAATACGCTACACATTAGCAGTGTCTTGTTCTACCAACCTAATAGTCACCATTGTTGTTATTGTGCCTTTTCCGGTAGTGACTTTCTTCAAGCTTCCGATTGGCTAGATTAGCTCCTTTCCCCTCGCTATAAGCTGGCGTTTCCCTTGTCTGTTCAGTATAGAATGCACTATCCAAGAGTGCTGGGGGATGACGTTGACCAGGCGGTTTTTCCATGTTGAGGTCACTGCGCTAATTATCTGATTGCAACATTTACAGTGGTTAATTGCTTTCAGACCCGATAAGTGATTTTTCACAATATAGGATTCAATGTTAACACAGTAAGTTTTTGTTTATCACAATTAATCGCTTCCAGACTCGACTGCGATGAGCAAATTTCTGCAAAGCCCATCCATCCATCCATTTTCTATACCGCTTATCTTCATTAGGGTCGCGGGTATGCTGGAGCCTATCCCAGCTGACTTTGGGCAGAAGGCGGGGTACACCTTGGACTGGTCACTCAATATTAATAAACATAATATTTTCGTAGTTAGAGCCTTGAAACCCCGTTTAGGACTTTCTAAATGTGGGTTTTATCATCAGAGCATGTAGACATTAAATAACACCCCAATAGTCATGTTTACACTCCTTTTATTCTTTGTTTACATCACACTGGGCAGCCTATGGTATTGCTACAGGGACATAGAGTAAGTGGCGGACAGAGCAAGTTACTGATTTAATTAGTTAGACTCCCAAATTTACTTATTCTCAACTTAAGTAAGTGTTTAAACGGCATGGGGAAGAAGGACAAAGAAGTCAAAAGCTTACCACTTCCACAAAGAATGAGAGGAGAACTTGTAAGTACTGTAACAGTTAGAAGGCATGTGTGAAGCTAATATATACATAACAAAAAAGGCATGTGAAGAAGAGGTTACAATTTGCCAAAGAACTCATCAACTGGCCTAAAGAGTAATAGAGGAACATTTTGTGGACCGATGAGAGCAAAATTGTTTTTTTTTGGGTGCAGGGGCTGTAGACAGTTTGCGAGACGACCCCCCAAACTCTGAATTCAAGCCAAAGTACACAGTGAAGACAGTGAAACATCATGTTATCTCCTACTATGGTGTTGGGCCTATTTATCCCATAGTAGGGATCATGGATCGGTTTTCATATGTCAAAATACTTGAAGAGGACATGCCCTTGAAATGGCTGTTTCAACAAGACAATGACCCCAAACGCACTATTAAACCAGCAAAATCTTAATTCCAAACCAACAAAATTAATGGTATGGATTGGCCAACCCAATCCCCAGACCTCAAATCAATGGAGAAAGTCTGGGGTGACAAAACAAAATGCTGTTTTCTGAAGCAAAACCAAGATATGTTAATCAAATGTGGAATGTTGGTAAAGAATCTTGGAGTGTTGGAATCTTGGAATGGAATAACAGCTGAAAGGTTGCCACAAGTTGGTTGACTCCATGCCACACAGATGTGAAGCCACAAATGTACCACTTCCACATGAACTGGAAGGAGAACATTATTTTCATTCTGCATGCATGGCTGGCTACATCGTGTGCAATGTAGGCTAATGAAATTAAGATAGATGTCTCATCCATGTAACATCGGTGCTGCCTAGTGGCCAGAATACTACATATCAATTTCAATATGTTTTGATTAATAATTGTAGCACAAGACAGTGGTTGTTAATTAATTAATACGTTACTGGAAAACTGCGATATAGTGGGGACGACTGTATCCCATAACGCTTCTGGCTTTTTCTACCTTTGTTTTTCTGTGTTTTCATAATGGTCAGAAGTGAGGATTATCAGGCTCTGACGTGGTACTAGAGCTGTAACAATAATGCAGTCTGTGTGAAAGGGTAAGTATTTGGTACATTAGACTGCTTACTTGTTTAATGATCAGACTGCACACATCCCATATCACTTCTGTGTGCAAAGCACAAGTGCAGGTTCTACTGTTCTGCTGTCTTATTGTTCTGCAGGAACGACACCGTCGTGTAACGACAGAGGGTGAAGTTGACCCGGTGCCAGAGCAGTTACAGAGGCGGGTAAGCGTCTGTGTGAAAAGGGGTATCCTGCAATACCAGTTGTGTGGCTTTTAAAACTTTTAAGCCACTTTTTCTGACACAGGAGTGTGGAAAAGTGTGTTTTGTGCAGGTATAGTCTTTAATGAACCAGAACAAAGAGAGTCCTGAGTGAACATTGTTAGCCCAAGAGGAAATATTTCTATCCCAAGGGGAGTGTCTCCCAAAGGTTGACAGTCCGTATAAAGCTAGAAGTTTGTGTATTCGCTGCTTCTCTGAGGGATAATCTGACAAAAGAACATCAATTCAAATTCCAGAGCTTTGTAAAATGTACGTCAAAATGTGGCCTATGTCTTGAAGTGAGAAGAAAACCAGAGCGAAAAAGGCCGACATGTGGCTCCACAAAGACATGAAGTCATTGTGCACATTACTGGACTCCGGATCCCTGCTGATCACTGCCATTGATCCCTGCCTCTGCAGTCAATTGGATCAATGGAGCATCTATAGAGCTGCTTAGCCATGTGTCAACTGTCACGCTGTATGGTCCCTTTTCATTGTACTCAGGCACATGCTGCCAGCGCACAGATGGCAACCAAGGACAGTCCGCTATAGCATGCGGAACCATGCACTGCAAGTGATCCACAAAGAAACAAACACGGTGGAATGGAAGAAATCATGAATTTGTAATATGGGTTTCGTTTCGTGGCATTAATGTTTAAGTGTAATCGTGCACATATTAGACTTTAAACTGCAATTTTTCCTCATTTAACCTTATTCAAAGGTAGATTTGCCGAATTAAACATTAACAGGCACGGCTAAAGACAATTATCATCTGCTATCGTCCGCTATTAGCCTTGGAAGTGTAAGGCTGTTAAACCCTTTACTGACCAAGAGCCAATAAAACCTTGCAGGAAGGTTACTGGCACAAAAAAAAACGTTTTATTTTTAACTTTTGAATCATTTTTCAAAGACTATTTACTGTCTGTAAGGGGAAGTGTAAACAGATTTGTAAAATAAAAATGGCATTTTTGGGGTGTGTTTTCTTACATGGACATTAAAAGGGACACCTTTGAAAGTAGTACCTAAAGTATGCAACAAAAGGACATGCTCTTTAAATGGTTAGTATAGTGTGTAATGGGGCCACTTATATTTTATAAATATTTTTTAAACCAACACATTTAGAGGCTATTTCTTATTATAGTTCAAGCAAAAACTGTAGCTCAGCTTTGTGAAAAAACATATTAGTATGAACTATGTGCCCTGCGATAGGCTAGCAACCAGTCCAGGGTGTACCCCGCCTTTTGCCCAAAGTCAGCTGGGATAGGCTCCAGCATGCAAGTATAGAACATGAATGAAAAGGGATTCTATGAAAGTCACTCTTTGCTCTTTTTTCCCCCCATGTTTGTTACTGTTCCTTTTTCAAAATAACTTTCATCTGAAAAAATCTTAATAAATTTTGGTTTTGTAATATCATAACTTTTATTCCCATAATATTATAACTTTTTCCCCAACTTATTTTTCCAAAACTGACAAGTTCATTTTGTTTTGCTGGTTTTTCATCATATTAATAACAGGTTTGCTCTGTAATAAATCAGTCCATACAACTAAAATCATATTACGAGTTTATTCCATTAAGTTTTGACTTTTTTGTCACTAGAATACAACATTTTTCATGTATTTGTCTTTCTATTTTCACTTTATTTTCATAAATTACAGCTGTTTTTTTGTACTGATTTTTTTAATTTATTTTCCAGCTATTTGAACTTTCTTCTTGGAAATGTTTCCTATAATATTTGGACTTTATTCATAACATAACTCAAAAAATTACAACTTCATTTGTTTTGTTTGTTTTTTATAGTATTATAACTAAAAAAACATATTTCTTAAATATTTCAACTTTATGCTACTAAATGGGCATTATTTTTTCTCATCTAATGTTATTCTCCAAAAATGTAAATTTTTCTTGTTAAATTGCAATGTTTTTTCTGCATATTTCTGCAAAATTACAGAGTTTTGAGGGTTTGTATTCAGGACTCACAGGACTCAATACAATACAGACTAAGAGTAATTCAGAAAACCCTAATGAAAAATACTAAGAGGAGTGACCGCAGCCCGCCAGGACGCGGGACACCGGCGCCTCATCCTGGAGAGAAGGGCACGACCGTTAGTCGAACCTCGGTTACAAAAGTTGCAATGTGGTTTTCGTCCCGGTTGCGGAACACTGGACCAGCTCTACACCCTTGCAAGGGTACTGGAGGGTATGTGGGAGTTTGCCCAACCGGTCTACATGTGCATTGTAGACTTGGAATAGGCATTCGACCGTGTCCCTTGTGGTGTCCTGTGGGGGGTGCTCCGGGAGTACGGGTTTTTGGTCGCCGCTACTACGTGCCATTTGGTCCTTGTACAATCAAAGCAGGAGCCTGGTTCGCATTGCCAGCAGTAAGTCGAGCTTGTTTCCGGTGAACGTTGGCCTCCGCCAAGGCCGCCCTTTGGAATTTCTAGGCGCAGTCAAGGCGTTGAGGGAGTCCAGCTTGGTGACCTTAGGATCTCGTCTCTGCTCTTTGCAGACGATGGCCTCATCACGCTGTGACCTTCAGCAATTACTGGAGCGATTTGCAGCTGAGTGTTAAGCTTCTGGGATGAGACTCAGCACCTCCAAATCCGAGGCCATGGTTCTCTGTCAGAAATGGAGGGACTGTACCCTCCTTGCTGAGGTGTTTCGGGCATGCCCCACCGGGGGAAGGCCCCGGGTAAGACCTAGGACACGCTGGAGGGACTATGTCTCACAGCTGGCCTGGGAACGCCTTGGTGTCCTCCCGGTGGAGCTGGAAGAGGTCACCGGAGACCGGGAGGTCTGGACTTCCCTACTGACACTGCTGCCCCCGCAGCCCTCCACTTCATCCTGCAGCATCTGGACTCCCCAAGAACCTACACCAGGATCCTGTTTGTGGACTTCAGCTCTGTATTCAACACCATCCTCCCTGCTCTGCTCCAGGACCAGCTCACCCAGCTCAACGTGCCTGACTCCAACTGCAGGTGGATCACTGACTTCCTGACGGACCGGAAGCAGCGCGTGCGACTGGGGAAGAAGGTCTTGGACACTCGGACTATCAGCACAGGATCCCCACAGGGCTGTGTACTTTCCCCCTGCTCTTCTCCCTGTACACCAACAGCTGCACCTCCAGCCACGACTCGGTGAAACTAGTTAAGTTTGCTGATGACACCACCCTCATCGGGCTCATCTTAGACGGTGATGAGTCTGCTTACAGGAAGGAGGTGGAGGTGGTGGTTGCTGTCCTGGTGCAGCGGCAACAACCTGGAGCTCAATGCTCAGAAGACACTGGAGATGATCGTGGACTTCAGGAAAGTCAAAGCCCCCCTGGCCCCCCTCATCTTGACAGACTCTCCCATCACAACTGTGGACTCCTTCCGCTTACTGGGCAATAACATCACCCACGACCTCAAGTGGGAGCAGACCATCAGCTCCCTCATCAAGAAGGCATAGCAGAAGATGTACTTCCTGAGGCATCTGAGGAAAGCCAAGCTGCCTGTCCAGATGATGGTGCAATTCTACACGGCCATTATTGAGTCCATCCTCACATCCTCTATCACTGTGTGGTTCGCTGGGGCCACTGCCACGGACAAACACAGACTGCAGCGCTTCGTGCGCTCCGCTGAGAAAGTGATCGGCTGCAGCCTTCCATCTCTCCAGGACCTGTAAGTTTCCAGAACTTGGTGTCTCTTCCCACCCTGAACATGGACTATTTGAGCCACTCCCCTCTGGCAGAAGGTTACGGTCCATCCGGACCAGAACCTCTCGACACAAGAACAGTTTCTTTCCTGCTGCTGTTGAAGTCATGAACATTTTATAACATTTGCACTATGCTCACTTTATAACCAGTACAATTGCCAGACAACATACCAACAGTGATGTGTACCTTGGCCCACATGAAGACACCCTGTGCTCACAAACATTTTGGTACTCACACTTTGCCCCCGTCCAAATGCCGACCTATGTCAAGACCCTGGGAGGCTGGAACCTCCCCCGGCACAACACACCTCTTTTCCCTCCCGCTGACCCCCTCAGTCGTGGACCATTGTTTACTTTCACTCTCCTCCATGGCCCTGCTGGTCTAAGAGGGGAAGGGGCGGGCGGTCGGGCGGCCGGCCGGCCGAATCGTTACATTATTGTCTGGTCCTCCCGTGCACACCCCTGCCTGAACGCACCCCCCTCCCGCCCGACCCGGCCTGACCCCATTCACAGAGCTCAAAAGCGCCATCTGTATCACCCAACAGTCAGGGAGGGAGCGGCGGGGCAAGGAGGGGAGAAAAGACAACAAGACGAAGAGGAAGGAGATGACGACGGTGGGATGGAGGGAAAGGGAGAGCGAGAGGCTGTCAGTCGGAAAGTATCTGTCAAACACTTGTAACAGTGTGAAGGCTTCCCTGCTGATTCTCCTCCTTCATTGATTCTTGTCACACCGCCTCTATTTATAACTGCCTTCTTTTTATTGTAGTCCTCTGTTCCTTTGCTCCCCCCACACACTCACTTCTTCAACTTTTCTCAGGCTACCCCGCATGGCCGTTCCCCTGACCCGCTTCACACCCCACAGCAACCCCTCCTCGAAATACATCCTTCATCTTGCTCATAGTGCTTTTGCCAGAGCATTCCAGGGCCTCTTGTGTCGGCGCATGTGTGAGGAAGGCGGATTTTTCCCATGGGGCCGCAGGTGAAAACTGAGACTCGCTCTGTCCGCGGAGGGACGCCATCTGTCCCAGTCTCTGCACTTGCTGGAGGGGAGCCCCCTGACACCCCCCCCCCCTTCCGCCTCCTCCTACTTTCCCCTCCATCCATCCGTCCATCCATCCAGCCATGCGACCCTCTGTGCAGCCACTCGCCGTCATCCCTCCCCTTATGCCAGGAATGCCTCCCCTTTTTTCCTGCCTCCCACCTTCCTTCCCCACTTTCTTTCTCCCCCTTCTCTCGTATCCCCTCCCTCTCCTTCCACCCATCCCCGATCAATCATCCATATATGACACCAAAGGCAAAATTATTAAATTATCATGCACTTTTCTCGGCACTGCGAGGCCCGCGGTGAACAAGCCATACCGTTTTAATTGGCCCGGCCGTGACCTCTAATTATGCGTATTGGTTTGATATTTAGGAGCAGGATGAAGTCGACCAAGTCTGACATTTTCCACCAGATTAAAGCAGCAATTACATTTCATTTACTTAACAAATGGCCCCCGCCAATTGCGTGAGCGGCAATCGTGTGACATAATACTAACCTGACATAACACGTTGGCCCCAATATGCAAAAGTGACTTTAGACTTCTGTACTAACAGCAATAAAGAGCCCGTTGATGAGCAGCAAACGTGAGAAATATCGATCATCTTCCCCGCTTGTTTGCTCTACTTTTAAGAGAAGAAGCGCTAAAACGCTAGCTTTTGAAGTTTTGAACGACTTCATGAAGGAAAAATCCCCATCCTCATGCATGTGATACCAACTCTGACCCATCACTTTCATAAGAAAAAAAAGCAGGCTTCGCTGCACACCTTAAAATGATGCTCTGCCAACTAGCCATGAATCAGAGCTGTAAGTTCGATCATTGTGTATTGCATTGACCGATACGCTAACATAGGATGATGCACTGTTAAAATGTGTGTGTAATGTTGGCACTGTAGCTCACATAGCTGTGCTAGTGATGCTAACATTAGCGTCCCCCAGTCCCAATTTGCAATGTTACTTTGTTGTATGTGATATAGGCAGTGGCGGCTGCAGGTCATCCTAAGGGAAAGCTCATTGTTTTCCAGCCCACATCATAAATGTGTTTTAAATTCTACCCTCCACCCCATTTCAAGACAAAGATCTTTGACCCTGTCGTACCAACTATGCGCTGCAGAAAGAAACCGCAGCCTGACAGAAGGGAGTGGCCAAACACACCGTTAGTCGTTTTTAACAAAGACAAAGTCACTGGGGATCGGTAAAGTCGGTAAAGATCAGCTGAGAACAACGGAATGCAAAAGTTGGAAAAGGATTCGATGAAGGGCCTGGGCCTAGGCCAGCCCACCGCCCCATCGACCCCTAGAGATCCCGAGCACCCGATGGGCGGGACAAAGCCCAGAATTTATCCAATGACCGTCTAGTTTTGTGCAGTGGAAGAACCCACTGTAAACTTCCCCATCAAAGCCAGTAGAAGCTGTGGTTCTGCAGGGATGAATGAGAAGGAAGGGGTGTCAGTTACCTGTGATAAGTAGCTGATTCTGAAGAAAAGATGAATGTCTTCTAGCGCATATTGAGCACACATTTCACCACTTTTTTTGGGGGGGGCGGTAGGAGTTTTAGGGAAAGCTGAGCTTCCCTTGCAGTCTTAGAACAACTACCACTGGATATATAACATCTGTTGACCAAGAGTCACAGTGTTTATGTAAAAAGTGCATAATAGCGATTCTTGAAGACACACACTCTGTTGGAGCTCATTAGCATTAAAGCTGCAGACACCAACACCAGCATTTTCTCAGTAGGGTTCAGTAAAAAGACCTTTCAGTTGTCTAAATTGTAGCGTAGGGCTCGGTTTTAGACAACACACCCTAAGATAAACCGGTAAAACATTTGTATATGTTTATACGAACATATATTATATATAAAGTGACGATATGACCTCAGTACAATAACTTGCAGCATTTTACCGAATTAAATTGGACCCACGTCACCCATTTTTGGCACCAATTCTGACTGTCATAAATATAAATAGCATAAAAAAAGCTTAATCAGCAATGTTTTGTTCAGGGGGAAAGAAAGCATGGAAGGTGTTGTGGCCCAGCAGTCTAGCAAGAGAATGGCAAGAACGGGTTTTCTCCATCCAAGTAGACAAATGTCATGAGGTCAGTGTTTGTATCCGCTTGGATGGGAACCAGAGGGTGTCTCCCCTCCGAGGCGCAAAGCCCTGAGCCCAGCTGTCAGGCTGGGTAGACGCCCGTCTCGGCACTGCTTTCGGATCGCTATAATGCCCAACGGTCAGCGGACGGCGGGCTCGCTTTCACGTGGGAACTCGGTTTTGGAAGCACGCAGACAAACAACATGGAAAAGGGGCAGCCAACACCTCCAAACTGTCACAGAGAGGGCGAGAGGATGAGTCGGCGCCCCACCCCATGTACCCCCTAACCCGAGGGCCCGCCACCGCCCACCTCCCGCCTCCTTGCACTCTCGGTGAGGAAAATTTCCACAAATCATCCCATTCCAAGCGTCCAGACACGCAGAACACCCCCCCCCCTCCCCCCCGCACACAAACGTCCACGCCCACTGTCAATCAGCGAGTGTCGCGTAGTCACTGCAGAACGTCTCGGGGAAAAGGAAAATCGGAAAATGGGCAAAAAAGTGGCAAATCAGCCACTTTATCTTTCCCTTGCCCCGCCCAAAAAAGATTGATCTAAGCTGGGACAAAGACGGACAAAACAATAAAGTAAACAATAAAGAAGAAAACAATAAAGTAAGAAAGCAAGGAAAAGTGAGCGGCGAGCACGTTGGCTGCAGAGGAGAACTCAAGTATTGCCATTTTCTCACTGGTCGACCACAACAAAGACGCAGGCGGGACACTGCACGGCCTGCACCAGGGTGGCGGTTTCCTCACCCTCACCCAAAAAAAAAACTTCTGAGGTCACTTCTCCGATGACCCCGCCCCGATTGTTTCCCGTCGCTCTGTCAGCTCTGATTGTCGCTGACTGGTTAAATGGCCGAGACCTAAAATAAAGGGGTTGGGGAGGGGCGGTGGGAAAAAAAAAGTGGGAAGGAAAAAGGGTGAGGATTTTTGGGGTGGAAGACGCCCCCCTCTCTCCCCCTCCCTTTCTTTCTGGCTGAGGTAACTGACTATTTGACCCAAATAAACAGTCTCTCACCACCAAAAGAAGTGGCAGAAAGGGGAGGGTGGGCGGCCATAGGGTTGGGGATATTGTGGAGGGTGGTCAGACAGCGCCCCCTATGTAAGAAGAAGCCACTGTGGGGCTCCAGAGGGGCCTGCTGATTAAATATTTACAAGAACCAAAGCATCTGACCAATTCAAGCAGGAACTTCAAAAAACTTAAGAGGAGAGCACCTGTTGAATAGTATTAAGAATTGAATTGTGACAAATGAAATATTCTACAGAAATATTAAACACAAACCTATCAATTTAAAGCCACTGCGGCAAAGACAAAAAATACATAAAAAAAACTGCAAAACTTGTCATGTCAAGTCAGGCATCAGCATTTCACAAGCAACATTTTGCTTTTTCTGGTCCAAAAACAGGAATAACATCAATAAGGGGTGTTAAGACAAGAATGTTATAAATACATAAATATACGGTAGCTGCATTTATTTTACTCTGATTTAATAATGTAGCTTTGAAATACTATAATTTTATTTGAAATAGATGTATTTTAACAAGTTGTATTTATTACATTTTATTTGCTTTAATACATTCAAACACTTGTATTATTTAGTTTAGTACTTCTTTGTGACTAAATGTTTCGCATAATAAGTCTTTCCAATTCTAATGAATTTTGCATTAAGCCAGTGGTTCTCAAATAGTGGGGCGGGTCCTCCTGGGGCCCATGCCGTGACCTGTCAGGGGGGCTACGAGAAGCAAGGAGTACTTTCAATGTTAGAGTAAACCTGCCAACATGTCCAAATTGATTATGCTCAACATGCTATTTGACTCTTGAATACTTCGGTCTCCATTTTGCTGAATTTTCCTGGTCTCAGTTTCTAGTTCAGTTTGTACTGTACAGATAAATAAATAGATATTATTACTTGTCAATAGTATTATATTATATATACAATTTAACAAATCGTATGTATTTTTGTGTGTAAAATACATATACGGCATTCAGAAGACACATTCAAAGACGGTGTAAATTGTATGTAATATTCCACATTGGTCACTAGGTGTCAGTTTTGTTATTTTAATGCTCAGTGAGACTCACAACGGCAGACTTGATTGTCGGAACAACAGGCTTTTGTTGGAGGTTCGAATTATCTCACAATAATAACAACATAATAATCATAATAACAACACGGCCTGTGGTTGTGAACGTAAACGCAACACAGACCAAAGACATGGGCCAGTGTCAGCAAAATGCATGCAGAAATTACAAATACAGTCGTCCCTTGCCAATTCATGGTTAAATTTTGCAGCTTCACGCCATCCCGGGTTTTCAAAACTTTATTAATTAATAAATTGTGCTGTTTCCTGGTTCAATACAGGGTATTATTAGTCAAATAAAACGATTCGGAAGAATTAGATGTAGTATTCTACATTGGTCATTAGGTGTCAGGAATGTTACTGATGCAGAAACACCAAACTTTTATTGCAGGTTTGAATGACCTGACAGCAGGGGCCCATTGAACACATTTATAGCATAAATGTGACTATAGGGGTGTTATTTCATGTTTATAGGGCTCTAATCACGTTGTGCTCTAATTAGGAAGTAAACGGGTTTTCTATGCTCCTGCTATGCAAATATTTGATTTATAAATGAGAAATCCTATTTTTTATTAGCGGCAATAAACGAGGGATTTCTGCACTTCTATTTTGTTTCAATGTGGAAAAAATTACACGTGTTCTATATTGACATTTTCTGCACCAACACTTCAGACAACGGCAAAGCACGAACGTTTGAGCAACATAACATGGAATCACACGCTGCGGAACACCATTGAAAAATGCAGCTAATTTGCGTCACGTTTCCTTGCTACGAATCAGAATAGCCTGACGATGTGTCGGGAATGAAAGTGTTTAAAGACCGGCTACCGATCAATTATGCAGGCCCTCGCGTTCCCTCTGCAGCGCTTTGCAATCAAAAGGCTAAACAAGCCTGTCTGCAAGGACCCCCTTTGCTCTAATTAGACAAATGGCTTGCTTAATTGATCATTGACTGCTGATCAATAGAGAGCATGTGTTCTTAGTCTTTTTACAAGCAAGTTGACTGAGAGCGAGCTATAAAATCAACCCGGTAGTTTGACACATGCCGATGGGCTCTACTTGGCGTCCTGCGAGAGCAGCTGAGGAGGCAAGCGGAGGCAGTCGGGATGCTCTTTTATTGGAAATAAAGAAGGAACAACGGGGAGAAAGCGAAGTTGTGGTCCACGTCTTTGAAGGCAGACCCTTCTCTCAAGCTGTCTCCGTCCAGACTGTACCAGGAGAACAACCGAGCCAATTATGACAAGTGTGAACGCGCCCTAAATGTTCAATTTGGATATCTCCTGCACTCAGCATCACTTACGGGTCAACACCTGAAGCACCTGAAAGCCAGCAAGTGTGCGTGGGTGCGGGCCTTTCAATAACATCCCAATAGAAAGGAAGGGGGAGGGGGTGCATTGTGGCTCCCTTTGATGTGCTCATAAATTGCGTTGAAAAGGACGTCGGCAGGGATGATGCAGCCACAGCCCAGAGAGCGAGGCACAAGAGACACTTGAAGGCCGGCTTCAGTCGCCCCTCAGCCTCGCTCAGGTAGCCAGCGCGTTTAAATATGAAACGCTAAGACAAAAAAGGAGCCCCCGGTGAAAAGGAGGAAGGGGAGCGCCGGGGCCACAAAAGGCGCCCACTACACATCTTTGAAGAGGTGCCGAGGCGAGAGGCAAGTGCGCACACAAACACACACACTGAACTGCGTAGTGGTGTAAAAATAAACAGGAGGCTCTATAAACAACCATTAAATACGTGTCAAATTACTTTCCCTAAAATATTATTTTCCAATGATTGAATTAAAATGGATCAAAGCACCGTGGCAATTTCCATTTAAGGAAGTAGAATTAGAATAGTAGTTGATCATGGTGCAGTGCCACGACTACATCAAAGCAACTTAAAAATGAGTTGTTTTAACTTGAAAACACCGTTAAGCACTATTTTGTATGCAAGATAGATACTTTATTAATCTCCAAGAGAAAAAAATATATAGCATATATATCCTATATTGCCCTGCGATTGACTGGCGACCAGTCCAGGGTGTACCCCGCCTCTCGCCCAAAGTCTGCTGGGATAGGCTCCAGCATCCCCGTGACCCTAATGAGGATAAGCGGTACAGAAAATGAAATGAAATGAAATGAAATATATCCTATATATTATGATTTATGCACATATTGACCACAATTGGTATAAAAGCAACTTAAAAGATCATGAAAATGTTTCACTGTGCTTTAATAAACCCCAGAATCACTTGTATGCCCTGCTAATGTGTGCCAGCTAACAGTAAGCGACCGATCTGGTGCTGACGTTCACTAAGTTCCTTCTTATCGAGAGAAGAAAAAGTAGCTCGTAAAATGCGTCGTCAATCGACGAAACATTGTCGCAGGCTAAGCTTATCTATGCCGCCGCGTGTGGCGGCTCACGTTTCATTCTCATTCGACTCTTTGTCATCTTTGTTTACACATTTTGCCTGGCTCTCACTGTCATTATGGCGAAAGATTTTGAAGTAAGGAATACATTATTGAACAATTCGTTTCCCTTGTATTCGTGTTACTGTTAAACAGGCATAAAGTTGTGTTTAGTTATGTGTGAAATAGTACAAAATGCTAGTCACATAGTAGTATTGGACTAAATAGGACATTTTAGCAAACTTGCCATTAATTAACAATGTTCTCGGTTTATGTTCTCCTGGTTGTTGACAAAAAGTTAAATTAAAAAGTTAATAAACAAATAAATGATACAAATTGTTATTTATTAAAAATTGCAGAGCAGTCCGCCCTCCCACCACAGCTTCAAAAAATCCTAAGGGAAACCCTGTGTAACAGAGGCCACCTGTTGCAGCAATATCTTGCCAAATCTGCTCTCATGGAAGTTGTGCGCAGAATTAAGCAAAAAATAATTACAACAAAGCTCCTGTAATTAATTTATTTCATTTGTTAACTTTAAAATGTAATTGACACATGCGAAGGCCACACCTCTCTATTGTGACGGTAGACAAAGATATTAACACGCATGTCTCTCCAACACTTTCTCCTTCTCCACGACACTGCAGCGAGGTGAATTTACACACCCACCAAACGTCAACACCACTAGTGAGTAACAATTGCTAAAGTTCATTAAAGCAGTCCTCTACTATCCACACAAACAAGAGCAATGGCTAAAATGGCGTGATGCAAATATGTAGTGTGCTTTCTATCATTTTTACTATTCTTACTTACCAGTGTGACAGGTCACACAAAAAGAGGGAATTTGCTGTTCGGGTTTCAGTCATTGCACAGCTTTGTTTGTTTGTTTGTTAAACCTGAGCGGACGTTATTAGATAGGCAGATTCTGTGGGAAAATTTGTTGTCTTCTCCCCAAAAAAGTTGATCACTTGGAATGGGGGCACATTATACTCACTGAAAATCTCATGTATTGTCAAGTCATCAGACTAAGTCAAGACTCGAGTCATTTGTGTCCAAGTCCAAGTCCAGTTACAAGTCGTTGATGATTTAGTCAAGTTTAGTCCAAAGTAATCAAAAGTGTGCGTTGGGTCAAAGTCACAGGGCTCTGCAAAATCCGACTTAACTGTCCTGAGCATGGAAAAATCTTGGACGCGTGACGGATTTGTAGTGTCTAAAGACCTTCATGACATCATGACTTGCGAGTCTTTTATTGACGCTCCCTAGCCGTAATCACAATCCTATTTAATTGTGACAATAGTTAAACATTAATGAAATCAATCCGACCTCCCAAAAGCTTGATTAGGATCATTCATCTGGTGTCCGAAAGGCATGTCCTCAGAGTACACCCCCCCCCTCCCGCAAATAGCATAGGTGTTTGACGAGCTAGCGTCAATGACACAGACGGATAACTTGGCCTCAGAGCGGATTTCAAACTTAACGACCTCTATCGGGCAAACTTCATTTGGCTGCCTTTGGAAAACAATCAGCAACGTGCTCCTCCCTGACCTTTAGCGACTGGCCCGGCTCAGTCCAATCACAGAGTATTGACATTATCTACCCCGCGCCATTTATAACGCTGGCCACCGCTCGCCTCAAGGCTCCGGCCAAAATACCAGCGCAGTCAAGTCGTGTTTTGGTTGTGTTGAGATAGAGGATAAGCAGCAGCCCTGCCTGGGTGCTGTTGTGTTACGCTTGCCTCTTTCACAAAGAGGTGCGAGATCGGCGCACTAACGGGACGTACCGCATCTGTGCGTTTGACATGAAACCCAGGAAAGCAACAAAGCCATGTTTTTTTAGAGGATATCCTTTCACACACGACTGAGCAACATGGCATCCTGCTATCAGATTAGATGCGTGATGTTTAAAATAATTGTCACACAGCAACAATCACTTTCAACACAAGAGACTGTGACAACATGGTCTTGAGAGTCATACTTTGGTTCTCCACTGCACTGGGGGATACCCTTTCACACAGATCATCCCACCTCTGATACCAGCTCAGAAGCCGCACAATTGCTGTGTTGATTTTGACATCCCATGTGTCGTGTTGCACGGAACAAATGATGAGAAATGGAAAGGCTGGGATTGTATCAGAGCTGTAACAGTGGCATCCTGCATTTATTTATCAGTGCATTTTACACACAAACGAGTAAACCCTCTGTTACAGCTCCAACGGTGGAAAATTGCCAAGATAACTTGGTGGGGAAAAGCCATATTTTTCGAAGCTGTTAGCAATTTGATCAGGGCCCTAACAGCAAATGTCACAGCATTTAAGCATCAGGCATTGGATGCATGATGTATAAAATCGACGGCTTTCAACACAACAGAGCCGGAGAAGTAAATCTACAGGTTCTGCGTCTGATACTGCCTTTAAAACCCATTTGATATTTAAGGGCAGTGATTGTATTTGATCATCAGAACATGAACTTGCAAAATAAAGCGGCCGTAACTGAGATAATGGGCCATCAGCCTAACAATCTCCAAAATCACCGTCCTGCCTCCAAACTCAACGCACACCTCAACGTAGCAACGCAGGCCTGGGCGAATCCTATAAAAGCACCTCAAGGCCTCGTCAAACTCCTGCTAGATCACCCATTTCATCCCCATCTGGGGGTGATCCATCTCGGCAGGCCCAGCTAGGCTCCATTACTCCCAGACGAGCTGTGAAATGGCCATTATGTGTGTGCAGGCATGTGTGTGGGGTGGTGGGGGAACGGGCCTCCGAGTCGGCTGTCAGCCTTTAGCGGCCAACAATGGGCCTCATATATGGCTCTCAATACCCTGCTTAGAGGTGCCGGAACACAAACACAGCAGAAATGCGTTGACTCGCTACTCAGCACAAGAGGCACACAAAGCATTGCAGCAGCTGCTGGAGATGACCCTGCGAGGAATTCCTTGGCTGCATCTTCGCAGCTATAAGATAAACTATACTTCAGGGGTGCAGCAGTACGTGTAATTCGGAATCAGAGTTTTTCGGTACGGTGCAGAAGCATACAGAGAACACAGAAAACACCGAGTGAGAGACAGGAAGTGTACAACGTCACATATCTAAGCGGTGCAGCCGAACCGTTGGCTAGCTGGAATCAGTTCCAAGGAGAGGTCAGAGCTTGAAAACCCTGTTCGGAATCAGAATCAGCTTCATTCGCCATGCACGTCACCACACTAGGAATTTCATTTTGATCTAACATCACGCTCTGTTTCAAAGTACAAAAATAGTACATTTTTCGTGTCTCCTGTTTGGGAACAGTTAGATGTGCGGGTGAAATACGTAAACAAAACAAGCAGAAAAAATGCAAGCAGTGTGACGTTTTCTGTAGTGTTGTTGTTTTCTGTAATTTACTCCAAAATGCAGTAGCATGGATGAAGTTGCTTGCAATGACGGTAAAGGCCTACGGCAGTTAGCTGGTGATGGTGTTCTTTTTCAAAACATGATGACATAATGTAGACGCGTTCGGTTCATTTTTGGCGTGTCTATCTATCCACCGTAGGCATAAACGGGCATCGTAAAACTCAGTAAAAGCTGTGTCTTCTGCTGAGTGCCAGTGCGTGCGGAACATCTTCCATTATAGAATAACAATGTTCCAAGTGCAAGAGCAACAGGTCTACAGACTATTCACCACGCCCCGCGAGTGCATCAAAGCACCACTCAGAATGACGTTACCGAAACACGGCGTCACGGAGGAGGAAACAAAAACAAAGACAAGAAGAAGAAGAAGAAGAAGAAGAACCGTTGCTAGCAATGGAACAATGGGAGTCTTACTGCTGAGACCACCTAAGGTGATTTGCATCAATTACATCCCACACATGAGCTCTATCATTAAAGCCTCGCTTGCAGACAGCCGCGCTGGTCCGGGTCTTTGTCAGGAATCCACGCTTGAAGCGTTAATGACAGACATTTTTGCTTGTTTGTTCGTCTCGCTGTTTGCAGTTATACCAAAGATGGCAGAAGCATTAACGATTCTGGGACGAGGGAAAGGTTGCATAGAGGGAAATGGCAAAAATAGAAAACACAGTCTGCCCATTGGGTGTCCTGCTTCATGGATAAAGACTTAAGATGCCAGAAACAGACAGAACCAGAGCCAAGACTAGCCCGTGCATGAGATTGGGTCGATGAAATGAGATGAGATTTTAATTTATTTAACCAAATGCAGATGTGTTTGAAAGTATGAGCTCCCAAACTGACACTAAACAATATTAATGACAATTTATTTAGACCAAATTAACCACTAATGTAATAATACACGGTGTAATAATTAAATATGCGTGGGTTTTTTCCGGGTACTCCGGTTTCCTCCCACATTCCAAAAAACAGGTGTTAGCTTAATTGGTGACTCTTAATTGTCCATTAGAGTGTGAATGTAAATGTGTGAATGCTTGTATGTCTGCCCTGCGATTGCCTGGCGACCAGTCCAGGGTGTACCCCGCCTCTCGCCCAAAGTCAGCTGGGATAGGCTCCAGCATCCCCGCGACCCTAAAGAGGATAAGCGGCATAGAAAATGGATGGATGGATTTTCTTACCGGTATTTCGCAATGTCTGTCAAACGCTTGCAGCATTTCTCGAAATGGCTTTTCAACTGTATTGTTGAGCAGCATTTCTTTTGGAGTGACATTCTGAGAACGCACACCATTTTGCGCTGCTCCATTCGTATTCATTTTGCCGACCAAACGCCTCAGTGAGACGACATCTTGCTCAATAGATCACAATGATGTGATATCAGGCATAGGTAAGACAACAGGGTACGGTTGTCTTTGTAAGACACCAGGACTGTACCATTATCGGTTCTGGTGTGGGGGCAGCAGGTCCATCTAAACGTGCCAGTTTATTGAAAAGGACAAGATGTTCTGACTAGTACATTAAAACGCCAAAAAGAGAAAATCAAGTCCTCTATCTTGTACTTTTATCAAGACTTTCACCAAATTGTAATGTTTTTTTTTTTTTAAACCAACAACTAATGCATCTTTCTGTGGAAATTGGTGGTGTAGTTTTTGCATTATTCTGGTTAAACAAACACAAAACAAATTGTGCTGAAAAGTATCTCTGTTGTTGGTAATAATGATACGGTAGATACGGACAGTCAGTCAGCATATCATCAGTGCACATATAATGCAGGTATCCTTGTACTTGTGTGTGTGTGTGTGTGTATCTTTTAGCTGTGCATAGATAAACAGTGGAGACAAACATCAGTTTAATGACCCGTCCCCGTAGAGTCCCTCTACATTCAATTAGCGGCGGGATAATTAATCGGGCTGAGCCTCTGGCTGCTGAGCTGGCTGGCGGGCAGGCAGACCGCGAGCTAGCGGGAAGCCAGGTGTTCTTAGGGCGAGGTGTGTGTGTGTGCGTGTGTGTGTGTTTACAAGCATTAACAGAAAGACTCCCTGAGAGAAAAAATGTAAAAAAAAAAAACCGGCAGAAGATGTTTTTGAAAAAATCTAGCTCAGTTCACAAACACAATCTCTGTGTTTGTCTGGGAACACACACACACACACACACACACACACCATTCAGTAACCCCTTGGTGGCCACAGACTGTCATCAATGACGGTAATCAGACTTTGAAGTTTTGATTTGTTTGTAATTATTGGCCAATTAAATGCACTAAATGACAGATCCAAAAATATTTGTATGCATTATAATAAATAAACACTAATAAATCGGTTATTTGATTTGATTTTAGAGAAAAAAAGAATGAATAAAAAAAACGCTACTGAAGGAAAAGCTAAGAAAAAGGTCATTACAATTATTTGTACAAGGATAATCCTGCAGGAATGGGTCAAATACGAACAATATGCCCACAGTTTATACACAACGCAGGAGTGTCCCACTGACAGCTCATTTCATTGGTCCACAGTATATTTGCATATTTAAAGGGCATTTTCAGACTTGCATGTGTTTCAGATATTGTGTTATGCTGAGGTTGGTGTGTTACCCGATATTCTTTTTATATGTCGAGACAGACAGCGGCCCCACAGAGGGAGTTTTTCCTTGCTTCCGTCGCCAAGTGCTTGCTCATGTGGGATTTCAGTTGGCTCTCTGTTTGGGACCTTCGGCTGTAAAGTGCCGGGAGATGACATCATCATACGTCCATTAATTTAAGCGGTAATCTGTGACCACTTCTCAGTACTTAAAAGAGTTTGTAGATATCAGATTTGGTAGGGGTGTAACGATCCGTTATAACAACGATTCCATTCGTATCACGATTCGCGGTTGCCCATTTGATTCCAGGACGATATTGGTTAATTTAGAACGATACGATCCGAAGCGATTCAGGAACTTTTTAGCCAAAAATTCAAGCAGTCTGACAGTGAAATAAATAGTTTGATACTGGACGGTGCAGGTGAAGTTTCCTTTGCTTTTTGTAACGGAATCAGTTATGCCTTAATTATGGATATAAACAAAATAGTAAACAACAATTCACGGCAAATGCATTCACGTTTTATTTGAAGTGCAACCAACACTTCAGGTTGAATTAGCAATGACTGAATGAACAGTTTGAATGATGAATTCTATGATACCTCATTCACGTCTCTAACCAAAGTATTAAAGAGGTTATTTCTCACCGCCAGAAATGTCATGTGCAGATAGATCTGAAAGTGAATGAATATCCTACATATTAAAGCTACGAGGAGGTGTTTGATCAACATGCTTATCATTGCAAGAAAAAATGGAACATACGCCAGAACAACAGTGTCTCCCTAACGACAAGCCCACATTCAACCAGAACACAAACATGCACAACCATAACACTCGCTACGTACCTTTTATTTTGTCTTGACGCTCCCATTTATGAGTTTGAAAAGCTTCAAGTTGGACTTGAGTCATCTAGCTAACAAGCATGTATACCTATGCAAACACACCCCGTATCCTATGAAAAATGGCATATTTTAGGACATTCACACGGACTTTTCGCTCACGCTAAGCATCTCATGACATCAACCCTGCGCCCCAGTCAACAGACATGACTAATCGACTTACGACAAATCGGTTACAAAGGTACGTTAACGTTCTTATCATTAATATAGCCAAAAAACACACATCCATATCAAACCTGCCGTGCTTAAATCCAATGTTTATTTCCTAGTATCGATTAAATCGATCGGTTACCTTCCAAATGATGTTAGATCGATATATGTCGTCTGGAATGGCAATTTAGCGAACGCTGTAGTTGGATCGCAGGAATATACATCGATACGTCGATCTAGTGAATGAATCGTTACACCCCTACTATTTGGTCATTCATTAAAAAAGGAGATTTGAAATGAACACTTCAGTGCCATTTCGAGGTGTATTTGGAAAAATACTGCAAATTCCTGTCAGTCATCTAGCAGCGGTTTTGATGTCTGACCCACACACAAACGCACCATTCCTGCCTCCTTTCCCGGATGGTTATGCAGATTCCTAGATTTGCCTCCTCTAGCACACCTCTTCCCTCACACACACACACACGCATACACACACGTGCGCGTGTCACGTCTGTGCCTCCCCAGGGGCAGCGAGGAAGGGCAAAGCGAAGATGGAAATGAATTCAGCCATGTTGCAAGTGGCAACGCAAATCTGCATCAGTAATTAGCCGCGGAAACACACGGGGAGAAGAAAGCCTACTTCCTTCTCCTCCTCGTGCCCTCTCTGCCTCCACATCTCCTCCTCCTCTTTTCCTCTCGCTGTCTGTGAACAGCCCCTGCACCTCCCTCCTCATCCTCCATGTCTATCTCACACTGCCTTCCTCTCAAAGGCTTCTTAAGTGTTGCTTGGTGGGCCAATTAAGGTGAGTAGCAGTGTGGGTCTGCACTGTGTGTGCGTGTGTGTGTGCTCAAGCATGCATGAGTGTATTTATGCATGCATCAAACACTTGCACTGTCTTGCTTATGTCCACACTGTCTGTGTTTGTGTCTGTCTCCGCACACACGTGTATGTGGCATCTCTTTGTGTCTGGCTGGGGTCATGTTCATGTGTTTCTAAGCGCCCCCTCAGGCCGATTACTGCTCAGCTGTCTCTTGAAATGGAACAATATTCTCTCTCTCCCTCTCTCTCTCTATATATATATATATATATTCCTCAGCCTATAACACACAGCCACTGAGTGTGTGTGTGTGTGTGAGAGAGAGAGAGATCTAGTGGACACTTCCATATGGCAGCTGTGATTCCAAAAACAATACATCATAAAAAAAAAGACTGCAAATGAAGTTTCCCTGTAAATACTGCACCACTTGACTGGAGTAAGACGGTTTGCAAACCTAAAAGGTCAGCAGGCATAAAAACATAGAAAGTTGAGACACAGCACCTGCCTGAAAATCTAAATAGAGGAAATTAAATGCAATTTTGGGGGGGCACCCTGGGTCAGAATTATTTCCAAGCTGTTTTGGCATATAAAAGTATTTTATTATACTTTCAATTTTTTTTACACACAAAATTCCTTTAAAACTTCATTCATTCATTTTCTATGCCGCTTATACTCATTAGGGTCGCGGGTAGGCTGGAGCCTATCCCAGCTGGTGGCTTTGGGCGAGAGGCAGGGTACACGCTGGACTGGTCGCCAGTCAATTGCAGGGCACATATAGACAAACAAACATTCACACTCACATTCATACCTATGGACAATTTAGAGTCGCCAATTAACCTAACATGCATGTTTTTGGAATGTGGGAGGAAACCGGAGTACCCGGAGAAAACCCACACACGCACGGGGAGAACATGCAAACTCCACACAGAGATGCCCAACGGAGATTCGAACCCTGACCCACCTGACTGTAAGACCAACATGATACCCATTCAGCCACCGTGCGGCCCCTTTAAAACTTCACATTTTCTAAAAACAACAACAAAAAAAGTAATTTTCCCCCAATAAAACTGCATAGAAATGTATGCAAGAACCTTCTACTGTCTACAGCTCATTAAAATCCAAATACAGCCTTTCATTTATTAAACATATATGTAATTATATTTATTATTTTAGTATTAAATTCTATTGTTTTTTTTTACATACCATTCCTTACGTTCTAATTTTCTTAATTACAGCATTAATTTGTATGAAACGCAACAAAAATATTTCATTTATTCATTTGTTGCATTTAAAAATTCATGTAATTTTGTTTTTAATTGAAATTTTAAAAGTAGATGTTTCACAACAAAATGTATTTACCAAAAGAAAAAACAAGTTTGGAGTCTAAAAACTGCAAATAAACAGAAAACAATCCCTTGAGATTTAAAGTAGCCCAAAATGTCACTTTTTAACTAATTACAGCACCCTGTGCATGAAATCCTATTGAAATAATTCATTCATAATTCATTAATTCAATGTATTAAATATTACATAAAATTATACTTAACATTAAACTGTACTTATAATAATTTGTATAATTCTTTTACATTACAGTAAATTTGAAAAAGAAAAAATATCCTAGAGCCCAAACATTTTTTTGGGAAAAATAATTTGAAAACATCTTTCAGCAAAACATCATCTTAAAAAAACCCCATAAAAAAGACATTGTCATTGTTGTAATGTATGTATGTCACTTTTCTACTAACTACTCCATAAATTCTTCAGAAATATTAAGATTCACTTTTGTATTAAAACTACATTTTATTATGATTTGGAGATGATGAACTTTCATGCATTTCATTCATTCATTCATTTTCTATATTGCTTATCCTCATTAGAGTCGCGGGACTTTCATGCATTTTCCCCATAAAATATATTATTATTATATAATTATATTTAAAAGAAAAAAATCGTTACAGTGCATTATTTGTTTTGCACGTCCGGACCAACAATGAGTGCCGAGGAGCATGTGCGTGCAAATGTAGTATAAAATGATGAGGTTAAGTGAAAAACAGACAAAAAAGGGCACTTGGATTAATGCATGAGCCTTGTGGTCGATGCATTTTGATTTGTTTTAAAGATACCCTCTCAGCTGTTATGAGATTAAGGCCAACCCGGACACTGCAGCAAGATGGCCGACACACATTGCACATGCAAGCGCATGAGGAAGACTCCATGTGCGCTGTCGCATTAGCCATGATCACACCGCAACGTGAAAAAAAACATCTCAGAGATAACAGCGCGCATGCGGGCCGGGGACGATCCGTCACCTCCGAAAGGGGCAAATTGCGGCGCGCTCTCCTCTCCGCTTTGCTTCCTGTCGGGGCGTTTGCTTGTGACACGCTTCAATCACTCTTTATTGAGCCCCCCGCGTTCCTCCCCTTGCTGTGCCACCCTCAGTCAGATATGTTGTTGGTCACAATCAATAATCAATTTCCTTCAGGAATAATGGCCGCCGCCTTATTTGGACCTCCCTCCCTTCCTCCCCCCACCCACCTACCAGTAAGCAGTGACCTTATGAAAGGATAAAGACAACCTCCAAGCAGCTTGGGACTGAACTACTTCCAACATCTCCACGGGAGACACAAATATTGGAGGTTCGGCTCCTATATGAGCGATGCAATTGGTCCAAACAACTCTTTAGCAAACTGCTGCAGTTGTTGGGTACCTAAAAATGCTCCTCCGTCTGCTGATTGGTCTTACTATCAGAACGTCTCATTTTAAAACTCCTCCAACCAATACCGATATGTGTAACATCATATATCCTGTGGTGGAATTCACACAATATTGTTTCAGAGCATAAATGAAAATGGCCCGGAGCTACTCGTTTTTGTGACATAGCGTTATTTTCATGGCTTATTTGACGCCAAACAAAGAAAATCTGCTTTTTTTTTCAGGGTGATTCCCAAACTTTTTTTTGCAGCGCCCCCCTTTTGGAGATAAAGTGATTTTCAGCGTCCTTCCTCCCAAAAAATATGCTAATAATGAAAAGTGTTCGCGATCGCCCCCCAGCCCCTCCAGGGGGCGCGCCCCCCAGTCTGAAAACCACTTTTTTATAACCACACCTCACATTTCATATTACAAAATGCATTTCTTTCTAGTGTTCTCACATTAATAACTGAAAACATGAAAGAAAAGCAGGCTTGCAGGCGCCTTGTGTCGTTGTGACGGGGTACCTGGCGCCCCCGGGCACCCTGTTGGTGACCCCTGGCTCAGACATTCACTGAGTGTATGTCCATTTCCGGGTCATAAGGTCGTTGCAGCCACTTCGTGGTTGAGTTGAGTGGTGAGTAAACTGATCGGCGCCACCTACCACCAGTCCTGTCTCGTTGTTAATCGCATCTCCACGTTTGGTGACCCTTGACGTGGGTGGACCCTAGACTGACAGCAGTGACAACAATGAGATTGTACACATCGACGCCCGGTTCCGACTGCGTGAAATAGCACAGGGCGTGATGAAATATTTCCATTTTTATATTTTAGCAAAAATTATATTTGCAGTGGAATTTACACTGGAGTGATATTCCTGGAGGGAGGAGCTTAGACACACAGCAATCCGTTGAATGGTTGACGGTCTTCCCCCTTGAAACAAGAAAGGTTCGAGTGAAAGCGATACCATTTTTGGCCCATTTTGAGATATCAAGTATTGCTACAAACGCGCACAGTTTCAACGCAATCCATTTAAAACTCCAACTTGTGTTCTGTGCATAAAAAAAAAGATCGGATTATCAGCAAACACACCAGCTAGGCGAAAAGGAGGCTCACCGAGCATTCGATTCTAATGCAATTGTAGCGTTAATTAGACGTTTAAAACAAAATTCACGATAATGCTGACAAGTTTTCCGACTTTTAAATTGTGTCCCAACACATTTGGGCTGTAGGAAGCATACTTATCTGGGATTTTTGACGAATTGTATATGCCGTGTGTATTTCTATAGAAAAAACATACCCTGAACGTCAACTTTTACAGACAAAATACGACACGATGAGAATTATCATAATGCTACACCTCGTGTGCACAAAAATGGCCGTGAAGGGATGATGGCGGACGCCGACACGGAGGAGCAATTAGCGCAGCGGTGTATAGTTCAAGGACACTTTGGAAGAAGGAGCGCTGATTACAAGACGGTCTCTCCAGCTAAACACCGCCTGGTATACGCACTATAAATAGCAGCGTACTACAGACAGAAGACGGGTTTTGACATAATGTCAAGTTAGCCGAGAGGCCAAAGTATGAGTTTTACCAGCACTTTGTTAAAATATTGACAATGCAATCTACTTGATGTTGAAACTGCCGGCAGAGACGGAGGGAAAAGATCTGCACTGATTTCAGTATTCACAAAAAGCATAACAAAGCTGGCACGCTCGGTTGGCGACACTTAAAACTCGCAGCGCCGTAGCGGTTTGCCGCTAATGCGGAAGCAGTGATCTGGACACGTTCTAATAATAGAGCAGAGAGGAGCTTTCCTTGCATGCTAATGGTGCCGCATTTTAGCTATTAATAGCGTCACCCTGCCGGATGGGATTCCTGTGTTGTCGCAAGTTTGCAAGTCTGAGAGGAAGTTCTCATTTTTTGTGTGTGTGTGTGGGGGGGGGGGGGTTCACTACAGCGTGTGCACCTGTGGGAGTCTCAGGGGGTTGGAAACTCTGCGTGTGTATGTGTGTGTAGGACTGCATGGATAGTCGACTGTGACAGGATGCTGCAAGATGATGAGCCGCAATACAGCTTGAAGTTTCTTCCTCAGCATGGATATTTAATGACCTGAGACCTCAACCGGCCCGGAACACAACCCACCCCCCCTCGGCAACTCACCCGCATCCCCTCGGCTTCTTCACCAGCTACACCGCAACGACAACAGAGGTCGATGATGCTCACTCACAGGGCACAGCATTAGGCAGTTCCTATACAAGACTTCAATCACAAAGTTGGTTATTTTAGAGACGCGAATGAGGATCAGCTCTGATTGACAACTGCAGCCAAACTTCCGGTTTTCCAGCAGCCCAGTTTTTGTATGACCTAGTGATCCCAAAGCGGGTACTTGTCGTAGGGGGTATGCTCTAACTTTGAAAATGTTGCATTTATTAATAAGAAATCACACTTTGTGGAAAAGTCACTGGCGTGGATGGGTCTGGAACCCATTAACCGTGATAAATAAGGGATCACTATATATCTCCAGAATTTTTTTAAATTAACACAACATTTTTAAATAATTCATTTATTTTAATGAAAAAAAGTAGCATTTATATGAGGTATGTTAAACTGATGGCTTATATAGGTAAAGTTTCCTTGATGTTTGTGACACTAATAACGATGGTTCTCATTTATGTGCATGCTGATTGTTCTGTTGAACTGCATGCATGTACTGATTGTTTGGAACACTTTTTTTTTATGAAGTGATGGTTTTTTTCCTGCAACCCCAGTGAGGATAGGCAGCTTAGAAGATGGACGGATGTTTATTTTCTGTCCTTTTTATACTACTGTATATGCTGTTCATACTGTATGCACATTTTACACTGCAACCTTGGAATTTCCCCTTATAAAGCCTCTCCCGTCCAAGAAGTGCAAAAGAAGCAATTTTGATTTCCCCTTGTGCTGTACAAAATATCAATAAGAATATATATTGTAGGTTGCGATCTTCACAAAAGAGCCCCATGGCAACAGGAGTGTGTGTGTGTGTTTAAGCAACTGGGCAGGTGTGCGTTCACAGAGGTGACGCTTTTCTCTCTCCATATTTTGACACGTCACCATTTCACTCACGCATTAAAAAACAGACACATGCATGTGTGACACACACACCTAATGGGGTGAAACGAGGACTCATCCTGGCGTTTTCCTTATATGGACCAGCCGAAATGTTCTCATGAGAACAAATGTCCCCACAATAAAGACAAAGTGGTCACACTATGGCTGCCACTCTCTTTGCTTCCTATCTGCTTACTGATGTCACTCCCTCCCGCCAAACAACTACATTCCTAATAAGTCCATACAGTCATGCTACGTGCATCCATGCGTGTGCTTTTGCAATGTGCTTCTGATTCGGAGAAGGCGAGCTAATGCAGATCTAATGAGCGTGCAGGCCGGCGCGGTGGAGGCGTGTATTGGACATGGGCTTGTCGGATTGTGTTGTTATCTGAGACCAGTGACACCACCTCCTTCCACCTCATACTTTCGCTCCGTGATAATTCCCCCAGGTGGACGTACAGTACAGTGTAATGCGGTGCGGTCCATGGGGCTCCAATGCCTCTAATACCCGCCTCCATGGGAATTGGATTGATTCCTTCGGGTTGTGGGGATGCTGATGGCGACAGTGTGCACACACGTATACAATATGTTGCTGTGCTGTTCTAATACTTTATGACTAAATTAGGACTTTTTGACATTCTCTAGTTAGTCTCCGTCATGCACTGGTCCAAATGTGTAGCTACGCAAGCAATGACAACATAAGTGAAAGGCCGTTTTTTCTTAATAAAACACGTACAGTTTTGTTTTGGGTAATATAAGTGTAAAGGTCACTATAAGGGTGTTATACGTATAGAGGGCTTTAATAATGTTTTTAAAAGAACAGGGTTTCTATGCTCTAACTATGAATTATTGGATTTAGAAACAAGAAATCCTACTTTGCAGAAATGCACTCATCACAGTCCGGTCTGGAACTGATCAACCGAGATAAACAAGGCATGACCACGTACATCAAGCCAAGACAAAATACGTTTTTTAATATTGTTTGAGTCCACCATGAATAAACACCCATTGTCACCCTTACACTGGCTTCACCCAATTTAGTATACTGAGAGTTTGATATTGGGCCGCAGTGGCTCAGGAGGTAGAGCAGGTCATCCGGAAGGGTTGGCGGTAAAATTACTGACATCAAGTATGTCAACATCTTTAAACGTGTCTTTCAACGCCTTATCTTTGTATTTTATTCTTGACAAAGCTTAATTATGAAAACAAAAAAAGTAGCATTATCTGAAATGGGTACAGTGCAGGCCAAAAATTTGGATTCACCTTCTCCTTCATTTGGGAACACATTCAAAGTTTTTGCAATTTTCCAAATTGACTGACTTCATTTCTTAAAGTAATGATGGCCACTCCGTTCTCTTTACATAGCTGTTTGCTTCTTGCCATTATATGAGTTTTAACAGTTGTCCAATAGAACTGTCGGCTGTGTATCAACCTGACTTCTGCACAACACAACTGATGGTCCCAACCCCATTCATAAATTCCACTAAGTAAGTGAAAACTGTTTCAGGTGACTACCTCATAAAGCTCCTTGAGAGAACACCAAAGGGTTTGTGGAGCTATTTAAAAAAAGGGTGGCTACTTTGAGGAATCCAAAATATAAGACACATTGAATGAAAAGGTGTGCCTAAACGTTTGGGCTGTACTGTATTTGTTTTGCATGATTTATTCATTAACACATTTTTTTAAAATCACAATAGAATGAAATTGCAAAATTTGAGAAGCAAAGTGGCAGGGGGCAACTGTATGTGCGTGGCGTTGACAGACGACAGTATTTTATAGTGAATAAAGAGCAGCGATTCAATCACAGTGTACATGTGTATAAGTAAACTCTCATTAATCCAAAAACACAGGGAGGATATTATCGGCCAGATATTGGCATATATATTTAATATCTGTACATATTGTTACCGTGTCTTTCCTGATAACGAAAACCGATAACAAAAAAGCATATGTATGCTGTATATATATTGGTATTTCTCAGATGTTTGCTTACTCGAGTTGTACAAAGTTGTTTACAGCCACACAGGTTAGCATGTTGAGCTTGCCTGCTCTATGACCAGGTATGGACTTTGTGCTAATTCACGACAGGAAAATTGAGAAAATTTAGCCAATATTGGACATGTCTACGAAAAATCCTTGTTTCTGGGGTATCTCCTTGATTCGGTTCCGCCAGCATGCACGTTCCAAATGCATGCCAACACGATTGGCATCGACATGCTGCTACTACTAAATAAAACTTTATTTCTGTAGTAAAGTTTTACGGTGGATGACGAGCGATTGGTGTTGTTACAAGATAAATTGTCATTAAAGCGCAGGCAGAATTTCCCCTCCGAATAAAAAAAAAAAAAGCATGCTAGAATAAATAAAAAAAAATCAAAGCTAATTAAGCCAAAAGTATACAAAACGGTGCAAGTGAGAAGACAGGAAGATGGATGTGACCCGTTCAGGTATGTGAGACTGTATAGGGAGATATGCATTATCTATGGGAGCACATGCAGCCAGTCACATCACTGATGTGTGTTTCATCATGCTTCTTCCCTTTGAACCTTCACACACATGCCTGTGCAAGCGCGCATGTGTGTGCGTGTGTGTGTGTGTGTGTGTGGCCTGTCTGTGCTAGCTAGCTCGCGGGGTGATCATGTCTGCACATTGATATTCAAATATGCCCGCAAAAAGACAAACCCTTATGTCAGGGATCAAGGACTGGGCTGGTTTCAACACAATCACTTCAGTGTGCGCTCCTCTCATAAATAAAGAAGCGCCGCGCCGCTACTTCACACCATTGTCTTTTAATTATTAAGACACAACCACGGAGGTTATCTCACTGAGGTGGCGCACAGACGCATTGACGGGTGGGAGTTTGAGATGAAAAACCTCGGATGACTGCAATGAGACGTAAAAGGTAGGACAAGACTGAAGACCCAGTCGAGCTACTCCGAAACGACGCAGCGTGTTGGTGTGCTGCCAGAGCAGTAGACACACACGCCGCAGCCGTACACAAACAGCATATTTTTGTACTAAAGTGCTACAACTTTCATGCATTAAAGTGCTGTTATGTCAGTCTCACCCCTATAAAGGAACTGTATGCATCATCATCGCCACCAGATAGCAATTGTGACCAATACAAGTGATCCCTCGTTTATGGCGGACCCCACTGTGATAAGTGAATTTTCACCAACTAGATTCCTAATTTAGAAATGGAATAGTTTTGTATTTATAGCAGTGAAGAACTGTTTATAGCCTTATAAATACATTTTTAACATCATTAGAACCCTCTAAACATGAAATAACAAACAATACCAACTTTAAACACGTATTACCCAATATAGTCGACATAATAAAAAAATCATTTCAGTCATAAAAGTGATCGTGTCTGTTGCAGTAAATGGGAGCTGACAAGAATTGAGGTCGAGGGCTCTGAGTTGAGCAGTGGCTTGCGGGTGGGTTGTGGTTGCAACACTAGCCCGAGTTTTTTGAGGCATTTTTGTGCCCTTTAGTGAGATAATTCAAGCCTGCAATAAATTCCTGTTGTTTCGGAGATCAAGTCTGGTGCTTGTGTGTCTCAGCGAATATTACCATAACATTACTATCACTGTCCTCCATGTATTCATATTATGTATTATTATGTACTGTATTATTGCACTACAAATTGGAAGTTAACAGTTAAGTATTGTTTAGTTAGTTTATGTTCAATATGTTGCACTTTGATTTGTTTGTTTGATGTTCACAAGGTATGTAGCACATGGTATATTTGCATAGCAGATTTTATTTCCACAAACTAAAACATGTGTGACCCAAATCACTTACTTAATAATGCACAAGCATGGTCTTATGGCCGTGCAACAAGTGCAACCTTTGTGTTGACGCTACTTAGTAGAATAGTTCCGATTCCAATATCACTGCATTATGAATAGGAAACAATAACTGGCAAGTTTAAAAATACGAACTGTGTGAAAACGCATCACTTACTAAAACGTAAGGCCAGCAAATAACACATCAGCGTGGCCTTATGGCCATGCAACAAGTACAAACTTGGGTTTACATAATGTAGTTCTGCTTCCAACATCATTACATTATTGACAGTGAGCAATAGCTGACATGACCTATGTGAAACGCATCACTTACTAAAACATACAGCCAACAAATTACAAGTCAGCATGATCTTTTGGCTGTCCAGCAAGTGCAAACTCAGTAACTTTGCACATTCAACCACACTATGTTATTAATGGGACGAAAAATAAGTGAAAATCCTCAGTTAGCTAATCAACCTGTCTTCAACAAGCATTTATACAACGCAAACATTTATTTATACGCGATTAATCCCATTTTGTCCATAGTTAACTCATTCAGTCACTAATAATAATCTAATCACAGGTAAAAACACGTTTTTAATCTATAATAGGTAGGAATGGAATTCTCTTGGTGGTAAACTATTCGATATGCGACAACGATAACTACATCACATTTTATGTAAAATGATATCTATATTGGAAATATGGGCTATTATTTAATTTAAAAATAATATACAGTTAGAAAGCCCCCAGTTTGTGAATGTTTAATGCGAGTTGCCATTTGTCCCACTGTTTGGCGGTATGTGAATGCACATTCTTTGTTTTCACTCGAATATACTGTATCCCCCCCCCCCCCAATTTTTTTTTTTTAGTTTGTTCTATATGGACTGCATGAAGGTAAGATCTGATGACCTTATTGAGTGCTAATGTGCAGATTTGTGGTACACAACCTCTCTGAAAAACAAACTCCAGGTGGATGGTGTGGTATTGTATACATCTAGTGCTTTACATTTGCTGTAGTTCCTGCCATAGCATAAATAGCACAATCCATACCAAGTAAGATAAATCAGATTGCTATAACGTACGTACGATCGCAACTCAAAACAAAATGAGAATACTCGTTAGTTGGGACACTTTATGCCAAAGTACCACTGTTTACATGACAAAACAATACCTGCAGTGCGCCAGTAACTTCCCTCTTCTCCCAGAGGCGTACTTCGTGGTGACTCAAGTCCCCGCGACACAAACAACTTGTTGCGAGCACCATCTTTCAGAGCTTTGAAGCTAATCTCGCCAGTCAAAATTCCAGCTTCCGGCTCCACGCAAAACTGCCGCCTCAAACTACGGTGTGGGCCGTGGGTCAAACGGTTTGCGCGCATGTTAATCACGCATCAAAAAAACGAGTGCTGCATTGATGAGAGCACTAATACAAGTAAATCCCTGCACGGGCTAGAAATAAGCACTTGCCCGCAACTGCGCACTGCACTGCACCATTTCTCCAAATCCCATGAGATCAGGCCTTGCTATGAATCCACAGATATGAGCAAATAGCTGACACAAAGCGGCTATTGTGACAAGGTGAAACATACATGCTTTAAAAAAAAAGCAGCAGGTCCTAATTGATGCTGAGCAAATGCACCAGGCAAGCCATGGGTGAGGCGGTAGATCCATCTTGATGCGAGGTGAATTATCACGGTGGCGAACACCCACGTGCATGCAGTAAAGGCGGTCAGCGGCATAAAAAACGAACGCCGGCGAGGCGCATTTCAGCCCTCATTAATTTAACCGCGGGGCCATTATTTGCTTTCCCGGCGTTCATTAGTCAGGTGGGGTTGACGCACGAGGACACCCTAGCTGTCGGGGGCGGAGCACGGATCCCGGGGGCGTGGCTATGGGAGGCATTAAGGAGGAGGTTACCTGTTGCATGATTTTAATTTCAATGTGAGAGTGGTCCTTGAAGCAGACTGTTGTTAGGGTATGGATGGCTTTCAAATGTATTGATTTTCTGGGAAAAAAGAAAAAAATCTCCCGTATTGTAACAAAGCCCACTTCCACTTCCCTCCTCTTTTCCATCCCTCATTCTTTTACACACTCCCCTTACCATATTAGGTGCAGGAATAATGTAGAGGGGAAAAATGCTTAGCACACGGGAATGAGGCCGGGGTGTGCAGACGTACGTGAGAGAGGCTCCCCGGGGAGAGGGGGGGGGTGCGGTGCGGAGCCCCCATGCCATAAATCCCAGCTCTGGTGCAAACAATCAATTTTTTATTTTAATTATTTACCATAGCCTGGCGGACAGAAGCATTTATTTCCCTGGCGCTGTCCGGATTAAAAATTAAAAATTTGAAGATTGGGGGGGCTGAAGGGGTGGCGGCGGATGAGCTCAAAAATTCTTTATGATTTGATGTGATGGAGGAGCTTAGTGATAGCCAAACGACTCAATCAACTCATGAATTTCAAGGGACCTGACGTACTGTTTCAATTGGGCGCCATCTGCTGGGTCAGTACCACTACCAGTGTACTACTAATACTGGACTCTTGTTTGTAACACAGTGGCTCGGGGAACAACATTGTAACATCTGACAAAAAGATCTAACAACACTAAGCCGCAAGTTTGAAAACATTTGGCCATGACTGTAAAAATCATCTTTTCCGCTTGCACTGATTTGTCTCCTTGTATGCAACTTTCATTAAATTGTACCTCTCATTTATTCTCAAAGAACTTGACTCTTGTCTGTTTGGTCTGTTTTTTTCCTTGCCCAAAAAGGTGAATTGTTCCTTATTGCTTTTGCTAAACACTTGGTTGCTGGAAGATATTACTTCTTATCCCTCCAATCTGGTATCTCTGGTAGACGGACTAACTTCCTGGTTCCCATGACATGTCTTCTCAGGTTTGCATCACTGCTGGCTAATCAGTGATCTGTGATCAATTGTGTGAAAAAACAGGTGTGAATCAGGTGACCCCTATTTATGGATGAAGCACTTGTTTAACATGCATTACTCTTTGAAAGCCTGAGAAAAATGGGTCATTTAAGGCATTGTTCAGAAGAACAGCGTACTTTGATTTAAAATTTGATTGAAGAGGGGAAAACCTTTAAAGTGGTGCAATAATTTTTGGGCTGTTCAGCTAAAATGATCTCCAATCCCTTAAAATGGGGAGAAAAACCAGAGACACAGGGGAGAAAACGGAAGACAATTATCAAAATGGATGGAAAAATAATTAGAATGGCAAAGGCTTAGCCAATGATCAGCTCCAGGACGATCAAAGACCGTCTGGAGTTACCTCTAAGTACTGTGACAGAAGACGTCAGTGCGAAGCTATTTACGAGAATCACCGACAAAGTCCTTCTGTTTAAAAAAGGCATGTGCAGAAGAGGTTACAGTTTGCCAAAGAAAACAGCTACTGGCCTAAATAAACATTTTGTGTAATGTAAAATTGTTCTTTTTGGGTCCAAGGGCTGCAGACAGTTTGTGAGATGACCCCCAAAGTCTGGATTGAAATCACAGTACACAGTGAAGACAGTAAAGCATCATGATATGGGCATGTTTCTCCTACTATGGTGTTGGGCCTATTTATCCCATAGCAGGGATCACGGATCAGTTTGCATATGTCAAAATACTGGAAGAGGTCATGTTGCCTTATGATGAAGAGGACATGTCCATAAAAAGGGTGTTTCAACAAGACAATGACCCCAAACACACTAGTAAACCAGCAAAATCTTGGTTCCAAGCCAACAACATTAATGTTATGGAGTGGCCACCCCAATCCCGAGATCTTAATCCAAAAGAGAGCTTGTGGGGTGACATAAAAAATGCTGTTTCTGAAGCAAAACCAAGAAATGTTAATGAATTGTGGAATGTTGTTAAAGAATGTTGGAGTGGAATAACAGCGGAAAGGTGCCACAAGTTGCTTGAGTCCATGCCACACAGATGTGAAGCACTTATAAAAAACTGTGCTCATACAACTAAATATTAGTTTAGTCATTCACAGCATTGCCAAATCCTAGAAACAAAATGGTTTGTACAAAATAGTCTTGAGTTTAAAAAGTCAATGGCAGACACTTGTTTTTAACACACCCCTTTTAACAAATTGCCCAATTGCACATCCTAAGAGCGTGCATATCATGAATGCTGGGCCTTGTTTCTGAGAATCTACTGCACCTACAGGTAAGTTGTTTGCCATGTAGCAATAAAAATATACCAATAAAAGTGATTCATCTGGTTAGTCACATTGGACTATTTTATTATTTTAAACACTACTGTAAAAAAAGAGCACTTTTTGTTATTCAACACTTGCTGTAACACACAGGCACCCTAAAAACAACGACAGACAAAAGATTTTTTGCTTTGAAGTTAATTACTCGTACACTAGAGTGGCTGCAAAAACAACCCATCAATGTCTCACCTTTCACTGTCACGCAATGCCGCTTTGTTTATAGAAGCGCTGCTAATGTCGCCATAAATTTCAGCGAGTGCAAACACAGGAGTGGAAGCTTTAATGACGATTAATGGCAGGACCCTGGCGATGATCTCATAGGCGCTCATACCGAGAGTCTGACTTCATGTTGGAGTTTAACCTCCGGCACTGTTTACTACACCCGCGTGAAGTGCATTTTGTTGTGAAGGTTCTGGCAGACTTCACACAAACGTTATTGCAACGTTTTACAGATTGTGATGGAAGCTTGGGTATTCTTAAGAGTCCAAGTTTGAGTGTAGCTGAAAAGATACCGATTCAGCAAGTGGTTCATGGACGTATTGTGCAAGTAACATCTTGTAAGTACCTTGGAACCTTGGTTAGCATCATTATTTTTGTTCCAGAAGGTCAGACTGTAACGAAGACAGATGCTAAGCATATACATTTGCTCTATATGTTTACTTTTACCTTCACGGAAGATATCATTGTTGACAAAAAGATCAACATATTTTGTTTTTATCATGTGAAGGTAAAAATATAAGTAAACTTAAATGTTATCCCCTTTCATTCATCATTTAGATGTCTTTAGATGATTTTGAAATCGTTTGATGCATCTGAAACTATTACTGTAAAAATGTGTTAACATTTTTGATACTTGTGGTTAGTTGATGACAGGCGACAAAGCTGACCTCCAGAACGGCCCATTGCTGTGGGCGGGTCTTCCTTCGCCTTTGCTTTTTGTTGCCAGCTTGAGCCATCCGGTAAATACAACAAGAAAAAGCAATAAAAAATGGAAAATAAATATGACCACATTTGTATAGTATATTTTGTATTATTGAGTCTCTTCAGGGTGGCTGCGTGGTTAACATTTTGGCCTCACAGTCAGGAGATCTGTGTTTGAATCTTTGTTGGGCATGAATGTGAGTCTGAATGATGGTTTGTCTGTCCTGCAATGGAGGATAAGCGTCATAGAAAATCCATAGCTGGATTATTATTCATTACCAATAACAACACAGTGTAGTATTTCCATATCATACACATTAGAGTCTTGAATATGGGAAAGATTAGAAACAAAATGGATTTGATTTAATTAGTATTTCTTATGTAGTGCCCTATACTCGACTGGACCTTCATGGCAAGAAAAGCCTCATTGACTTCCATGAAAACACGCTTGTAAAGATGCTTGTATGCCATCCGGGGTACTCAGACGGGCCATGATCTTGCATGGTAAAGCACACCAAACAATCCCAAAAGGTAGCCAGATGGACATTAAAAGCCCACACAGATGTCAAGTACCTAGCACAAACTTTTTAGCAAGGCCTGTGAAGCTGTGACACCTGAGTGGCCACAGAAAACGCAGGCGGAAAAAGGCTGGACCTCCCTCACCGGCCCGCTCTCTGGCCGGTCGTAGCCGAGGTCAAGTGTTTGACCTTCGCGCCCGGAGGGGGAGGTTATTGAAAGCCGTTGACCCCCGCGACAAGCCACTTGACCCCGCTTTACCCTCGGGCCGGGAGAGCTCTACGCGGTCCGCCGACTGTGGCCCACGAGCCACAGGGTAAGGAATGGTCAGGGCCGTACAAACGAGGTCAGGGCAGCGATGCTGGGAGATTTATCTCCCCGCGAAGTGCTTTGCAGCCTTCTGGCCGAGGAGAGCGCGGCGCCAGCTCGGCTTTGTATGCTGCTGATGAATGATGAATTTGTGCAACCTTGCCACGGATGTTTTTGCACTTTGCCACGGTCCTGACATGGCCAAACTGCAAAATAAGGAAGAAATCAATAATGATCATGTCGACGCTGACATTTCATTCCTTTTCTGCAATAAACTTATTTTTATGCTCTGCCAGTAGAGAACGGTCTCCTTGCTATGCTTGCAACCTAAATATAGACAGAAGACCTCCAAGAACAAGCCATTGGAAAGCTTTGCATGTGACATACAGGACATGCAGTCATTAGGAAAAATCAATAAATAGGTCACCCTGACACCCCTTTTAAATAAGACCGCTTGAGAGATAGGTCTCGGTCCACATGCAAAGGAACATTGGTGCAGTTTGGTTCACTTGAGCGCAAATGACGGGGACCAGTGTTGAAAAGACAGCAAAAAGTATGCAAATGACAAATTTGGAAGTGCTGACTCGCCCTGGTTTGGTGCTCTTTAAAAGCATATTTTAGAAGTTTTTGGGGAAATCTCACGTGGTAAATCATGGACTTCCGTCATGGACAACCAGCATCATCATCAATCAATTAAGTCACAACTTTATGCACTTTGTTTACCTTTGTTCCAATGACAATGTTTGGATCAAAGTGTGAATGCATCCAAAGGCTATGTCAACAAAAACACAGATATTTTAAAAAATGCACCTTTCCTCCACTCCCGTGTTAAAAAAATAAATAAACATATGCACCAACTGTCATGTGCGGGTTGGAAACCCCTGCTTGAAGGTCACTAGGAGCCAATATGACCTCCCACTGCAGCAAAATGGATACGATCCCACTATCAAGTTAAAGGCAATGGATTTGAGGATAAGCGGCATAGAAGATGGATGGATGACAATGAATTTGGCCGTCGAGACAAGGACTACTGCCAGATGGAGGGCACTGAGAGCACACCAAAGGATAGAGAGAGACCGACAACGTGTGTGACGAAGGAATTAGCGTAGCCGGTCTGTGCTGGCACTGGCTAAAAACAAACGGTGCGTTGGTGTTTGTTGAATGACAAGGAGGCTGCGGCGGTTCTCTTGCCAGCCAGAAAAACAAACTCCTAAAATAAGCTTAATTAACAGCAGTAACCTTTGTGAGATAAATGCGGTACGTCATACAGAGCGCACACACTGGCATAGAATGTCTCTTAAATCCATAATAACACATCAAAACATTGACGCCACCTAAACGTAGTGCTAAATTAGGTGACCTAATGTCGTGATGTTTATGTTATCGTCCTCATTGCAGCGTGCAAGTGTGCTACCAAAGGAGATGTTGGTGGCTACTGTTGCTTTAAGGTCACTAGGAGCCAACATGACCTCACACCGCAGTAATAAATCACCACGTGGCACTCAAAATGTACTAATTCCTCCTCATTTTTCCCCAAGCCTCGTAACATAAAAATAAATAGGTCCGACGCACGTATCAATCCATCTCGCCCCGGCCGCTCTTTTAAAGCGATGCTGCGGGCTTTTACCCAAATGGCGCCAGGGCCACCGGTATCATTTATAACAAGACGGCAGCCGCTAATGCAGCGCGCGGTTTCAGCCGCCATGTTTTATTCATGCTGTTTTATTATTAGGGCCCCCACTTAAAAAAGGTGAGGCGCTCTCGTCTTCTCCGGCCTGCATCCTTCAGGGCGGCTGACTGAGGCGCGAGCTTTATCTATCACCCTGACAAGAGAGCCTTTCCCTGGGAAGTCTTTCAGAAAACTTCAAACGGCTTCAGTATTGATCCCCCCCCCCCTCCACACCGCCTGCCCGCTCTCCACCTGGGCACCGGCATGCAGGGGGAGGGAAATAAAGGATGATAAGTAAAGAGACTGATGGAGATAAAAGTAGAAGAGGCCCGGCCGCTGCATAACAATATGCATGACCTCACTTCACTTCATTGCTCCACTTCTTGTTAGCCTCACATCACCGTGCGCGCCGAGTCGACTAGCGCGGGGGATTATGGCGTCAACGGTATGCTAAGTGCGCCGTCACACGAGGGGGAGGCGCGCGGCGAGATCATACAGTCACGCTTGCATCTAAGCGGATTGTTTGTACACATTTCAAACATACTTCGGGTGACACCTTGAAAGGGAGGAGCAGTCCTTGAACGGCGGCCATGAATGAAGACGCTGTCATTTTCGATAAATAGGAGCTAAGCCGCAAAGACATCTTTATGCAATCTCCACTTATTTCGACCAGTGGGGCTAACCTAGCAGCAAAACAAGAGACGGGGAAGCAAGGCACTAAATCAAATGCAAAGGAAATGGTGGAGCTGGTGTGGTCAGAAGCCAGCGTGCATGTTTGAAGAACACCTTAGGCGGCCCAGGGAGATCATTCTAATAACAATAGCATTATAAACGATCTTTACAAAAGTATAACTCCCCTAAATATTAAGTATACATCTCTTGAACACTCCATTCAGATGCAAGATGGTTATGGCTCCGCCCACAATAGTGTGTTGCCCAAGATCCAGCGTTGATGCCGGAATTATAGTTTTAAAGTTAAAAGTGGGAAGCTTTAGTCGGGCTGTGTATGATATTACCTAATTAATATATACCTACTACCTACATAATATTCCGTAATTATTTTTTTTTTATATGCCGCCATTTCCGATGTATAAGCCGCTACTTTTTCTCAAACTTTGAATGCAGCGGTGCGGTTTATACTTCAGAACTACTAATAATCATCCATCCATCAATTTTCTATACCGCTTATCCTCACTAGGGTGGCCCGGGTATGCTGGAGCCTATCCCAGCTTATTTCAGGCAAGAGGCGGGGTACACCCTGAACTATTCGCCAGGTCAATCACAGAGCACATAGAGACAACGAGTCATACCCAAGGACAAACTAGACTCACCAATTACCCTAAGACGTTTCTGGAATGTGGGAAGAGTAACCCTAGGTAACCCACGCACACATGGGGACAACATGCAAACTCCATTTTCAGGTTCAAACCCAGGTCTTCCAGTTCTCCTGACTGTGAGGCCAACATCCTAACCACTCGACCACAGTGCGTAGTATTTCGGAAAACGCCATTACTAACAACCGTTGGAATTCGGAATTTGTGCAGCGATTGTGTTGTCGAGACACACCAGCATCTGCCAGGAAATCCAGGCACTACGATGACTCAAAGGTGTCCACAAAGGTGCAACTGCACCGTGGTTCTCATGAAGTCCAGAGCTGTAACGCCAGGAAATAGTGTGTAAAATCCAAGCAACTCCTCGAGTGAGCCTACATGAAACTTCTGTATGTCACACCGGAGGCTTACGCGTCACATCCACTCACGTACTGTATACTATACATAAACCACAAATACTATAAATAGAAATGCAGATAGTCAATGTTTAGGTGCATAGCGCTACCTACTGTAATGGAATGTAGACGCACATGCACAGCGACAACGCGGTAATCACCGGGTTCCATCGCACGAAGAAGTGGATGTGAGGCTTTCAAGTTAGGAATATGAAGTTAAAGGCAATGAATTTGAGGATAAGCTGCATAGAAGATACTGTATACACACACACATACATGGTACGACATTGCCCAGTGAATGGAATGGTGTACACAAACATCTGTGTAAAGACTGGAAACCCCAAGGTCAACGTGGAAAATGATCCTGTGGGACTTCCAGATACAGACGGACAGAATGGTAATGGTCAACCAAAAGGACATTGTGGTGGCGGACAAACAGCACAGGAAGGTACTGTTTATGTGGTTGACATAGCAATATTGCAACATCAACAGAGGCTGTGTTCACACTGCAGGTCAATTCCGATGTCTTTGCTCATATGTGACCTGTATCGGATATTTTTATGTCAGTGTGAACAGCACATTTCAATTTCTTTCAAATGCGACTCAGGTCTCATTCGTATGTGGATAGAAATGGGATATGTATGCAATGCAACTGCAGTATGAACGCTCCGGTGGCAAACATCCGACATATACGTCGTGGAAAGGCGTGTATTGCCGTGCTTACCGAGACTTTATAGGTAGGCGGTCATGGAAAGTCGTAGTTTATCGTGCAAGACTTGGATAAATGTACTCACTCATGCAGGCAAAAGTTCTTCATTCATTCATTTTCTATACAGCTTATTCTCATTAGGGTCACGGGGATGCTGGAGCCTATCCCAGCAGACTTTGGGCGAGAGGCGGGGTACACCCTGGACTGGTCGCCAGTCAATCGCAGGGCACATATAGACAAACAAACATTCACACTCACATTCACACCTATGGACAATTTAGAGTCGCCAGTTAACATGCATGTTTTTGGAATGTGGGAGGAAACCGGAGTACCCGGAGAAAACCCACACACGCACGGGGAGAACATGCAAACTCCACACAGAGATGCCCAACGGAGATTTGAACCCAGGTCTTCCAGATCTCCTGACTGTGTGGCCAATGTGCTCACCACTCAGCCACCGTGCGGCCGGCAAAAGCTCTTCTCATCCGAAAATGATTTTTATAAGGTGTTCAGATCAGATAAAATCAGAAAAACTTTATTGCCATTGTAAGTGAACAATTCACGAACTAGGAACTTTCTTTGGCGACTCAGTGCAACGTAGAATACTAAATAAACAGAGCATTATATAACCATAGAACTAACTAACACTAACTAAACATAGAACCCTGAGTAAGAGTTGAAGTCACTGATAAGTAAAGGCATGAGGGTATTTTTAGTGCAGGTATTATAAGGTGCCAAAAATACTGATTATAAAGTGAGCATAGTGCAAATGTTATAAAGTGTTCATGAGCTCAACAGCAGAAGGAAAGAAACTGTTCCTGTGGCGAGAGTTTCCGGTCCGTATGGATCGTGACCTTCTGCCAGAGGGGAGTGGCTCAAATAGTCCATGTCCAGGGTGGGAAGAGTCAGCAAGTATCCGGCCTGCTTGCCCCCGAGTTCTGGAGACGTACAGTTCCTGGAGAGATGGAAGGCTGCAGCCGATCACTTTCTCAGCGGAGCGCCTGATGCGCTGCAGTCTGTGATTGTCCCTGGCAGTGGCCCCAGCAAACCACACAGTGATGGAGGAGGTGAGGATGGACTCAATAATGGCCGTGTAGAATTGCACCATCGTCTGGACAGGCAGCTTGGCTTTCCTCAGCTGCCTCAGAAAGTACATCCTCTGCTGAGCCTTCTTGATGAGGGAGCTGATGGTCTGCTCCCACTTGAGGTCATGGGTGATGTTAGTGCCCAGGAAGCGGAAAGAGTCCACAGTTGTGATGGGAGAGTCTGTCAAGACGAGGGGAGCCAGGGGGGCTTTGACTTTCCTGAAGTCCACGATCATCTCCAGTGTCTTCTAAGCATTGAGCTCCAGTTTGTTGCAGCTGCACCAGGACACCAGCCGGTCCACCTCCTTCCTGTAAGCAGACTCATCACCGTCTGAGATGAGCCCGATGAGGGTGGTGTTACCCGCAAACTTAATCAGTTTCACCGAGTCGTGGCTGGAGGTGCAACAGTTGGTGTACAGGAAGAAGAGCAGGGGGGAAAGTACACAGCCCTGTGAGGATCCTGTGCTGATAGTCTGAGTGTCCGAGACATTCTTCCACAGCCGCAAGCGCTGCATCCGGTCTGTCAGGAAGTCAGTGATCCACCTGCAGGTAGAGTCAGGCACGTTGAGCTGGGCGAGCTTGTCCTGGAGCAGAGCAGGGAGGATGGTGTTGAATGCAGAGCTGAAGTCCACAAACAGGATCCTGGCGTAGGTTCCTGGGGAGTCCAGATACTGCAGGATGAATTGGAGGGCCAGGTTAATGGCGTCATCTACAGACTGGTTGGCTCTGTAGGAGGAACTGCAGAAGGTCCGGGGGGTGGGGGCGGGTTGGGTGAAGGACTTAAGATGGGGCAAAACCAGGCGCTCAAATGACTACATGACCACAGATGTTAGTGCCAAAGGTCTGTAGTCGTTAAGTCCAGTGATCCTGGGCTTTTTGGGGACGGGAACAATGGTGGACAGCTTGAAGCAGGCTGGGACATAGCATGACTCCAAGGAGATGTAAAGGATGTTCTACCGCACAGTGTCTCAGGGTGGAAGGAGAGACACCATCCAGACCTGGAGCTTTCCGAGGTTTCTGCCTTTTAAATGTCTGGGCCACATTCTGCTTTGAGAGTGTGAGGGCAGTGGGGCGGGGGAGGGGGAGGGGTCCAGGGCTGATATGCCTGCAATGTCCATTGTAGTCAGTGGGGTGGGGGAGGAGTGTGGATCTTCGAACCTGGAGTAGTGAGTGTTCAGTCTTTCTGCTAAGTGACAATTGTCAACAGCGGTGGGGGGCTTTGGGTCTGTAGTTGGTGATTTCCCTCAGACCTTACCAGACAGTTAGTGAAGCAGCTCTCTGCAATGTCTCACCGCTCTAACCACACACACCTTGGAACAGACAAGTTGTCTACTAACTTCCTGCCATCTTTCTTCTTCATCTTCTACACGGAATCATTTGGTTGAGAAAATATTGATTCCCGTTGCACAAAATCCTTGAAATTGCCAAAAACACTTTAAGGAGAGATTGCTAGTAATTAATACTGAAATGTCAATATATCCGATACCAGCTCTTCATGATCTAAAGTCGAGTCTGTAATCAAAACAGTGATACTTTTGATACTTCAGGTATATGATTTTGTACTTTGTTTTTTTTTTTGGTGTTGTATATTATCTTGTCTATATTGTAACTCAACCCCCTACCTCAAAATACTTCATGGTTTAAAATAAATTATTGAATGACTATGACGTCTTGTACTTTTTATGCAATTATTTGAAATAATGTACACTACTTTTTATTATTTCCCAGACACGTTAGAAGAATTTGTACATAGTATTGGATCGGTATCGCCGATACCAGCCTGACTTTTATCCAGCATTGACTCAGAAATGAAACCAGTGTTATAATAAACACATATTACTATTAGAACATCAATAAAAAAGTCACTTTGCATCAAAAGGGGTTCTTTCAAGTGGAGATACAAATACGTAAAAAGAAACCAGCTGTTTATTACACACACTAATCATTGTCTGGACAGCACAACTATAATAATGCAAATTTATTAGCTCGCACGGGAGTTGGCTTAGTGATGGGGAAGCAGATATGATTTAATGACTTGGTAATGATTCGTCCTTAGTGGGTTAATGAGAGACGGCAGACCTCATGAACCTTGCAAAAGTGCCGTGACTGGTTTTTAGAGCCTCGCTAAAAAAGAGAGGGGGTTCTGTATTAATTAAAGCAGATAAGCAAGTCATTAAGACAATAAAGTAGAAAACAAAAGTCCTTGTAGAAGGGATGGGATCAGTCTAAAGCCTGGCGTGTCGTCTCCGAGTTGATAAAGTCCTTTCAAGTCCATAAACATCTTTGACTGGAGACTTTCTGCTTATTTGTCCTAACCATTTTCTAGTGAGTGTGTTTTTTTTTCTGCCAATGTGAGAAGTGTGTGTGTGTTGGTGTAAACCCCCTGGCACTCTTAACACGCTCATAAATCGATAGCGCAGGGCCCCCACAGGAGGAGCATGGTGGAAGCCATTGATTGACACGTTACTCTCATGTCAAACAGCAAAACATGGCGTGACAACCACCACCTGCCATCCGCTCCACCTGCCGCTCTCACCTCAGCCTCGCTACACAAGCGCTCCACGCCTCAGCGGAGGTGGTGGTGGTGGTGGTGGGGGGGGGGTATTTTAGAGCTGCCAAACCTAACTGTTCAACTTCAGCTCACATTCTAATCAAGGAGGTGGCGAATAACAAACAGAATGCCTGCCTTCCACAAACTCTGCAGAACTGTTAAGAATGATAAAACGCGGTGGTAGAGTGGTTAGCATGTTGGCCACACAGTCAAGCCCCGGGTTTGAATCTCTGCCTGGCTCTCTGTGGGGAGTTTTGCAGGTTCTCCCCGTGCATGTGTGGGTTTTCTCCGGGTACTCCGGTTTCCTCCCACATTCCAAAAACAAGCACGTTAGGTTAATTTGCGACTCTAAATTGACAGGGATGAATGTGCGTGTAATTGCTTGTTTGTCTGCCCTGCGACTGACTGGCGACTGGTGTACCCCGCCCAAAGTCAGTGAGGGTAGGTTCCAGCCTACGCATGACCCCAGTGAGGCCAAGAGGCGTCGAAAATGGCGGCATGGATGGCTGCACGCAGCAGAGGTGCTGCTGATTCCAGTTTGGTGTCTACAGAAGGACAACAAAAGTCAGCTATATGAGGTTGAGCTACATCAGGGATGGACAAACTACGCAAGCCACATCGGGCCCGCTAAGCGTCTTAATTGGGCCCACTTGCAATTTCCAAATTCCAACATCACAATTCTAACCGGCAACAGGACTTGCAGTGCTAATGTGGCACGCTTGAGCCCCGAAAATAGTCAAATGCCGTCTTAAACGTACAAAAGAGCGATCCAACCAACACGTCAACACACACCACCCACAAAGCAACTTAAATACTCCACCAAGAAGGCATACAAACAAATATCTATGCACAATACCCATGGCCGAAATTACACCCGATTATTCCCGCCGCAAGGCATGCTGGTTAGCTTGTGTTACTCTTTCTCCCAGCATTCTGCCGTGTTTGTCGCATTTTTGCTTGATTGCTGAAGAGGCTGTTACAGAAGTAAACAATGAGACATTAACATATTCTTAATATCCAATGTTTTATTGTTCATAGTTTATTGTTGCAGCTGGACTACCCAGCATGCGTTGCTGGCATTTGGACATTTAAAGTTACGTCTTTAACGCTTAGTTGTTGTTTATCACGCACATACAGTAGTAGTAGTTGATATATGTGACACGTTAACTTGCTGTGGATGTGTTTTTGTTTACTACTGTGAGCACTGTGAGCAACTATGTCATTTAGTTTGATGATCACCTTAGATAGACCGCCCCTTCGCCAAATTGTTTAACCCGCCAGTCAAAAAGTTTACATCCATCTCCTTTCGACACTGGCATTGACACAGGAGTCCAGAACTTATTTAGAGCGCTTGATAAATATAATAATAAATACTGATAAGTTTCGTTCTTCTTCTTCTCAGGTCTCCACAATCACAAGTGGACTGTTCAAGTTGTTGGAGCAGGCTTCATTAGTTCATGTTCAACCAGACCAGACCAGATAGTCGGGGTGGTGCAAGGAATGTCCCGGATCCAACCTCCAGGAACAAGATCAGCTACCAATTCGCTGTATTTTGAAGATCAGATAAGATCGGCTTCCGCCACAAGATCGGGCTGATCTGGTTACCGTAAATCTGGGCAACACTTTATAATGGTAGGGTGCTGTAAATGCAGTAAATGCGCCTCACAGCCGGTTGCAACTCGACTCGCGTCACCCGCATAAAGAAGAACATGCAACACCACCATGCAGACATGTCTGCGATGTACCGTGGTGAAGTTAGTTTTACGTTGTGGACGCTGGATATCCGGCTCCGCAGCTACAGCAGTAGATTTCTCTTGCTGTGCCTGGACTCCACGGGAGTCCAGGCACGGGATCGTGCACGGGATTTTGCACGGAAAGCGCCGCTCTAACCGCTGGTTGTTTTATTCGTAATCACAGCACAAATCCATCTATAACGGTGTCAAATGATTTTTCCTACCATAAAAATACTGTAATGGCGGTTGAAAAATTCAACGTCAGGATGGCTGTAATTCAGTTGGCCTTTTATTTGCATGTCAACACAGAACACTCTGTCCTTCAAGCAGACATTCCACATCCTGTTTGTTTTATTCTACGCTCTTGTCTCCAAACGTTTGCTCTAACTAGCATGATGAACACCACCACCATTTACAGCCCACACACTAAACAGCAGCTTACAACACAATATACCCGTCTCTGCAGTATTTTGCATGTCCATCTTTTCCAATGTTATCTTTCATTAGATGGACTTTTATTTTCACTAGAGGCTTGACTCACAGAGGTTTGTTACAAAATCCAAACAATATTTTTGCTCATGCTGTTAGAGTGCTTTGTTGGAAGGACAGCTTTGAATGCATTGTTGTCCTCAAAAGAGTTTCTCTTTGACAGCCGAGTCTTCACGTGAAGAGTTTGCCTGTCTGTGTTGTGCCATGCACTTGCTCACTGCCTTCTTGGTTTCCACAATACAAAAAACACTTCAGTACAAACTGCACTGGGCAGCATACAGTCCAATGTTTGGCTGGGTATGGGCATGGAGGTCTTTGGGGAGTACCAGCCTATGACACCGGGTGTACTGGCATGTTCTATTGGTTGAAAACTCAAATAGACCATATACTGTCCAAACTACAACATTATTGCATCTGTCACTTTTTTCCTTATGCACTTGTTGATTGTGAAACTTTTTTATGGCAAGATGGAGTAACTAGTGGTTTCGAGGACATCCCTCAGGTGTTTATACTCTTTCTCTTTGGCTCTGTGTTCTGATAGGGTGCAGTTTGTGTTCCAGAGGTTGGTGTTCTGCAGTGTTTGTAGCAGTGGCGATAGCTCTAAGACTGCAAAACTGTCAAAAAAAAGTGTGGTGAAATATAGTATGTACTGCTGTGTGTACATTTCATTGACTAAATATACGCTAGAATACCTTTGTCTTTTGCTCAGAATCCAATACTGATCACAGGTAACTAACATGACCTTCTTCTGTATCATCTCCACAGCGCCACGTTGAGTCTACTGGCTCTGATGAGGAAGTGTAGAGTGGGTCGTTCCACGGCGTAAAACTGGACGGTCATTGGATGAATGCTGGGCTTTGTCTTGCCTATCGGACGCTCAGCGTCTCTGGGACACTCAGCTTCTGCATGATGATTGGCTGATCGGTCTGAGGCGGAATCCTTTTTTGATTGACAGTGAAAGGAGCGAATCAGCAATCTTGAAGTATAAACCTCCACTGGAACATTTTCCAGGTTTTTAATTCCGCTGTTCTGAACTGATCCGGAGACTTTACCGATCCCCGGCGCCTTTGTCTTTGCTAAAAAAGACTAGGAATGTAGAGTAGAATAACATTCATGACATATATAAATCATCAGCCGCCATTGGTTTGTAGGTACTTTGTTGGTAGGTACCAGCAAAATTATAGCACAGGGAACTTAGGAGGGGAGCGTGTGTTGACAAATGTTTCCCCTTTTGTGTGCTGCGGTCCAGGAGTAGAAGAATTAGTCACATAGGCTCTTGTTGGCTAAATTGACACGTTTTCGTGTTCTTATACAGTATATGCTGCATCTTAACTTGACTTTACTGTTTCTATGTTTTTCCGGATACCCTAAAGGTTCCCATATGGCAGCAATGGAGAGGAGATGGCAAGAAAGTCACTCTGTTGTGTTAACTTTAACATGCACATCTTTTCCAACAGTAGGCCCGATGACGGCGGATGGCTTGCGGTTATCTCACTCTGACCTGAGTGCCTTGTTATTCTTTGCAGCACCCTCTGTTTTAACTCCAATTGACTGGGAGAGAAATGTGTAGCGCCAGTTCTTACACACGCTAGGATGTTTGGTGTCAGGCACCCCGAAAGAGGCATAAATTAGCACCCTTCCAACAATGACACCCAGAAGCTTGCTCCCGCTGCTACACATCAATATGGGGTGAGAACGGAGCTGTGAGCGAGTGCGTCAGAGGCCAAATGGTAGGGTGGAGATGTCACTTTGTTCGAGCAGACGTCAGAGCATGACCCGCAAATCACACATAGCAAGACCTGCGGCGATGGACTCATTCACATCTGTACAAGTGTGTGCACAAAAAAAAAACAATTTTAATGCGCAGATATAAGTAGGTCCACAAAGTCCATGCATGACGTCTCACTTGTGAATGAGCAGACTTCATGAATGACCTACACAACGTGCATTCTACTTAATAAACTCACATGAAGACCAACGGAGGACATGCAAACAATTCATATTTTAGCATAAGTGAAATATTCATGTCAGCTCTATGGTAAAACCTCTTTGCCGCCCAGCAAGGGGGGCGCCCAATGTCCCACACATGTGATGTACTCAAAGGGACGAAAAGACAAAGAAGACTCCTGAGTATTCATTAGTGGCACTCTGGCTTATGAGACAGAGGTACCGTGGATGTCATATATTTTTATATTTATATATATATTATAGTCAAGGTGCCCTCATGAGAATTCAGTGTACTAGAAGTGTACTAAAACCACACGACAATTTTACTGCAACGTAAACAGGACCTGCAAAATCCTAAGAAATACTAAGAAAGCCTACAAAAAGACAATATTACAGACTGTACTCACAGAATACCTACCAACCAGCTGTTTTCAAAGTATGAGACAGGCCTCCTCTGCATGGGGCCAGCACACTTCAGGAGTCGGCGCAGCAGCTTGACAAAAATAAGGTTAAACCTTGCTGAAACTTGCTGAAATGCTTAAAGTCAACATAAATACCACACTTTAAAAGCTTTAGTCTACACGCAATATAATGAAAATATTGTGTTTCCTATGGAAGCCCTCTTCTGCCATTGGAAGAAAAAATGTATGCCAGCAGATAAAAAGTCAAAATTATGAGATAAAAGGTCAAGAATTACGAGAAAAGAATGTCAGGATTACAAGATAACATCGAAATTATGAAATGAAAAGTCACGCATAATTTCAACTTTCTTCTATTTCTTTTTTTCTCTCATAATATGAACTTTTTATCTCAGAAAATATATTGTTTGAACTTTATATCTCATGTTTATGACTTTTTATCTACGATACTTGCATCCCACTGTATGGCAAAAACAACACCATACCCGTCGTCATGGTCACGTTCACCAACAGGAAATTGTGAAGCCCACTGCTGAAACAGGGAACCAAGATGAAAGTAACAAATGTCTATATAAATGAGCATCGAACTAAGCCTAACACTGAAATTGCCAAGCAAGCACGTGATATGAGGAAGCAGGGAAAGATCCAAGGCACTTGGAGTGCCGACTGGAACATTTTAAATCGAATTAAACGGAGGCCCATAAGCCAGAGTGCCTGCTGTCAAAGACCTGGAAAAAATACCAAAGATTGTACCTACAAGACGACATGGGAAAGGAAAACAAATCACAAACAATGATGATGCAGAGGGAAGAGGCGGGAATATCATTAGCATGCCAGAAAGACCTCGACACTGGATTTACAAACCTGTTTATCCACATTTCATGACAATCCAAACACAACAGAACATGACGGTCTACAACTGGAAACCATTTGCTTTACAGACAACAAACAACTGGAACTGGAGAAGGACAGATCCGGAACTCACACTTTTTTCCTCACATCAGGAATGATTGCTAATATTACTCAGAAGAAAATACAATAATAACTTCAACAACGGTTGGCAAAGATGCCAGTTGGTGCCGTAATACTACTACTACAAAAATACTGTGTCCAGTTGTGTCCTCCTTCGCTTCTCATCGCCGGCAGCATCAAGGGCAGAAGCAATTGCCGTGAAACTTCCAAAAACGGATTTGGCCACACGTGTCACTCGGAAGGCGGGAAGCGGGATGCGAGGGGTATGGGGGCGGATGAAGCTCGTCCAGGGACAGCCCACCCTCCGCTCCAGCGGGATCATTTGTTACTCAGCTCTGATTGGCCCTGACAAAACAATACCCTAAAAACTCACCAAAGTAAATTACAGTCCTGGTAAATGGCCGCTTATGGACGAGGTGGAGAGGCAGGAAGGAAGCGGCTGTCGGTCGTTCGGTGGTCCCCCTCCATCCCCCTTCAGCTGCCTTGGCCCCCTGCCAGACAGAAAGCAAAGTAATGCACATTTGATATTAATAACGGAGATGATATTGATCCGCTCAGTGCCGCTATGCCTCGCTTCAAGGTGGGCCAACCCCCCACTGGGGAGGAAGTGGAGGGGTAACAAGGTAGAGAAGGGTAGGGGGGAGGCTCCTTGAACAACCAATATTCCACCATTCTGCCTCTCCATCCTCCCCTCCTTGCTGAAAGCCACTCTTGCTGAGGGTCCATTTCATTGGAGTGTCTTTAATTATGTGAAATGGATTCCATGGGGGGAAAGGAAAGAAATGGCGGCTAGCGGTGCTCGTCACTCCTGGAAGGAGAAGAGACTTCAATGCTATGCACTTCCATTTGTTATGGAACGTTCCAACTGTTTTAGAGCCAACTCTTTTGTTTTGAATGCACATAGTCATGAGCTAGTTATATTTGAGATGTGTAGCAAAGCATATTTTTTTTTTTTCAAGACAATTTGGTCAGCATGTAACATGAGGGGGCGGGTCGGACATTTTGCTCATGTTTGGAGCTCATAAACAGAGTCTAGGGACACAACATTACAAACATACTACTGTATGACCGAGTATTAAGGCCACGAGTTTTTGACATTGAAGTCATAAATTCATAAGAAAAAAGCCACGAATTTACAAGAATAACGTCTTAAATTTACGATTAAAAAAAGTTGTAATATCACGAGAATGAAGTCGTAAATTTACGAGAATAAAGTTGTAATGTTAAGCTTCATACTTAGTGTCAAAGGGTAAAATACTGTAGAGGCGGGAAAGAGGTGTTCCTTTTGCTTCAGACAACTTTTTATTTAGCAGTCAAGCACAGATTAGCACGTCTAGCCCTTTTCATTTAATTACTCCACACCTTCGCATGTCCAAGGCCAAAGGTCACATAAGTTCACAGCTGTTCGCGGCAAAGCCTGTTATGATGGAGTATTCAAATGATCTAGATTTACAGAATAAAGAGAGAGATAGACGGTTTATTAATCTTCAAGAGAAATTCATGTGTATCATAAATTTACTAGAAAAGCGTTCCAACTTTACAAGAAAAAAAGAATATTAACAGAATAATGTTGTAAATTAACAAGAACAATGAGGATAAGCGGCATAGAAAACGGATGGATGGATGGAAGTTGTAACTTGTAACTTTTAAACGGAAAATTCAAAACAAAACACATAAAAAGAAGGTTATCCGAGGTTATAATAACTCAACTCTCCAAAATGAAGCCATTTTTAACCATAGAGTTTGAGTCGATAATTGAAGTGTACAACTCAACCACGGGCCAACTGTATGTCAAAACCACACTATTTTGGGTGGAACATTAATTACGATCATAACTTTAATTAAAACATGAACATGCGTCAACGCCCGGGTGCCGTGAATAAGTTGTGCTGCCAGAGCTGTTTGGTGGGTTGTTTTGCAGCTTGTTTACTTTAATTATCCCTTAATCAGCCCTTGCAGTGCAACCCGCCCTCTTCAAAACGTTGTAGACACTTCTTTTGTCTCAGCATTCCGGAGTGTTCTGTATACATCAGATTGTGTATTGCTGCTACACATCCATACCTTCATTTTTCTCACAGGGTTAACTAAGTACACTACTCAATAAATTAGGGATGTTTGGGTTTCGGGTGAAATTTCCGGATGAAGTGAAACGCATGAAAAAAGCAGCCCATTCATGCTCAAAGACCAAGTGGAACACCTACCAGTCAGACTAGATAGGACAGCTCTAGTCTAATTCATGCTTTACAAACTTGGTAGGACACACACATCAGACTAAATGGGACAGCTCTAGTCTGAGAGCCTGGTGCAAGATCCAGTCTATTTAACCTCTAAAGTAAGATGCAGGTCCAGACATGAATGGTTGGCTCTTTAGTGGTGTCGAATGACGATAGTTAGGATACAATGGAGGGGCCTGTGCCCGTTGACGGTGGTCGTTTGGGTGGTATCACCTTCATTAGCGTCACATTCAGATGTAACGATGGTCATGGATCCATCTGAAACCAAGGTGGCTGTGCATTGTTTATTTCTTGGAGACTAAATGACTAAGTATTTGGGAACAGATGAAAGGACAGCACTGCATGTGGGTACATTCCCACCCTCTTTCACAAATGGTTTCTCAACCTTGATGTAGTTTGTGTCCCTAGCTCCTCTTTCAAACCACCCTTCTCTGTCCAGAATGTTTGTCCTCAAGAGTGCTCTTTCTCTTAGAGGTGCAGGTAGACAGCAGACTCTTGACCTGGAGAGTTAGTCCGTCTGTGTTTTGCCATGTGCCTGCTCAGTGGCTGCTTGGTTTTCCCAATGTAAAAATCAGTGCATTCTTCACTGCGCTGGACAGCACACACCAGATGTTCTGGGTGCGCGGTGTCTTATCGTTGTGTGCCAACCTCTGTCTCAAAGTGTTAGAAGGTCAATAAATAAGTCAATAAATTACCATTGCATTGAAGAGAGTTTGTAAAAAAAAAAAAGTCTAAATCACACCACAAATTGACGTTCAACCAGGTCAAATGATTAGTCCTACCAGTATTGTAATGGCGGCTGAATACTTCAATGTCAGCAGGACTGCAAATCAGTTGGCCTTTTATTTGCATCTCCCCACAAAGCATTTACAATCCTCCCTACATGCACAGTTCAACGAAACCTCCTGGTTTTCCTATTCTACGCACTTGACTCCAAAAGCTTGCTCTAACCAGCATGCTGAACACCACTGCCCCCTTTAGCCCAGACACTTAACAGCAGCGTGGAACAACACAATATACCGTCTCTGCAGTATATTGCGCGCCCATTTTTTTCCGATTTTATTTTTTTTTGGATGGACTGTTATTTTCATTAGGGACCTGACTCAGAGGTTTGTTACAAAAGCCAAACAATATGGTTGCTCATGCTGTGTAATTAAAAAAGTAAATTCAGTAATACTTTGGTGGCATTGTTTTTAATGCATTTTAAGTATCATATTCATTTTCACAATTTAATGTTTGTAACAAAAGTTTATTAATTAAAAAAAATGGAAAAGGTACCGGATCGGCAAGACGATAAAAAAAAATGTGATTGGCTCGAAAGCCAAGAAATGTGGATCAGGACATCCCTAATACCCAGCCTTGCTTGAGAATGAACATGATTGCAATTGGACGCTTTGTCACCCAAGCATTTAAAAAGACTGCGTGACCCTCATCACCCTCACAGTCGAGCATCAAGACTGCAAAGGTAACCATACCCTACTTATCTTTACTCTCCAAATTCAACCCACACAACCGTTTTTGCTGTCTTTCTCCTTGTGTGTGTATATCGGTCGGATTGAACAAGATCCGCTCCTTTTTAGGTAAGTTGAATTGGGCAGCGTAAACACGTGATGTGTGTCAATGCAATAAAGTATTATTAAAGCACGTGGCAAATAAACATCACATTGAAATCCAACCCTGATTGTTTTTACTACAATTTTCCACAGATGTTGTTTACTCTTTGTGTGTTGGTCCTCCTCAGTGGAGCTGTAAGTCCGAGTCTACTTGAGGACTTGTATACTACAGTGCTACTGTGTTTGATTAATTGTTGTTCTCTACGGTTTGATTTGAACCAAGCGCTTTTATTCTCCACAGTGCTCTTTCAGTGACAAGAAAGATTGGTACCTTTGACTCAAAGACTCTTGTTTGCACACCGACATGTCTTTGCCTTCACCCTTAAACATGGCTCAAATATAATACATTGGTGGTGTATTAAATATGATGTAAATATGGTACATTTGCGGTGCATTAAACATGATGTAAATGTAGTAAATTAGAAGTACTTACCAAAACACATGATGTAAGTAAGGTACGGTAGCGGTACATAAACCATGATGTGAGTATGGAACATCTGAAGCAGAGGCTGTACAAAATGCAGAATCGAATTGAGACTGACCTCTAAATTCCAATTCTTGGATTTCAATTTGAATTTCGAACAGTATTGCAAACAGGAAGCTGTATTGCAATTCAAATTTCCACTGCAAACAGTCACATTGAAATTTTGAAAAATTCACTCGTTTTGAAACTCGTTATGCATAATTAAGGCAAATGTAAAAATGAAGCTTTACATTTAAAATGGGAATTTGAAAATGTGAAAAAAATGCATGCACTTTATGTGCAGAATACATCAGTATAGAAGATAGTTATATTAACAATTATATAATTATATAATAATAATAATAATAAATGTTTTTAATTATAGTTAACATTGAAAACCTACTCAGATAAAAGATCATTCAAATTGTAAAACCTTTCAAAGTGACGAATAGGACGATAGAACAGCACTTCATCTCCATGAATGCCATCCTTTATCCTCGTCTTTACAATGGCTGTCCAAACATTTTGAACATTTTGTTTGGAGTACTCTAGTGAAATAAATCAATGATAATTATACACATACTGTACATAAGCTACACTACCCAATTCATTTATCAGCATATGAACTGGAGATCATCCAGGAACTTTGTGAGGTGTTAAAGTATCTGTTACGGATAATGCATTTTTGCTCTGTGATTGGCCCGTCACACACAGCACCCGCCCCGCCATGCTGCAGCCAGAGAAAGACCCTATCACTCTTTCACACACAGACACAATACAGACAGAGACAATGACCCTCTGCTTGTTTGGCTTGACTTCAGCTCACGTTCACAATTTTGGTTTGTAAAGTTGGTAAAGTTGTTTGTTGCATAACGTATAAGGTGCATTTGATAAGACGGCTTGTGTTGTGTCAGTCACTGCCTGCCTGGAACTTTTTTTCCATCTGTTTGCTTCTAATTTGGCTGGTAACATAGTCTGTTTGAAACTTTGCTCATAGTACTGAATGCGGTGCTTTTGAGAAAAATACAGCAAACAAGACTGACAGACTATTATATGGTTTCAATGGTACATTAAATGTATCGTAAACATGGTATTTTAGAGGTACTTATACCAAGGAACATGGTGTGAATATGGTACATTAGTGCTACATTAACATGATGTAAATAATGTGCATTAGAGGTATTTACCAAAAAACAAGAAATCAATGTGGTACATTAGAGGTATTTACCAAGGGACATGATGTAAATATGGAACAAAAGTGGTGCTTTAATCATGATGCAAATATGGTGCATTGGAAGTACTTACCAATTAATGTAATTCCAATGCTGAACATTAAAAAATATATTCTGTAAATATGATGTAGTTGTGTTTAGTCCATTCAATATGATGTAAAAAAAGTACATTAGCAATATACACAGACAAAGTCAGTGTGTATACCATTTATAATGATGTAAAAAAAATGGTACATTAGCGGTGCATTACACATTATGTAAAAATGGGATATCTGTATATATACAGTATACCTTTCAATATAACAATGGTATATTGGAAGCACGTTTGACACCATCTTTGTTTGACATGTCGTCTTTCCACCAACAACTGCTAAAGGCTGGACTCAGCTAAACAGTAACTGTTACATCTACCAAGCGTGCACTCAGAATTTTCTAGATGCAGAGGTACCATATAGAAGAATTTCCCTCAGTGGTTGTTGTGCTTGCTATTAGAATTGGCAATCAATCTGTTTGTCGTTTGCCTGCTCATTTAGTACTAGGGATGTCCCAATCCACATTTTTTGGCATCCGATCCAATCCAATCTATTACAGATCCTTTTTTTTAAAAAATAAACTTTTGTTACAAACATTAATTTGTGGAATTTAATATCGTTTTTAATAGTGCTCTTCATAGCATTAAAAATAATGCCAAACCAAATTATTGCTGAATTTACTTTTCTATTACACAGCATGAGCAACAATTTTGTCTGGCTTTTGTAACAAACCACCTGTGAGTCAAGTGCCTAATGAAAATATCAATCCATCCAATAAAAGATAAAAATGGAAAAAATGGGCTTGCTAAAAACCACGACGAGTATATTGTGTTGTTCCAAAATGCAATTTGGTGTGTGGGCTACAGGGGGCAGTGGTGTTTTGCTTGCTGGCTAGAGCAAGCATTTGGAATTAAGTGAATTACAGCATCATGACATTGAATGATTCAATCGGCATTACAATACCTTTAGGGTAGGACATGCGTATACATTTGTATACATACGTTTGATATGGTTATAGCTCAGGGGTGGGCAAACTTTTTGACTTGTGGGCCGCATAAGCTGGGGGGCCAGACTATATATTTTGATGCAAGCACACTATTTTACGCTTATAATTCAGTCCACCTGGAATTATTTGCCTTACTTTATCTGTAAAAGTGTCATACATTCTGTGATATGTGCTTGTGTCCCTTGTGACCACATCAAATAACAACATTGAATTTTACAGTTTTGCTTTTTTATTTATTACTGAATAAGACACACAGAATAAAAAAGCTATTTCAACCAACGGGCAGCCGATCCCAATCCTGAAGATCGGATCGGGACATCCCTATTTAGCACTTTGATCCAAGGAAAATGATATGTATGCAAAACATCATGACGTTTTCGCATTCATAAAATCAATCCAAAGAAAAGGGAGGATCATTATTCTTTTTTTCCATACTCTCCCATTAGAGGATCTGCAACATGTTTGATAAGAATCTGGTCTCCATCCCTACAAATGTGGAATATCTTGTCATTCTTGAGCTCATTCGGCAAGGTGGCAGTGATGGTCAAGACACCTGGATTGGACCCCATGATTGTATTCAGGTGAAACCTTTATCACATTTGTCCAGATTTGTCCGTAGACAGCAGACCTACTTTTTACTGTATCGCTCTTCGCCTGGATAAACACCACATGATTCATGTAATAATTCTCATTTTTTTTAGACCCTCCCTCTCTTCAGAGATGGTTTCTCAACCTTGACCTTAGATGGCTTTCCTCAGTCCTTATTCACACAATTCTGCTTCTCTGTCCAAAATGTGTAAAAAATTTTACCCTCAAAAGAGTGCTCTTTCTCTTTGAGGTGCAGGTAGACCGCAGAGTCTTGAAATGAAGAGTTAGCCCGTCTGTGTTCTACCATGTGCTTCCTCAGTGGCTGCTTGGTTTCCCCAACATAAAAATCATTGCGCTCCTCACTGCACAGGTACACCAGATTATTCTTCTGGTTATAGAGTGTCCTATCTTTGGGTTGTACCAACCTCTGTCTGAAAAAGTTTAAAGTATGGTATATTTGTGTTAAAATTCTGAGACATACAGGATGACAATGTAGACGTCACAGTCCAAAAATGCCAACTTAATGTCTGACATCCTTACTTGTAAGCTTGATGTTTTTGTCCACTTAGTTAATGTGCTCTTTGAATTCTAACCCATGTGTCTTACACCAATGATTTGGTGCTGTTCCCTGAGATCAGAGCACTCCTTTCCATGTTTTCCATGTAGAGGTTGGATACTTGTCAATTCAACGTTCCCATTAATTGAAAATGTGTATTGAGGCAAAGTTCCAGCAACTTACATATTTGTTCTGGGTTGAGTGTGCATCTATCTTGGAGGGTGTGGTCAAGGTGTAAACGTTGCCTCACACTTTCCACTGCATCCTGGGTCGGAACACAGGTGAACGGGGGGGTTGACGTAGAATGAAACCAAAATGTTATTTTTGTCCAGTTTTGTGTGTCTGGTTTTCTTGACAAAGACAGTTGGAAATGATGTGGTGTTTTGCCCACCAAGTGTGCTAAGATGTTAGCGACATACTTGGCAATATTGTACGTTACAGAGTTGATGCTGCTGACAATGGGTCTGTGTGGAACCCATTCTGTGTATTTTTGAAAGACCATAAATGCCGGGGATGGTCTCTTATGCATATAACCGGTAATAAAGTGCATGGCTAATTGTTTCTGACTTTTGTAAAGTTTGCAGTTGCTCTAGGGTTTTTTCTTGTACCCACTGGTTGGGTCTCTTTTCAGGCTTTCATATGTGTGGGCATCATTGAGAAGTGTAAGTAACTTTTCATGGTAGTCAGATGTGTTTAGAATTACTTTGCATTTTCCCTTGTCTGCTGGAAAGACTGTGATGTTCTCATCTTTGCTTGGCGATGCCACAGCTTTTCATTCCGTGAGAGTGAGGTTAGAAGGAGTAGCTTTGGACCTCATCTGTTCGCCTAAGGTTTCAGTTATTTTTCCTAATAGCTGATTCTGTTGCAGTGATCAGATCAACTACTGGAACGTGCTGTGGTGCCATGGCAAAATTTAACCCTTGAGCCAAAACGTCCTTCTCTGGTTGGGTAAAATTTCTGTCTGACAAGTTGTTTTACCTATGTACTGTATGGTTTCTCATTGGTTGAGTTCCCATTTTTTTGTTGCCAGGTGAGCAATTGTGATGCTGCTGTGCCTTAGTTGTGATTTCTGAAACGTTCTTGTTTGTCTTGCTTTTGTTTTGTTGTGTTGAGCAAGTTGGGCTTTATTGGTGAACCTAATGAAACCAAAGTTTAAGAAACTCAGTAGACAAAAACATCAAGTTTACACATGAGGACCACCGATACCATGACCAATACCTACTTTTGGACTGGAACACAAACTCTGTGTAATCAGAACCCTACACAACACAGAGCTGATAATGTTCCCACCAGGTCACATCCCAAAGAGAAAGAGCATAAGCACCTGAGGGATGCCATGAAAACCTGTGGATTTGACGGATTTTTAATAAACACAACATACCAGTAGACTTCAAACCAGGTGCACCCCACAGATGGTCTTGCAGTCCAGTGCAGTGAGGAGTGCACTGATTTTTACATTGGGGAAACCAAGCAGCCACTGAGCAGGCGCAGGCACAACGGACGGGCTAACTTTTCAGGTCAAGACTGTGGTCTACGTGCACCTCAAAGAGAAAGAGCACACTTTTGTAGTGTTGTGACGTTCATGATCAAACCAGTACTTTTAAACTCCTTGTTAGCATGAACGACGGGAATCGAGGTCCAGCTGGGAACCATTCTTTTTCCCCCAGTTACACGGGGAGGAGCGCAGCCCAGCGCAGTGCTTAATATATGTGTAATTAGGCCAAAGACAGTTTAGGAGTCCTCCTCAGGGTTTAACATTTTTACAGAGCAACAAAATGCTTTTGAACAGTTTGTATGTTTTGTTGTTCTCTATTCTTAATGTTCTTGTGTGGAAATCTTTGCACTTTGTTATGCACAAAATTTCATTTTAGCCTGATTTGGGTTTTTTAATGGTTAGAGATGTGCAAGTCATGGTTTACACACATACACAGAATTTGTACAAAGTATGATGTCTGACTGGTGTGTCCCCCACCTAGTCTTTGAGCATGAACTGATAAAGCCTGCGTGGATGAGAGGTTAAATGTCTCCAATGAAAACCTGAATAGTCGCGATCAATTGAATGCCCTGAGAATATAAATAAGCCATATGTGGTGTATAGCCTATTAAATATTTACATGGTATAAATATGTTAATAAGAATGTAGCCGCAACGGGGCACAAGCCAGTGTCTTATTGTGCCGGTCCCAAGCCCGGATAAATACAGAGGGTTGTGTCAGGAAGGGCATCCGACGTAAAACTTTGCCAAACCAGAACATGCGAATCAGACAAATGACTTCCATACCGGATCGGACGTGGCCCGGGTTAACAACGCCCGCCACCGGTGCTGTTCTGTTCTCCGACAGGGTGCCGGTGGGAACTGGATTACTATTGGCCGAAGAAGGAGAGGAGGAAGGTGTGTCCGTAGGAGGAGAGAGAAGAGGAATGCTAAGAGTCTAGAACTAAGAGTTGGGACTTTGAATTTTGGAACTATGACAGGAAAAGGTAGAGAATTAGTTGACATGATGCAGAGAAGGAAGGTAGACATATTGTGTGTCCAGGAGACCAGGTGGAACGGTAGCAAGGCTAGAAGCTTAGGAGCAGGGTTCAACCTGTTCTATCATGGTGTAGATAGGAAGAGAAATAGAGTAGGGGTGATTTTGAAGGAGGAGTTTGCTAGCAACATCCTGGAGGTAAAAAAAGTGTCAGATAGAGTGATGACCCTGAAGGTAGAAATCGAAGGTGTGATGTTCAATGTGGTTAGTGGGGATGCTCCACAGGTAGGATGTAAGATGGAGGAGAAAGAGAAATTCTGGTCAGACCTGGATGAAGTGATGCAGAACATCCCTAGAAGTGAGAGAGTTGTCATTGGTGCAGACTTCAATGGGCATGTTGGTGCAGGAAACAGAGATGATGAGGAGGTGATAGGCAAGTTTGGTATCCAGGAGAGGAACGCTGGAGGAAAGATGGTGGTCGACTTTGCAAAAAGGATGGAAATGGCTGTAGTGAATACTTTCTTCCAGAAGAGACAGGAACATAGGGTGACCTATACAAGAGTGGAGGTAGGAGCACACAGGTAGACTACATCTTGTGTAGAAGGTGTAACCTGAAGGAGGTCAGTGACTGCAAAGCAGTGGTAGGTGAGAATGTAGAAAGACAGCATAGGATGGTGGTGTGTAGGTTGACTCTAGTGGTGAGAAGGATGAAGAGGGTAAAGGCAGAGCAGAGGAAAAAATGGTGGAAGCTGAAAAGGGAGGAGTGTTGCGTGACATTTAGGAAGGAGTTGAAAAAGGCTATGGGTGGCCGGGAAGTCCCTCCAGATGACTGGACAACTACAGCTACTGTGATCAGGGAGACAGGTAGGAGAGTACTTCGTGTGTCATCTGGAAGGAAAGTAGATAAGGAGACTTGGTGGTGGAATGAGGAGGTGCAGGAGTGTATACAGAGTAAGAGGTTAGCTAAGAAGAAGTGGGACACTGAGAGGACTGAAGAGAGTAGAACGAAGTACAGAGAGATGCAGCGTAAGGTGAAAGTAAAGGTAGAAAAGGCCAAACAAGGGGCTTATGATGACTTGTATGCTCGGTTGGACAGCAAGGAGGGAGAGAAAGATCTATACAGGTTGGCAAGGCAGAGGGACAGAGATGGGAAGGACGTGCAGCAGGTTAGGGTGATGAAGGATAAGGATGGAAGGGTATTGACAGGTGCCAGTAGTGTCATGGGAAGATGGAAAGAGTACTTTGAAGAGTTGATGAATAAGGAAAATGAGAGAGTACAAAGAGTAGAAGAGGTGACTGTTGTGGACCAGGAAGTATCAAAGATTAGTAAGGAAGAAGTGAGGAGGGCATTGAAGAGGATGAAGAATGCAAAGGCACTCGGTCCTGATGATATACCTGTGGAGCTATGGAAGTGTCTAGGAGAGGTGGCAGTAGAGTTCCTGACCGGGTTGTTTAACAAGATCTTAGATAATGAGAAGATGCCTGAGGAATGGAGAAGAAGTGTGCTGGTGCACATTTTTAAGAACAAGGGAGATGTACAGAATTGTGGCAACTACAGAGGAATAAAGCTGACGAGCCATACAAGGAAGTTATGGGAAAGAGTAGTTGAAGCTAGACTAAGGGCAAACCTGAGCATTTGTGAGAAGCAGTACGGTTTTATGCCAAAAAAAGAGTACAACAGATGCAGTATTTGCTTTGAGGATGTTGATTGAGAAGTACAGGGAAGGTCAGAGGGAGCTGCATTGTGTTTTTGTAGATCTGGAGAAAGCTTATGACAGGGTGCCCAGAGAGAAACTGTGGTATTGTATGAGGAAGTCTGGAGTGGCAGAGAAGTATGTTAGAGCAGTGCAGGACATGTACAAGGACTGTAAGACGGTAGTGAGGTGTGCTGCAGGTGTGACAGAGGAGTTCCGACTGAAGGTGGGACTCCATCAGGGATCAGCTCTGAGCCCCTTCTTGTTTGCTATGGTGATGGACAGGCGGACAGACGAGGTTAGACAGAAATCTCCATGGACTATGATGTTTGCCGATGACATTGTGATATGCAGTGAGAGCAGGGAACAGGTGGAGGAGAAGCTTGAGGGGTGGAGGTTTGCCCTGGAAAGGAGAGGAATGAAGGTTAGCCGCAGCAAGACGGAGTACATGTGTGTAAATGAGAGGGACTCAAGTGGAAGAGTGAGGTTACAGGGAGAAGAGATAAAGGACAGGATCAGGAATGAGCACATCAGAGGGACAGCACATGTTAGAGGTTTTGGAGATAAAGTCATAGAGGCCAGACTGAGATGGTTGGGACATGTCCAGAGGAGAGATAGTGAATATGTTGGTAGAAGGATGCTGAGTTTTGAATTGCCAGGCAGGAGGCCTAGAGGAAGACCAAAGAGGAGGTTTTTGGATGTAGTGACATGAAGGTAGTTGGCGCAAGAGAAGAGGATACAGAAGACAGAGTTAGATGGAGGCAATTGATTCGCTGTGGAAACCCCTGAAGGGATAAGCCGAAAGGAAAAGAAGAAATGTGTTAATAAGAGCTACATACTATTAAATATTATAGAACAATGGCATACTGTATATTATGGCATGGGACCAGTATTGTGCAAATAACAGATGGTGGGTGTGTAGAGTCTTTTGGGCATGACTAATTCATGTTGGATATGTTCTTCCAGAATATGCAATTCCTGTGGACCGATAGAAGAATCCTCAACTTTGCTGTAGGTGCTCCTCAAAACTTTGGTGATTGTGTTAAGATCAATGCAATTAGTAAGTCTAATCAATCATTTCAAATATGATCAGGATTAAATAGTGCCGTAATTAAACCTTGTTTGTTTTCTTTATGACAGCCAAACTCTGGGATGACGTGGACTACACTCTACCCTTACCATATGTTTGTATGAGAAAAGTGAAGTTTGGTCAACTGATTGTCTAGTCTATAGGCAGGTTTTTCCCTTACAATGCGTATACAACATTTTAATTAGAGTCTATAAATAAAAAAGTTAGCACATTAAAATACGTTGCTAGCAGGGTAGAACGCCAATAATTATCACTCTTTGTGGCAGAAAAGCACAAACACACATCAAATACTTGTCTAGTTAAATTATCCCCCAAGAGCAATCCTAAATGTTAATTTATCAATTTCATTTGTTATTTGTTTTCGTTTCGAAGAGGAAAAAAAGCAAAAGCGCTGAGTTCGGTACAGAGAGTAAAGTTTTCCAACTGCTTTTATACCACCAGCCAATTTAGAAGCAAGCAGACAGGGGGGGGGAAACAAAAACAAAAACCAAACACAAACAGTGACCAACGCAACACAAGCTATGTTACGAAACAAGTTTACCAAGTAAGTTAAAATAAATTGTCATTTGTCATTTATAGTCACTCTGAATTTTTTTGCAGGTAAAAGTACAATTGTAAAAAAGTGTTTTGTGTTAACATTTTGCGCTTTCTGGAACAGAAAAATAGGCTTTACGTTGAGTTTTTATGGGACAAACTGATTTGGGTAGCATAAGTTTTGGTTAAAGTCCGACCTATTATTGACGCTAACCTAGGTTCCGCTGTTCAGTGTGGTGCGTGGATTCTTCCTTTTTCAAGTTATCTGCGCACAAACAACATGCCCCTCCTCAATGCACACATGAGGTCGTCATGACAAAGCTGCACAAATATTCCAGTTTGTGTTTGGGCTCAGCAAACACACACCTTTAGCTTTTCAATACACCAGCACTTTCTGTTTCATTAGGCGATAATACAAACTAAGCATGAAAAATCAAACGGGCGTGAGCATCAGCCCTGTCTCCGCCCGTCGTGGCACTACATTAAACAACTAGTCAGAAATGAGCTGGAAGGTGTCAGTAAATGCTAAATAATGGAGAGGCTGCGTTGGTCTGGGTCAGAGCTCTCCCTCGCTCGGTCTTCTCTCTGATACATTATTAAATGAGGATGCACTTCCCCATCGCAGTGGGAAAGAACAGGGGGCAGGGGGGCACCCTGTCTTCTCCACAGGAATGGAGGAGGAGGATGGTGTGTGTGTGTGCGTGCGCGGGATGGGGTGGGCACACACACACACAAAAAGAGTGCTCCCCGCCAGCGACAAACACACACCCCCACACACAAACACACACACACTCCATGCAGAGGTACCTTGAGCCCGTTTGTACTAATTGCCTAATCCACTTTGTGTAGGTTGGACATTTGGAAGTAAGGAAAGTGGTTGAAGAGTTATGCATACACTTACATTCTGTCTTCCAAGTTACACGCATCATTATCGAGCAAAGAGTTTGACCGCTCCCTGTTGAGGAGTGATGCATTCCATCTCAGGGAAAACCGAAGACCAAATCTGAGCAATGTAAACATTCCTGTCCGACTTGTTTGAAAACAAGGCCATACTGTGTTGCATTGATAGGTGCAGCTTGGTCAGCTAAATGTTGGTCGTCAAGTATGAGGCTCTGTCGGCACTGGTCCAGAACAACAACCAAAAAACAGACATTGTGCATGTTTTGGTGCGGTTCACTTATTGTCACTCACACACTAGAAGTGTAGCGGCACATGCATTCGTAATTTCATTATTCAGTGTGGTACAGAGGCGAATGAAAGGAAAACTGTGTACAAAAATGTGATGAGCGATGTTGATTGGTCTAGGGACAGTCCTGTTGATCAAAAGCCAGGAGGCAGAGCTGAAGGAAGCATAAATGAAGAGGCTGAGGTTCTCTTTGGGTGTGACCAGGATGAACAGGATCAAAAATGAGTACATCAGAGCAAATACTGAGCATAAATAGGCAAAGAAAATGGTGTTTCCAATATTGACATTCCTTTACATAAAGTTTAATGTTGTTAGAAAATAGATAACGAGATAGAGATTAGAGATTAAAACTTATTTTACACTTGGACAGACTTTATTGATCTACAAGGAAAATTGTTTGGTAACATCAGCTCAACTGTAGAAGAAAAAGACAAACACTCAAAAAAGGCAATGCAAAATGACTAAAATAATAATATATCATAATATATTAGATTATACGACTACAATATAATACATTAAAAAGAATATGAAAAATACAAATAAGTGTGTACAAATTTACAAGTAAACTATGTGCAACGTGCAATTAATCGCTATCAAATATTTTTATCGATTCACAGCCCTAGTTTAAACCCAACATTACTCACTTCCAACAGGGGCTGGCTCTTTTTCTGTTACAGCTAATCACTCTTTGCTGTCCTGTGGGAGCTTCACACGCTTTGCAAATGTTTCAAACTGTGGTGGATGATTGAGAGAGCTGTGATCTTGCAGTCAAATCAGGATGCCATTTTTTCTGAGGCGGCTTCAAATGCAAAATGATTAGTCGTATTAAAATTTCCCGGTTCTCTGCTACCACAAGAAACTAGTGCATGACAAGTTTTGCACTCAACTGCAATGTTTTTTTAGACGTTAATGGAAAAATACTCCTACTCCTTGCTAACCGTGGAAGAAAATGCTGTTGTTGTGATCATGTAGGCACTGCATGCTGAATCGGAAATGTCTGAAGTGGTCGGTAATGGACTGCTTGTATCGGAGTGCCAATATCAAAGATTTTTGATGCAGGCCAATATGATTCGATTTTTTCTTTGCTAACAATTTTGGATCAAGACACCTCTAAAAATATACTTTTAAAGAGTGTTGCACACAGAGGGAATGAGCAGAGCAGAAAGAGCACATCCAACTCTTACATACTGTCATTTCTGCATGCATTGTTTTGGGGAGTGTCACGTTCACAGGAACACCTGCAAGCAAACCAAAACCTACCGGGTGTCCACACCTAGGGGCCGACACCCATCTCTCAAGCGGTTTCAGTCCACTTGGTGCACACCAGGGTGAAGATGATCCAATTCTCTTGTGGTCAAAAGAACCACACCAGCAGAGCAAACACATCAGAATCCGAACCAAACATGGACAAGTGTGAAAACACCATTCATTTTTAACAAGTTCAGCAAAATCCCCTTTTAAACTGCTTGTATAAGCAGTTCTATTTATTTTACACTACCTTTGGAGGTAGCATCTCACCAACAGTCAAATCTGAGTGAACGGCCGCTAATTTGCTTTGTTTTCTCTTTCAAGTCAAGGTTAAAGAGCTCGTGAAGAACACGTCATTGTGTTATTCATTTGCTGGGTCAAGGGCGCTGACGCAGGTACAGCACAAACCATCAAGGATAATGCATTCAAGTCTAACATCATTAACTCCATTCTTTAGATACTAACATAGCAAGCCGGGATTGCTCGCTAAATGTTAATGCGTTGATCTTCTCCATAGTAACATGCCAGCAGCTTAGCGCTTTGTTTGGAGTCTATTCTGGCCCGGTGGCAAAGGCCCGCAATGGGGTTCAAGGCTTATTCGGCGTATGCAAGAACGCACGGGACTTAATCTCCCATGAGCGGCCTCGCTGAATTATGTACGACGCGCAAGGGTGGCAAGTATGGCTCCGTTTTGCTTTTGGCCCGCCATTCTTGAGTACTTGATCACTGCTGATGACACAGCTGAGCGTCGCTGGCGGCACATAAGAGAAGTTCAACTACAGTATTGGCCTTTCCAAATAATTCCGTCGGTATTGATTTGGTGTTTTTCCTATTAATACACTCCATATGTTATGTTCAATGTTCTACTTATGAAACTGAAGGGACAGACAGCATTACATAAAAAGAAATGGTTGAAAAAAACATTTGCTAAAATAAAAAATAAATAAATAATAAAAATGCCATAAAATACTACCAATTTTCTTTCTTAAATTAAATACAACATACAGCTTTTTTCTAAAATTAAAACATAATTGCAAAATAAAAAATAACTGCTAATAAAAATAAGTAATACATTAAAATAAAATTGTTTTTGTTTGGTCATCACATTGCAGAAACGTGCAGCTTCATCATTTCACATACAATCAGTTGCAGCGCATTCTGTACAACCTTGCCAAAGTCACATGCACTTCAGAGCACGTTGTTTGTTTACACGTAATGAGGGGGGCCTGACTGATGCGCCAGGCTGATGGGTAAAAGTGGAGGGGAAAACGATGAGCCTTCCTTGTCTAAACAGAAACATTAGGCTAAAGAGCTTGTTACCATTTACATCCATGTCCTCCTTCTGTACGCTTTGACCCTGGGAGAAAGGATTTCTATTTCCAACATTTTCTATGGGGGGGGAAAAACTATTGCAATATAATATAGTGTTTTCCATTGTCAACATTTCACTAAATGCATGTGTCCTTTATCACGGCGTGGTTCTGGTTTGAACCCCAGATGCAGAGGCAAGAGGCCGGTGGGTTGAGCTCAGTCCTTTTAATTGCTCGTGTAGCAACACAAAGCGATGGTGAGTGGATAGCACCATGAACAACAAGGGAACTTAGGCAGAAGGAAATAACGAGGCTGAGGCAGAAAATAACTAGACGCACCAAAAATAAAGTTAGGCTTAGTATTGCCGCAGATGATACAAGGCGTGTAGGCCGAGAGGACAAGAGGGAATAATCCAGCGTCTGACGGCTGGAAGCACTCATCTTAAGTAGAGGGGTTGACCGTCGATTAGGTGCGACCAGTAGCTCCACCTCCAGCCAGGTGCAGGAGATCTGGAACAAATAACCAGGAGAAGGCAGAGAAAACAAAACAAGAATATGTGCTCATAACAGTCCTTAAAGTGACTGTTGTGGCTCTCCCTATGGGTATGGGGATGGCCCTGGAAAAAATGGTAGCATGAAGCATAAAGCATATAAAGCATATAAAGCATAAAGCTATGCCAACTTTTTACAGTCAATAGAAAAATGGTTAAAGACAATTAATTGCCAAGTGTCCGGTAAATACGTTTTGCTTGATGGCAGCCATATTTTACGATCAAAGACGATTGCTCTAAGACTGCAAGGTCTCAAAAAAGTGGTGGAATATGGAGTGTTGTGTGTACTACATATGACTAAATACTTTTGTTTAGAATCAGCTACTGCCTGCCCATCGGATGATGAGTGTCCCTGGGGGTCTATGGGGGAGTGGACTAGCACCGGACACTCGGTTTCTGCATCTTGATTGGATTATCCGTCTGAGGCGGAATATACTTTTGATTGGCAGTGAAATGAGCAAATCATCGAAACTCAGGGAGACAGGTAGGAGAGTACTTGGTGTGTCATCTGGAAGGAAAGTAGATAAGGAGACTTGGTGGTGGAATGAGGAGGTGCAGGAGTGTATACAGAGTAAGAGGTTAGCTAAGAAGTGGGACACTGAGAGGACTGAAGAGAGTAGACAGGAGTACAGAGAGATGCAGCGTAAGGTGAAAGTAAAGGTGGCAAAGGCCAAACAAGGGGCTTATGATGACTTGTATGCAAGGTTGGACAGCAAGGAGGGAGAGAAAGATCTATACAGGTTGGCAAGGCAGAGGTACAGAGATGGGAAGGGCGTGCAGCAGGTTAGGGTGATGAAGGATAGGGATGGAAGGGTATTGACAGGTGCCAGTAGTGTCATGGGAAGATGGAAAGAGTACTTTGAAGAGTTGATGAATGAGGAAAATGAGAGAGAACAAAGAGTAGAAGAGGTGACTGTTGTGGACCAGGAAGTAGCAAAGATTAGTAAGGAAGAAGTGAGGAGGGCATTGAAGAGGATGAAGAATGGAAAGGCACTCGGTCCTGATGATATACCTGTGGAGGTATGGAAGTGTCTAGGAGAGGTGGCAATAGAGTTCCTGACCGGGTTGTTTAACAAGATCTTAGATAATGAGAAGATGCCTGAGGAATGGAGGAGAAGTGTGCTGGTGCCCATTTTTAAGAACAAGGGAGATGTGCAGAGTTGTGGCAACTACAGAGGAATAAAGCTGATGAGCCATACAATGAAGTTATGGGAAAGAGTAGTTGAAGCTAGACTAAGGGCAAACGTGAGCATTTGTGAGCAGCAGTACGGTTTTATGCCAAAAAAGAGTACAACAGATGCAGTATTTGCTTTGAGGATGTTGATTGAGAAGTACAGGGAAGGTCAGAGGGAGCTGCATTGTGTTTTTGTAGATCTGGAGAAAGCTTATGACAGGGTGCCCAGAGAGGAACTGTGGTATTGTATGAGGAAGTCTGGAGTGGCAGAGAAGTATGTTAGAGCGGTGCAGGACATGTACGAGGACTGTAAGACAGTAGTGAGGTGTGCTGCAGGTGTGACAGAGGAGTTCCGAGTGAAGGTGGGACTCCATCAGGGATCAGCTCTGAGCCCCTTCTTGTTTGCTATGGTGATGGACAGGCTGACGGACGAGGTTAGACAGGAATCTCCATGGACTATGATGTTTGCAGATGACATTGTGATATGTAGTGAGAGCAGGGAACAGGTGGAGGAGAAGCTTGAGGGGTGGAGGTTTGCCCTGGAAAGGAGAGGAATGAAGACGGAGTACATGTGTGTAAATGAGAGGGACCCAAGTGGAAGAGTGAGGTTACAGGGAGAAGAGATAAAGAAGGTGGAGGATTTTAAGTACTTAGGGTCAACAGTCCAGAGCAATGGAGAGTGTGGAAAAGAGGTGAAGAAGCGTGTGCAGGCAGGCTGGAATGGGTGGAGAAAAGTGTCGGGTGTGATGTGTGATAGAAGAGTTTCAGCTAAAATGAAAGGAAAGGTGTACAAAACTGTGGTGAGACCAGCGATGTTGTTTGGTTTAGAGACAGTGCCGCTGAGGAAAAGACAGGAGGCAGAGCTGGAGGTAGCAGAGATGAAGATGCTGAGGTTCTCTTTGGGTGTGACCAGGATGGACAGGATCAGGAATGAGCACATCAGAGGGACAGCACATGTTAGAGGTTTCGGAGATAAAGTCAGAGAGGCCAGACTGAGATGGTTCGGACATGTCCAGAGGAGAGATAGTGAATATATTGGTAGAAGGATGCTGAGTTTTGAATTGCCAGGCAGGAGGCCTCGAGGAAGACCAAAGAGGAGGTTTATGGATGTAGTGAAAGAGGACATGAAGGTAGTTGGCGCAAGAGAAGAAGATACAGAAGACAGGGTTAGATGGAGGCAATTGATTCGCTGTGGCGACCCCTGAAGGGATACGCTGAAAGGAAAAGAAGAAGATCGAAACTGAAGTATAAACATCCAGCCGAGCATTTTTCATTTATTTACAAGTTTTTCCTTCCGTTGGTCTAAACGGATCCAGAGACTTTCCCCAGTGACTTTGTCTTTGTTGAAAACGACTAGAAACGGAAGGAAGAATTCACATCCAAATAAATTACACAACACTTTTATGATGTAGGCCTTCGTTGATTGATCAACAGCCACCATTGTTTTCAACCAATCTTGCTCAAATTTTACACACGCGTGCTTGTCAGCCCTCAACATGGGTTTACCAAATTTGGAGGTGCTTCTGCTAAACATCCTACAGTTACAGTGGGTGTAGTGAGAAATGTGCAGTCAATCCATATCCATTTGGGAATCAAACTTTGGGGTTTTAATAAAAGTGGCACCAAGTTTACGAAAAATACACAGTCCGGGTGCATGTTTTGTGTTAGCTTACATAAAGGAATAGGGTATAGACATAAATGTCCATGGATTTGTCTCAAAATAAACAAACCGGGGCACGGCCCCAAAGGACGGCTTAAGTTATGGCCATGACTTAAAGCTGTTGCTAACGGACAGCATCACGTGGCATAATCGTGTCTGGTTCATGTTGAACAAAACAAGGGCACTGAGGTTGCCGGGCCATCAATTGCATAAATAACTGGGTAATGGGATTTTTAAAAAGAAGACGTCCCCTTTCCTTATTTCTCCCCCTCACTCACAGCAGACTCTCCATAGGTGTGTTTGTCTTTGAGAATGGGGAGACTATTAGAATGCAAATGGAATTCACACCACATCCTCATAAACAACAGTGTTCATTTAACCCCCGACCCCTGCATTTAACTGCCCATCAAGTCATTTGTGTTGGGCAAGACACAAGGACTGTGGGAGGCCGGCTTCTGTTTGTGTGTGTGTGGTGTGTGTGCTGTACAGACATCAAAAGTGTGTCCATGCCTGTTTATTGTTTGTTGTCTGTGCACCAAGTGCTTGCTCCAGTGAGGTGCAGGTTTCAGACTTTCCCATCCGTAATGCTCAATTAATCTTGTCAGCATGCATTTACACGGAGGGGAAGTGAACACCTTTTAAAGCCGCCCTGCCTCTGTCATTCTCTCTCCTTGTCCATTACAGTCAGGAAGCCAAGCAGCCAGGCAGGCAGACAGTCCTCTGAAAGACCTTCTGCAAGGCACACGTGATTAAAACGTCCATTGGAGACTCTCTTAACTGTCTCCCACTGCTGCAGTTCCTTTTGCAGTAGAAGTCGATGTTTTACAGTGTCGCTTTCTACTTCCACGTGTCTCTTTTAATCCGTCAGCCCCCCCCCCCTCCGTTTGTGTAACTTGAAAAGTTCTGAATGGATTTGGACGAAATTTTCAGGAACGGTCGGAAATGGGATATGGAAGAACTGAATAAGTTTTGGAGGTGATCCGGATCACTGTTTGATTTAAAATGATTCTTTAACATTGCGAGATAGAATCATTTTTGCCATTTGTGTGCATATACTGTAACGGCACAAAAATAACATTATAGGTTTCCAAACGGAGGTCCACGCTCCCCCACTGCTTTTCTAGTTCCATCCTGCAAGCACCACATGTACAGTATCCACCAAAAAAGTACACTCCTCACATTTCAAAGGCCAACAAACAGGGATTTACTTTAGAGTAGTCAGTGTAAAGCTTGAGTCGGCACAGCTATTATTGTCTAACTGGCTGGCAACTCAAGTGAATAAGAAAACAATGTCAAGCATGGTGACCCTCACACTCAAGCCAAAGCAAGAGATGGTGGTGCTCAACCCTTGTGGGAAAAGACACAACAGCAATGGAGAATGGAGATTTGGGGAAAAAAGGGGAGTGATATGTGTGGAAAAATGGTGAACAAGGGGAATGCTGAAAAAGGGGATTACATTTTTCCTGGCTTGCAGATTGTCAGATTAAAATTCGATTTTATTGATCAGGAAGCGATGGTTTTTGAAAAATAATGTTTTAAATCGTGTTTGCTGTAGTAAACTAGTGTCATCATTTCTACTTTTTATTTTTTGTAACTATTTCTTATTATTATTTAATGCAGTGTACAAATGATTGATGAGGATTTGATTCTACAGTTAATGTTTGTTGTTGTGCATTGTCCCAGTGCATGTCTCCACAATTGCTTCATCTAAAAATGTATGGCTGATCCTTATTGATAGAGCAGGCTGCTACCGGCGCAGCCGAATCGCTTGTCAAACCAAATATCTGGTCGGATCGGTTTATCAGTCACAACTCTGGTTTAAAGATAAGTTTGATTTGATTATTCACAGTCTGTATTATGGCAATGCACGACACCAGTGGCGATTGCTTTAAGACTGCAAGGGAAGCTCAGTTTCCCTTAAAACTGTGGTTCTCAGTTATTTTCTGTCACGCCCCCACTAGGGGCTAAAAATGTTGTTGCGCCCCCCCTTTTGAAATACTGTTGACAACTGACAATATCTATATATTTATCTGTACTGTACAACAAAATGAAGATTGTGAAGTGTATTCAAGAGTCAAATGGCATGTTGAGTATAATACATTTGGACATATTGGCAGGTTTACGCTAACACTGAAAGTAAACCCTGCACAGGGTGGCCAGCCCCACCATTTGAGAACGACTGCCCTAAAATGTCAAAAAAAAGGGGCTGGGGAGGAATATGTACTGCTGTGTGCAAATTTCATTGCCTAAATATGCACTCGAATACTTTCAACTTTTCTTCTGAATTAGCTACTTATCTTACACAACTTCCTTCATATTTATCACCACGGCTGAACACAGTCGAACACATACAGTCGGACACGGAAGATGATGGAAAGTGAGAGTGGGTTGTTCCACTGTACGAAACTGGGCAGAAATTGGATAAATGCTGGGCTTTGTCCCGCCCAATGGGCGCTCTGCATCTCTGGGGATCTATGGAACAGTGAGCTGACCCGGACGCTTGGCCTGTGCATGATGATTGGATGATTGGAATGTCTTTCTGATTGACAGTGAATGAGTGAAATAGAAATCTTGAAGTATAAACCTCCACAGGAGTAACTTTTTTATGCGGTTGTTCTGAACTAATCCGGAGACTTTACCGATCCCCAGCGACTTTGTCTTTGTTAAAAGCGACTGGGAGCAAAGAGTAGAACTTACATATGAATAAATAAACACATGTATGATGCATGGTGGAAAACATTAACTTACCCTCCATGAAGAACCAGCAGCCGCCAGTGCATGGGACATGTTAGCAGGTTTGGGTTGTGTTTAGGAAAACGTTGAGTGAATAAAACTTTAAAAAAGAAAATGAAATTACTTAGCAAATTTAAAAGCAACCATTTGTACTGTTACTGAAGAGAGGGGAGGAGCTGTCAACTGATCACCACCTGGTGGTGAGTTGGTTCAGATGGTGGGGGAGGATGCCGGTCAGACCTGGCAGACCCAAACGCATAGTGAGGGTCTGCTGGGAACGCCTGTCAGAATCCCCTGTCAGAAGGAGTTTCAAATCCCACCTGCGGGATAGCTTTGACCATATTCCGAGGGAGGCAGCGGACATTGAATCCGAGTGGGCGATGTTTCGTGCCTCTATTGTCGATGCGGCCGATCGGAGCTGTGGCCGTAAGGTGGTCGGTGCCTGTTGTGGCAGCAATCCCAGAACCCGTTGGTGGATGCCTGTGGTGAGGGATGCCGTCAAGCTGAAGAAAGAGTCCTATCAGGCCGTCTTGGCCCATGGAACACTGGAGGCAGCTGACAGGTACCGGAAGGCTAAGCAGTCTGCAGCTCTGGCGGTCGCTGAGGCAAAAACCTGGACATGGGAGGAGTTCGGAGAGGCCATGGAAAACGACTTCCGGATGGCTTCAAAGACATTCTGGACCACCATCCACCGTCTCCGGCGGGGAAAGCAGTGCACAGTCAACACCGTGTATGCTGGAGACGGTGTGCAGCTCAACTCGACTCGAGATGTTGTGGACCGGTGGAGGGAATACTTTGAAGACCTCCTCAATCCCACCGACACCCCTTCCAACATGGAAGCAGTGCCCGGGGACTGTGAGTCGGGTTTGCCTATCTCTGGGGCTGAGGTCACCGAGGTGGTCAAAAAGCTCCTTGGTGGCAAGGCCCCGGGGGTGGATGAGATCCGCCCGGAGTTCCTTAAGGCCCTGGATGCTGTGGGCATTCCTGGTTGACACGACTCCGCGCCGTGCGTGGACGTCGGGGTCGGTGCCCCTGGACTGACAGACCGGGGTGGTGGTCCCACTTTTCAATTAGGGGGACCAGAGGATATGTTCTAACTATCGTGGGATCAAACTCCTCAGCCTTCCCGGTAAGGTCTATTCAGGAGTTCTGGAGAGGAGGATCCGCCGGATAGTCGAATCTCGGATTCAGGAGGAGCAGTGTGGTTTTCGTCCTGGTCGTGGAACTGTGGACCAGCTCTATACTCTCGGCAGGGTCCTTGAGGGCGCATGGGAGTTTGTCCAACCAGTGTACATGTGTTTTGTGGACTTGGAGAAGACATTCGACCGTGTTCCTCGGGGAATAATACGGGGAAAGCTTCGGGAATATGGGGTATTGGACCACCTCATCCAGGCGGTTCGTTCCCTGTATGACCGGTGTCAGAGTTTGGTTTGCATTGCCGGCAATAAGTCGGACCCGTTTTCAGTGAGGGCTGGACTTTGCCAGGGCTGCCCTTTGTCACCGATTATGTTCACTACTTTCATGGACAGAATTTCTAGGCGCAGCCAGGGCGTTGAGGGGTTTCAGTTTGGTGGCCACAAGATTCGATCTCTGCTTTTTGCAGATGATGTGGTCCTGTTGGGTTCATCGAGCAGTGACCTTCAACTCTCATTGGATCGGTTCGCAGCTGAGTGTGAAGCGGCAGAGATGAGAATCAGCACCACCAAGTCCGGGTCCATGGTTCTCGCCTGGGAAAGGGTGGAGGGCCATCTCCGGGTCGGGGATGAGTTCCTGCCTCAAATGGAGGAGTTTAAGTACCTCGGAGTCTTGTTCACAAGTGATGGAAGGATGGAACGCGAGATGAACAGGCGGATTGGTGCAGCGTCTGCAGTGATGCGGACTCTGCACCGGTCTGTCGTGGTGAAGAGAGAGCTGAGCCAAAAGGCAGAGCTCTCGATTTACCGGTCGATCTACGTTCCTACCTTCACCTATGGTCATGAGCTTTGGGTAGTGACCGAAAGGACAGGATCGCGGGTACAGGCGGCCGAAATGAATTTTCTCCGCCGGGTGGCTGGGCTCTCCCTTAGAGATAGGGTGAGAAGCACTGTCATCCGGGAGAGACTCGGAGTAGAACCGCCGCTCCGCCGCATTGAGAGAAGTCAGATGCGGTGGCTCGGGCATCTGCTTAGGATTCTTCCCGAACGCTTTCCTCGGGAGGTGTTCAGGGCACGTCCAACCGGTACGAGGCCTCGGGGAAGACCCAGGACACGTTGGAGAGACTATGTCTCTCAGCTGGCATGGGAACGCCTCGGCATTCGCTGGGAAGAGCTAGACAAAGTGGCCGGGGAAAAGGAAGTCTGGGCTTCCCTGCTTAGGTTGCTGCCTCCGCGACCTGACCTCGGATAAGCGGAAGAAAATGGATGGATGGATGGATGGATGGCATTTGTTCTGTTACATATTATTATTACACCCATAGATTCAGTCTAATGGCTCAGTGCATTTTCAGTATAACAGCTTCTCACAGACCTGCACTCATATAGCACAATCAGAGGTGCACAACACATACATATGGGCTGATCGAAAAAAACAGCATTGAGAGCAAGAACTAGGAAGACCGGGTGACGAGACGATACAGTCTTTACAGTACAAATAGTAGAGAAATACGGCAAAACATACAATGTCCAAAGAACAATCACTATCTTAAAGACAGGGGATGATTTTAAGGAGAAATTCAGTCAGCGTGGAAGTAATCGGAGTGCTTTAGGAACCCCGTGTTTACGGGGGCTAGCCGTACCCACCCCCATGTCTCTTAATCTTGGGCATTTGTCGCGGCTAATTACGGTGGACAAGCCTCTCTATCGAACCCGCTGCCGCCACGGACATTAGGATGCATGAGCTGCGCCTGTTGTTTTAAACGCTCTCATTAAGCACACAAATCAGCGCTGTTGACAGAGTGCTTTTGAATTAAGCGTCTCACCCCCACCGCCGCCGCCGCCATCACCTCCGCCGTGCGCACCGACGCTTGCAGGGCCCAGGACAAGGAGCAATTTATAACGCCATTAGCCACACTCGCCGAGGTTACAAGCATCAAAATTGTTCCCGTCTAATTATTCCTAATGGATACGGGGCGGAGGCGGCGATGCTCAGGACTGCTTTTTCATTAGCCTTCAATCAAGAGGGGGGGTCGGGTCGGGAGAGTGAGACGGGCGGGCCAAATGCATTGCTTCGGCAAAACGGGGAATCAAAAATAATTATGTCTGCTTTTTTCATAATACAACAAGAATGCATAGATGGAGAGAGAAAAGGACGCTGACAGATGAAGAAAGACTTCTTAGCCTACAAGTCGCACGTGGGAGGGACAGCTTGTTTGCTTTTACGGCCACACACTTTAATGTGCACGCGGAGTAAAGTACGCTGTATGATAGATTGCTGTGACGCGTAGCTGAGGTATACTTGGGTGGGTTTAATCGTCATATAATTGTTCACGTGGGAGCTTCTTGGAGTTCCATGTGCCATGCGAGCAGGAACAGGATGTGTAAATGACTTGCGCACAGTTCAGTCAAAATAATGACATTTCTGCATTTGGAAGTTAGTCCCGAAAGCAGCTTTGGATGTCTCTGCACACCAAGTTCCACTGACATTACAAAATTCGTACTTCCTTTTATGGGCATGCCCAGGTACACGCTGTAGGCCTGCCATCCCCCCTCTGCTTCATTCTGTTGTCGGGAATTTCACTGTTAGCACATTGAGCAATGGCTCCAAGGAAATGTTTATTCGGCTGTGAGGGAAAGCTAATTTTGTTTAGCTTTCCTGAAAAGGCAAGCATCAGGGAGAATTGGTTGGAGTTGCTGATTCCGGGCCTGCAAGAAAAAAAAAAAGCTACATCTGGCGACGGCACGTCACACGGGACTGTTTTGTGAACATGGGCCAATACGAAGCTGAACAATCCGGAAGTGGGGTTCGGCAGCTGTCTGAAAGTCCAATCACAGCGGAGTGGGCTTGGCAGGAGGTGAACCGTACTTAGAGGAGGGCCGGGGGTGGAGTCAATTACACAGACTGTTTGGGCGCGAGACAGTAAACCCCCCAAAAAACTGGGTTTGGGTTAGCATCTGTAGCTGCTCTATATGAGTCCAGAACTCAGTACAAAAAATGAGTATGAGGTCCCCTTTAACAAAAGGCTGGTATCCACAACTAATTTTTTGTATTTCATTATGCCTTTTTTTTCTAGTGTCACATTATTAACTGAACTTGAACTAAATTGAGCTATGCAGGCTCCTCATGTGGTCGTGGGGGGCTCCCTGGTGCCCGCTGGCACCCCTGGGCTATATGATAAGAAAGGGTAACCATAGAATGTGGACAAAAACACATTTGACTTAGTTTTTCAAAGTCACCGGTGGAACATAGAGTATCAGACGCCTTCCTTAAGGATAATTTGGATGCAAGAGCACACAGCTTGAAAACCCGGTTTGTTCCACGACTGGCAAGCGCCGGCCACCTAGTCCAAAAAATTTAGCCACTTTTCAGGCTATCATCCACCTTAGACCAGGTGGATCTGCTGGTGCAAGGTGGCTGCTCCTTCACATCGAGAGGAGCCAGTAGAGGTGGCTCTGTCATCTAGTCCGGATGCCTCCTGGGCCCCTCCCTGAGGTGTTTCAGGCATGTCAAGCCAGGAGACTCCGGGGAAGACCTAGGACATGCTGGAGGGACCATGTCTCACAGCTGGCCGGGGAACGCTTTAGTGTTCTCCCGGTGGAGCTGGATAAGGTCGCAGAAGACCGGGAAGTCTGGACTTCCCTACAGAAACTGCTTCCCCCGCTACCCAAACCCGTATAGAAAACGGAATGGCAAACCGACCAATGATCACATCAGGAGCCTCGAAAACTCCCAATACTCCGCCCAGTTCCTGCGCTCAAATGCCGCACCAAACTAAAGCTTTTTAATGTTTCATTTCATGGCATGTTTTGAAAGGCGCAAAACGAATCACTCACAACAACAGGTAAAACACACAGGAGCCAAGCTGTTTTGACTTCGTCAAGACAAAGAGGGCGGGAGACGGTCGCTATGGACTGGAAGGTGCAATGGGGATGGAGGTGATCGGCGAGGTAATCGGAGCACCCCTAGTTTGCTCCCATACTGTAGCAAACATGAAATAAATTGTGACCTTAAAACTGAGGTTTGGACCGAACTGTGATTATGGGCTACAGTATTACCACTGCCAAGCCCTGCATGGGTTTGTTTGGTCTTCAAATTGCAGTCTGCACTCTTATAGACTCCATGCCTCCATTATTCATCAGGTGCACAGTCCACTTGAAACAAAGTGGTGTTTGTGTTTGTCCATCATCGTTTTCTATCCAGCCTGCCTAAATTCTTGACATTCAACAAGAAAAATGCAGATATTTTTCTTGTTGAATTCATTTGGATTTGTTTTAAACTCCAGTTTCACTTGATTCCCATTGAAATAGTTTATCCATGTTTCATTACAGTGATAACAACACTCACAATTTGCCAAGATTGCCATCTCATGATTGATGAGATTCCACACATTTTGACATATCCAAATAAGGCCACATGCTAGAAGCAGTGTCCCGTATCTTGCAAATCCAGCTTAACAGACACTTGCTTCCCTCTGCATTTGAGGAAGTAAACATCCACCGAGCCACTTTTTTATTAAAAGGTTCCCCAAGATGCAAAAACTGATTTTTAAAGATGTTCTAACATTAAAATGTGTCCCTTGAGCCTGTTTATGAGCACCAAAGTTGAGAAAAAAGCACCGACATTCAAATCATCATTTGTTTTTCAATTTTGAGCACTTTTAAATTTGCGGTTTTCATGAAAGAAAGACCTCCTTCCTCTAGGACATGACATCGCCTCTGACCTGCAACTTCACAGAGGACATGTGAAAAAAATCATCCATCCATCCATTTTCTATGCCGCATATCCTCATTAGGGTCGCGAGTATGCTGGGGCCTATCCCAGCTGGCTTTGGGTGAGAGGCGGGGTACTCCCTGGACAGGCTGCCAGTCAATCAAACACGCACACTCACATTCATACTGATGGACAATTTAGATTCGGCAATTAATCTTACATGCATGTTTTTGGAATGTGGGAAAATAAATAAATATGATTTTTTTAAGGCTTCACCACACGTCCAAAAATGAAGCATGGATTTCTGCCAACTATCTGACAGTCAAAACAGACATGGGGGTTATAGGTTTGATTGCGTTGTTTTGACTAAGCATAACTCACATAGCTATGCTGGTGTTGCAAACGGGTCTTCCTATCCCGATTCTTAAAGTTGATGTACGTGGTTCAAATCCCCGTTGGGCATCTCTGTGTAGAGCTTGCATGTTCTCCCCTTGCGTGCGTGGGTTTCTCCGGGTACTCCGGTTTCATCCCACATTCTAAAAACACGCATGTTAGGTTAATTGGCCACTCTAAATTGTCCATAGGTATGAATGTAGGCTCCGGCATACACTAGTGAGGATAAGCGGCATAGAAAATGGATGGATGGACGGTTTCATTTAGTTTCACAGGCGATAACAAGAAAGACATTCATGTTTCCTGTGCATATTCCTGTGCTTAATTAAGATAATGCACACGTTGTGGTACAACTAATATTTCACTATAGTGTAGAGTTGAGGAGAGTGGCCGCTGGAGTACCCAGCATGCCTTGAGGGCACCTTGTAAACAACACCTGTAAACCGGTAGTTGTGTCTTACTGGTTAAGTGGTACGCTGTTCATTTTTTGGTTGTTTTTTAGTTGCTTGACAGTCCGAATTCCATCAGGGCCAGCTTTTGAACAATATTATTGGGGGACTTATAAAGGAAAATCCTATTGGCTGTTCGAACACTTTACTGTATTTTCAACAAAGCAGTTATGTTTATGTTGCACGATCCAACATTTTGAATGAAATTATACAGAAGATCCAAATTACAGTCAATCATTGTTTTCATTGGCAGGCGACAAAAGTTGAGCTCTCGCATCGTAAACACGGGGCCATTTAATAATTCCTAATCCTCGGTGTCGTTTTAGCCCGAGGCTGGCATGACACTGCTCTCCCAAACTGCAGTCGCTTAGCTACCCTTCGTTATATCCTCCGCCTATAATTAGGCCCCCCCACCCCCAAAGGGTGCTCCATCATACTGTATCTGTCATATTGCGATGTCAGTGTGGGGAGTAAAGGAGGGGAAGCCAAATACTGGGTGTTAACCATTCATTTTACAAGCCATTAAACGGGAGGACATTACGACACGTTCCCTTAACGAGGATTGACATATGCGAGCGAGGCAGTTAGCAACCGGCATTAAGACGCGGCGGCTCGCTGATGAGATGGGACATTGTCCATGGGGGAGGTATCAGCGTTAATTAGGGGATAATCGGACGCGGTTTTACATCCCTGCGCCCGCCTTGAACATGATACGGTCGAAGGGGCCCGGGCGCACTTCATTCCGAAACGATGCATCATTTGCAAGCGATACGAGACTGGAGACCCGTATAGCGCTGCTCTCTGCGGGAAGGAAGGAGAAGCATCTGTCGACGCCTCCGAGGAGGATGCGTGGTGCCAGGATGTGGCGCATGAATCACTGGCAGGCTGCGCAACATGCCAGGCTTTTTTCTTTCGGCGTCTAACAAGGGAGCGCTCAAGGCATTATCGGCAAAAACAATGGCTTATTTTAAAGGGACATGTACTTCAGACAAGAAAAATGTGACTTTCACTCCAGGGGTAGGGAGCCCATGGCTCGAGAGCCAGATGTGGCTCTTTTGATGACCACATATGGCTCTCAGAAGTTTCTAAACACCGTAACATTTATTTCTTTTCATTTGTTTTTTTTTCTTGCTTTACAACAGGGGTGTTTGGAGTGCAGTCTGAGTGATTTATTTGCCCGCGGCACAATCAGAAAATACAGTTTAACAAAAAAAAAACGTTAAGGAGAGTTGAAAAACCAGCAGTAATTTTACAAAAAAATAAAGTCAAAATATTAGGAGAAAAAAGTTGTAATCCGAGTTGTCATTTTTGGAAAATTAGGATGTGGAAAAGGTTACATTATTAGGTGAAAAAAGTCAAAATATTAAAGGAATAAAGTCATAATAAAGAAGAAATTTTAAAAAATTCAAAAACAGCAGAAATAGGCGAAAAAATGCTTGAATTTTATGAGCAGAAATTCAAAATATTAAGTGAAAAAATTCTAACATTTACAAGAATAAACGTGTTATATTATGAGTAAAAACTCTCATTTTAGTAACAGAGTTCATCTTTTAAATGTTGCAATATTAAGAAACAAACAAAAAAATATACATTTTTGGAATATTGGGTTGGCAAAAAATGTATTTAGGAATAACGTTATAATATTACAATAAAAATAGAATTGTTTTATCATGTACAATGTTTTGTGCAATTTTAAAGTAAAACATGAAAGGAATTAATGTTAAAAAAAACATTCAAAATACAAACCTTCACAGCACTGTAATCCATCCAATTCGGAGACTTATCTTCTACAATAGTTGGGACACATTTAGTTGTATTCCCTTTAAAAAAATATAGTAATAGGTTATGGCTCTCACAAAAATTCATTTGAAAATACAGCATGTGTTGTTCTCTTAGAAACATTTTAGGCGGTTTATTTTAGCTGTTAAGCTTTTAGTTAGCTTTACATTGAATTGGGATATTTAGAATTATTTCAATAAGAATAAATACCAATGTTTTTGCACAGTCAAACCTCAGTTTTTATATAGTGTTCCCTCGTTTATCGCAGTTCTAGTTTCCCAAAATAGCCCTCAATAAGTGAAATCCGCGAAGTAGCCAACTTTTTTCATTTTACAATTATTGTAAGTGTTTTAAGGCTGTAAAACCCCTCATCATACATTTGATACGTTTTTCTCAGACAGCCATGAATATTTCTCACATCTCTTGTTTAAACACTCTCTAAATTCAAACTTTAGTAGATTAAAAAAAATAGGTGCCATATTTTGGCTTGCACCAGGGGGATGTGGAGAGAGAGAAACCAAGTGCAGGTAAAAGCCTTTATTATTAATAAATGTTGCTATGCAGCAGAATCCACAACTGAGCAGTAACATTGACAATCAAAAATTCATCAAACAACATGGGCCTCCATCACACTGGAGTTGTGGTTCTTGGCAAAATACACTTCTTTCACTCCTCTTTCAAATCAGCGCTTTTCCCTACCTAAAATCTTGACCTCACTGTCTTTAAAAGTGTGGTAATGCTAAGGCCATGTGACAAATAGGATAGTCTGCAGCATACCCGCAACACCAGTTAGGACTGGTGGTGTAGAATATACAGAGGGTCAATCAACAAAAGAGCCCCTGTGAGCCCCTGCTTTAGGGTGTTTAGCTGAATTGACGGACTTACAAGAACTTGTGTGTTATATCTGACAAAGATTATTTGAAAAACATGGCAAAATGTCGCAGAGGCTCCAGCAACAAATTTTTCATATTTGTCTAACGATTAACTTTGAGGACATATGCATTACACGTATGATAATAGCATGTCTTCCAAAGCATATAAGGGTGCCGCAAATGTCATTTGCAATAATGGGGCAAATTAGCAGACCCCAGTGGGGTCTGTAAATTGGATAAAGTGAACCTTTATTATTTTGAATAGCTATTGTCTTCCGCATACTAGAAGTGAAGAAGCCTGTGACGCTAGTGAGGATGAGGACACCTTAGATACCTTCACTACTGCTGTGGGTGTTGGGCGCCATATATTGCTTTGACATTCATTGTGTTGAATCTGTTGAAAAAGGAAGTTTCCTGACCCGGTGTTAATGCGAATACGGCTTTACTGGCACATTGTATCATGTTGAAAAAAAACACCAAATGGGAAAATTGACTCGTGAGGGACTGCTCATGCAGCATGCGAGAGATGAAGGGCACATGGCGAGGTCTCCCGGGGCATCCTCTCGCTTTGTGTCGCCTGCAGGGCGTCCACGGGCACCGAGTGAGAAAGAATCGTCCTAAGCATCCGCTTGCACTCGCCAGTTTGGCCTCGAGCACTTTGGTGTCAAAAAGAAGAAACAAAAGAGGAAGCACATGCCACAGCGCACATGCCAGCGTGTCCACATTAACAAGGCGGGAAAAAAGCGACAAGACGGCCAAAGACGCTGACGAGGGTTGTACCTGTGACGATGCCAACCTTTACAGAAAATATTGATCGGCCTTTGTCTCAAGCAGCGTTGTTAAGTGGACCAGGTTAACACGCCGGGTCCTCCCCTTCCCAAAATGCCCCCGGGTGCCACAGGGATGCAGGCTGGAATCATGCCTTGCAGCAGAGCCAGCAAATCAGATTGCATTACTCAGTAATGCAGTAACGTGTCAGTAAAAATTCGGGTTGGACAAAACAAAGAATGGTTTGTGCGGTCAGTCAGTACACCCTGGAGACAAATGCCTCCGCTTCTCATGAAGCATAGGGCGGCCGCAACGTGCATCTCTTTGACGAGTCACAGGTAACGGACGGTTTGTTGAGTACGATATTTAGTCATGTGCTTCCTCGTAAAAGCAGCCGGTATGAACATTAGCGTCACTAACGCTGTTTGAAAATGACGACACATTTCAGGCAATTGAACGTCACTAACATTGCAAATAACACAAGCACCAAGTTTCTTAACCAATGTTTGCAATGTTACGGTATCGGCTTTTGTGACAGGCGATGAAAGGCTTTTATCAGCATAAGTGTATTTGGTCGGTACTGATCGGTGATAAATTGATCAGAGCATCTCTAGTACAATTGATTGTGAGTATTTATGAATTAACTACAGATAAAAAGGTGATTAATCGCGGGGATATTTTATAACATTTTAATCGACTGACAGCCCTAGTTATGTTATCTTAATCGGATGGTCGGAGCATATTAACATCCCCTACTTAACATAGACTAAAAAAACGTATATCTGCAATTAACTGTGATTAATTATGAATGAACTAGGGAAAAATTTGATTAATCATTCTTTAATATTTCCATCCACTGACAGTTATGATATCTCGCTGTTACATTATTTCAGTGTTGTTATCTCAATGTTGTTATCTTGATGTTATGGTATATAATCTTAGTGTTATAGTATGTTATCTCAATGTTACAACACGTTATAGTGATGTCATGGTATGGTATGTGATGTGAAGCTATGCTAATATGTCCGCCCCTCTTGTATTCAAAGCCCTACCAACCATGCATAAATGACAGTTTGGGATGATGTGAGACACTTGGGATTTTGATAATTAGATTATTTAGAATTTAATGAGACTTTTTTAAATTTAGCTTTAATTTCTCCTCAAAGCATATGCACTCATTTTCATTAGAATAACACTTTTAAGCAGTTTTATTAGTGTAGTACAATGCTAAATATCAGCCTCTTAATAGTACATTGTATCAATATTGATATAAATTTCATGCCGTTTTGTATAAAATACATGGAATTATTTGTGGTTTTGCATGCATGGATGCAGGTCCCACCATCCATGCATATGACAGTCGCTGATGTAAAACACATGGGATCCAAGGCAATTAGCAGTACATAAAATCAAGGCAGTGATTCAGCCATGCAGAACACAACCATTTCTCCAACAAGCACTACAGAAAAAAAGCAACTACAGAAAAAAAAAGACACGGCAATTAAGTGTGACTAAAAGACAACAATAAGCAGTGATTAATATTCAATTAAAGCCAGAGGAATTCCCTTTTAAAGCAATGAAGCGTTTATTAAATCAGATTTGCGAGACCTCCCCCCCGAGTGTGGAACAAGCCAAACTCCTTCCTTTAACGACTTTCACCATTAAAAGCTGCACCCACAAACCTCCTAGTGTTTTTTATGGAGTGACTTTTCCAAGAATGCAGCAAAACGGAGCATCTGGCTGACGACTGAGACACTTTCTGTGGCACCTTGAGTTAACAAAAGGAGCTTCGACAACCTCAGCAAGCAGCGGGACGAGAAAAACCACAGATGTCTGAGTGGAGGTCACAGGTCAGGGATGCTGGGAGATTTGCACGTTTCACATGAAACCAGTAAAGATTCTTGTGAAAACCACGGCAAGCTGATGAGTCTCATTTGAATCGCTCTTCATCCTGTACAATGCAGAGATACGTGTGTATGAGCGTGTGTGTGTTTTTCCATGTTGCGGTCATGAGTCCTGACAGAACACTCCGGGGGGCACGAAGCACTGCCACGTCCATCCGCTGCCCTCCCCACAATGCCACGCCGCGTCCTGACAAGGTCTCGCTACCTCCTTCTGCGTAATTAAACACAGCTTTCCCGTACGGGAGTGAAGCCGGACGCACGGCGACACAGTTAAACTCTTAAGTCTTCTTCAATCCTCAGCGGGTGCTTCGTATCCTCATTTTCCAGTGCATTTTGAGGGCCAATGTGAGATTTAGAAGGGTAACGTAAACCTTCTTTCCACAGATCAGTTTGGTGTTCATTTTTCTGCGCTTCCATTGGAACAAATCCCCAAAATAGCCATTCGGTACGGTCCCACTTTTCTGCACCGCTTTCTTTTTATCGCAATTTCACGGTACGGTACGTGACGTTATCTAAGGTGGTGCTAAACCCGAAACTGTCCATTGACTGGTTTATAGTTCCTGGCTACTTATGACATTCAAATTGTGTGTTTATTAATTGTAAGGTAAACACTATCACCTCACCCTCTTTGTGTATATGTATCGTGGTGAAAACCCGTCAACAATTTTCGAACACCCCAGTTTTCCCAGTTATTTATTGAAATCCAAGTTATTCAACTTGAATGAAGCACTTGAATTGGTACAAGGGTGCCAAGGGTGCAAGTGTGCAAGAGGTTTTAAAAAAGGTAAAGTTGGTGCTACTGCATTATTTCAAATAGCTGTTCCAAGTCCTGGAGTACTTACTACCTCCTCTTTCTGCATAAAAAAACAGTGTTCGGAACACACTGTGGGACTACAACTTTGTGAACATCAGATCAACAGCATTGCACAGGATAAACTCATTTGTTGCTGCAAAAATGGGAAAAGGCAATTAAAGAGACCACCTAAACATGTAGGGTTTTCCTTCTGTGAAATTGGAAGTGTTCTAAAACTCTCAACTCGTACTGGAGTTTCCATCAGTTTCTTAATATCCCGCTTGACACAATAAGGCAGGATGGCGCCCCTAATTCTGGTGTAAATCGGGATAAAATTAACACAAACTGTTTATCGAGTTTCAGTAAACGGTTACGTTTGTGCTGTAGTTATTCTTTCCTCGCCACTTGGCGCTTCAGACTGTACATCTTCACTCTATTGCGGTTTTCCAAAATATCGGAATAAATTATGCTGTTTAACGGTCGAATACGACCTCTTATTGCTCAAAAACATGCATGTTAAAGCCCAAATGAAACATTTTCAAGCATAAAAATGGCTCAGTTAGGTAAACTACAAATACAAGGCATTCAAAAGACACATTCAAAAATGTTATGTGGTATTCTGCACTGGTCACCAGGTGTCAGTAATGTACTGTAATGTTTGATGTGACACACAAGCACCAGACTTGATCGCCACAACAACAGGCTTTTATTGCAGGTTCGAATGGCAGGCACAATAATCCCTAATAACAACGAGGCTACTGTTGCAGCCGTAACCCACGCCAAGATAAAACTCAACTCTGAACTTCCGACGTCCCCACCTTTCCGCCTGGCACTAGGGAACACATTTACAGTAACACACTCGAGCATGAGTCAGATTTATGTCTTGGATTATTTACTCTTATTATGTCTACTATGTTGGATAATACGGGTGTAAAGGTGACTATAGGGCTGTTAGTTTATGTCTACAAGGCTCTAATGTTACAATCTGTATTTAGAAGGTAAACAGGTTTTCTATGCGCTAACTAGAAAATATTCCATTCATAAATAAGGAATCCTACTTCCTACTTCAACTCACGGTCGGGTCTAAACCGCAATAAATGAGGGATTACTGCGCATGAAAATGGTTATGACTGTTATAAATCACTTCCTTGTTTACTTCACTGGTGACTTCCATGCCTCCATGTTACGACTATCAAGTAGTTATAGCACTTGGAAATGCAAAATGGAAAGTCCGGTAACAATTTACGGATACGTCATGAGGCAAACTGGAAACATAGTTTCCACCATCTTTGTAATCATATCGTTATCTCTGTTCACAGTTATGCAGAACACTCACCTGCAAAAGGCGTTTTTTTGTCTTAAACTAACCTTCATTGACTCACAGTTCACACAGCTTCCCTCCTACTCCCTACCTTTGACACTTTTCGGTAAAAATAATGAAAAAAAAACCCAAGCCTGATCCTCAGACTAAGCTCTTTGGCTCTTGCTATCCGTGGAGCTTCCTGCATGGACTCCATCTACAAGCTCCCTTTCTCTTCTCCCTCCTCAACCCCCCAATTCTCTCCCATCTCGCCTCCCTGCTTGACAGCTTCATCTGATCCGCATGACTTTGGGCAAGACTATCTGGCATACTGCCCGACCTGCAGGACTGGAAATCCCACGGTTCATCCTCTTAGGTCTCCTGTACTTTTTCTTCCCACCAGCTATCTATGTGCAGCAAGAGTGCCGGTTTCACTCCTGAAGAAAGAAGGTGTAAGACCCCTGAGTGGGGGGATACTGATACTGTATTACTTGGACACTTGAGGAAAAAGAGACTTCATCTCTCTCAAAAGTGAGTACACCCCTCATGTTTCAGCAAGCATTTTATTTTGTATCTTCTCAAAGCACAATATTATACTGTAGAGCAGGGGTCCCCAACCACCAGCCATCGACCGGTATTGGGCTGTGGAAAACTCNTCGGAATAAATTATGCTGTTTAACGGTCGAATACGACCTCTTATTGCTCAAAAACATGCATGTTAAAGCCCAAATGAAACATTTTCCAGCATAAAAATGGCTCAGTTAGGTAAACTACAAATACAAGGCATTCAAAAGACACATTCAAAAATGTTATGTGGTATTCTGCACTGGTCACCAGGTGTCAGTAATGTACTGTAATGTTTGATGTGACACACAAGCACCAGACTTGATCGCCACAACAACAGGCTTTTATTGCAGGTTTGAATGACAGGCACAATAATCCCTAATATCAAGGAGGCTACTGTTGCAGCCGTAACCCACGCCAAGATAAAACTCAACTCTGAACTTCCGACGTCCCCACCTTTCCGCCTGGCACTAGGGAACACATTTACAGTAACACACTCAAGCATGAGTCAGATTTATGTCTTGGATTATTTACTCTTATTATGTCTACTATGTTGGATAATACGGGTGTAAAGGTGACTATAGGGCTGTTAGTTTATGTCTACAAGGCTCTAATGTTACAATCTGTATTTAGAAGGTAAACAGGTTTTCTATGCGCTAACTAGAAAATATTCCATTCATAAATAAGGAATCCTACTTCCTACTTCAACTCACGGTCGGGTCTAAACCGCAATAAATGAGGGATTACTGCGCATGAAAATGGTTATGACTGTTATAAATCACTTCCTTGTTTACTTCACTGGTGACTTCCATGCCTCCATGTTACGACTATCAAGTAGTTATAGCACTTGGAAATGCAAAATGGAAAGTCCGGTAACAATTTACGGATACGTCATGAGGCAAACTGGAAACATAGTTTCCACCATCTTTGTAATCATATCGTTATCTCTGTTCACAGTTATGCAGAACACTCACCTGCAAAAGGCGTTTTTTTGTCTTAAACTAACCTTCATTGACTCACAGTTCACACAGCTTCCCTCCTACTCCCTACCTTTGACACTTTTCGGTAAAAATAATGAAAAAAAAACCCAAGCCTGATCCTCAGACTAAGCTCTTTGGCTCTTGCTATCCGTGGAGCTTCCTGCATGGACTCCATCTACAAGCTCCCTTTCTCTTCTCCCTCCTCAACCCCCCAATTCTCTCCCATCTCGCCTCCCTGCTTGACAGCTTCATCTGATCCGCATGACTTTGGGCAAGACTATCTGGCATACTGCCCGACCTGCAGGACTGGAAATCCCACGGTTCATCCTCTTAGGTCTCCTGTACTTTTTCTTCCCACCAGCTATCTATGTGCAGCAAGAGTGCCGGTTTCACTCCTGAAGAAAGAAGGTGTAAGACCCCTGAGTGGGGGGATACTGATACTGTATTACTTGGACACTTGAGGAAAAAGAGACTTCATCTCTCTCAAAAGTGAGTACACCCCTCATGTTTCAGCAAGCATTTTATTTTGTATCTTCTCAAAGCACAATATTATACTGTAGAGCAGGGGTCCCCAACCACCAGCCATCGACCGGTATTGGGCTGTGGAAAACTGTCAGGACCAATAATTAAAATAAAGACATCCTTTTAAAAAAGACTTTTGTAAATAACCACATTGAATTGTATGTAAATGTATATCAATTTTGATCAAAGATGTTATTGAATTGGAAAAATTGATTGTTAGCCCATAGTTTTTGCATGTTTATGTTGTTTTGTTTCATTATGTTTACAAAGAACTCTAACTTGGTAGAGTAGGCGCAGGCGAGGCGCACCTTCACCAACCGGGCGTGTTTTAGGCGCATTCCGCATAAGTACACCTGCATCCCTCCTGCTGGCAAAGAGGGAGGAGAGAAAGCGTGACTGGGTTTAACACACCCCTGTCAAATCTTCACCAATCAAATGACCTCTTCTCCTCACCTTTAAATCCGCCGCTGGCAAAGCGCATTGCAAGTTTCGTTGAACATGGATGAAAACAGCAAAAGACGAACGAACTTCTCCCAGATGGAAAGTGATGTTTTGGTCCGGGAGGTCCAAGTTCGCAGTGGCCGGATGTATGGTCACGCGAGCAGACCTCCACGGGATGATGATGCCTGGGAGGAGATTACAAGTATCGTAAATCAGGTTTGCCCTGACGTACTGAGAACCGTTGCCCCGTGTAAAAAAAACGGTTCTATGATGTCAGAAGAAGGGCAAAACAAAAACTATCAGAGCACCGGAGGCACTAACACTGAGCTCGGCGGTGGGCCAATGCATCATCCACTCTCTCAGCTGTCAGTATTGAGTATTTGGTGGGCTCGAGGTTGGTATTACAGATAAGGTAAGCATTTTTTACACTCGTATTTAGTACCTGATATTTTAACCTCGTGTAATACGAATAAACAAAAACTATGCATAACGGGGATGAAATCTGAAGCCATTGTGCGGAAAAGATGGATTGCCAAGATCGTGGTCTGGCCCTTGTCACTTGTGTTTGCATGTCAGATGAAATTCTATTACCCAATTCATTATCATCATTTTTGCAATTCTCGGTTACACTATCAAACATGTCAGTACGTTTGATTAACCGTTTATTTACAATTTACCACATCCATATCAGATGCACTGGCAACCGATGAGGAGGAGGAGGAGGAGGAGGGCAGCAATAGGGACAGAGGTAATGGCCAGAAGGAGACGGCGAGACAGAGGCAGACGGACAGTTAATATAGATGAAAATCTATGTGCTGATTCAGATGATTATTAAATGCATTGAAATGTGCCTGACGTTGTGTAAATCGGCCTGTGGGCTTTTGGTGACGAGTGCACCAGTGAGCCCAATTACCACTAGACCGACTGCGCTTCGCTTTACGTCGAGAGTAGACCGGGTTGGAGCTGGCAAGCTCTCAGCGCACCTTTGGCAAAGCCGGAAAATTGTCACTACACCAGGCTGAATCAGTCGGCACCTCCCCCTGCTGTGGTGCCACACCCGTTGTGGCGCGCCTCGGTCTACCAAATTAACAAAATGTCTGTGCACTGCGTTACTCCGGATTAAATTACCACTGCGCGGCCTGCTCCACCCACCAAATTAGTGCCTAAACTGTTAAATTCCACTTTGTCTGTGAACGCACCATAGTGGCTCAAGACAAAGTGAAAGTTTCTCAAATCCTGCCACAAATAGACTTCTGTTTTTGCCGTTCTTGTGTCACGTCGTCCCCAAATGCTGGTGCCGGGTGTGAATGCATAAAGGTGAGATTTGATGATGTTATGTCTGTGTTGGCATATTTATTCGGTGTCAGGTTCATTCGTACCGCCTGTCGTCTGCACGTCAAAAAACGATGTGATTATCTTCTCTCCGGAAAATAAACTCCAGCTGTCAACTCACAAGTGGTGAGTCTGTATTCATTTTGTGCTTTTAATTTGATGTTGTTGTAAGCTACTTTTCAGAGTCTTTTGTTCAGCGCAGTCAGACAAGATGTAACACACACATCTAGAGATGGCATTAATGGCTCTTTGAGGGGAGCCGGATCTTGGTGAGTCGTTCCTTTCAAAGAGCCGTTCAAAAAACTGGCTCGTTTTTATATTTATTACGTTTTAAGAAGTCAGCCTGACCTTAACTCGTTTTATCTTGGAAATGATCACTGGGAGAAATGTATTTAGATACGCCACAAATATGAGTTTGAATGATTTTGAAATATTGATTATAACCTTATTTGACATGTGTGGATTTAATGTTAAAGTCTGATCAGGATTCATTGTAAATATTCCACAGGGCGGCGCCATATTACCCTTTTACAGTGACGTCACTTTTTTTTTATTGCCTTTTGTACAAATTTCGTGTATGAGTGTAAACCATGACTTGAACAAATAAAAAATAAAAAACAAAGCAGGCTATTATGAATTTCCATGCAAAACCGTTTTTAGTGCAAAGATTTTCACACCACAACATTGTTAATAATACAGAAAAACAAAATATACAAAACAAATAGACTGGTGGACGGTCTTTGGGGAGGGGGGGGGTGCGATGGAAGGTCGGTTCGTTCATGAAGGTCACAACACGACACACAAGTGTGGTGCTGGAAAAGTTGGGGCACCTGCTGTAAAAAGTAAACGTCATCCTAATGTTCGGGTCCCTGCTATGCTGCCCAGTTTCTGCTTCACAATGTCACAGTACCTGTTTTTCATGTTTCCCTCTGTGAACCGCTGCTCCAGAGTGCTGGCAGCACTCATGCACACTTGACTTGTTGGCAAGAAAGAATTACCTTGCTTGTTTGTGTTGCCATCCATTGTGACCATACTGGGTGTGTGCTAATTTTTGTGAATAGTGCATCGACACTGCTATACAAGCTGTACACTGACTACTCTAAAGTACAGTATAATGCATTGGCCCTTGAGAAAAGTATTAAAACGGTTAAAGAGGGACCAAAACAATCATCTGGCACGGACGCAACAAAGACCGTGGGAGATGTTCGCCATCTCCCAGCATGCCCTGCGTACTCCCCCCCACCACTCCTTCCCTCTCCCGTCGCTCCGCGCGCCCTGTCAATAGCCTCATCTGGTGGACAGTCATTTACACCCATTTGCAAGGTTAATTGCCATTTCATTGGCATCTCTTTATAGCATAAAAAGCCCTGTTAGGTGGAGAGGTAATTACCACGTACGTTTTTACAGCCGAGCGGGATGAACAGACGAAGTGTCTGCCTCTTGTCATGGGACTGCATAATTGTTTCTCTTTACTGGGGACGGAGGGGTGGAAAGCCTATCCTCATTAGGGTCACGGGTATGCTGGAGCCTATCCCAGCTGACTTTGGGCGGGAGGCAGGGTACACCCTGGACTGGTCGCCAGTCAATGGCGGGGCACAAACAAACAGTCACACTCACATTCATACAGATGGACAATTTAGAGTCGCCAATTAACCTAACATGCATGTTTTTGGAATGTGGGAGGAAACCCGAGCACCCAGAGAAAACCCACACACGCACGGGGGGAACATGCAAACTCCACACAGAGATGCCCAACGGAGATTTGAATCCAGGTCTTCCAGATCTCCTGACTGTGANCAGAATTACCTTGCTTGTTTGTGTTGCCATCCATTGTGACCATACTGGGTGTGTGCTAATTTTTGTGAATAGTGCATCGACACTGCTATACAAGCTGTACACTGACTACTCTAAAGTACAGTATAATGCATTGGCCCTTGAGAAAAGTATTAAAACGGTTAAAGAGGGACCAAAACAATCATCTGGCACGGACGCAACAAAGACCGTGGGAGATGTTCGCCATCTCCCAGCATGCCCTGCGTACTCCCCCCCACCACTCCTTCCCTCTCCCGTCGCTCTGCGCGCCCTGTCAATAGCCTCATCTGGTGGACAGTCATTTACACCCATTTGCAAGGTTAATTGCCATTTCATTGGCATCTCTTTATAGCATAAAAAGCCCTGTTAGGTGGAGAGGTAATTACCACGTACGTTTTTACAGCCGAGCGGGATGAACAGACGAAGTGTCTGCCTCTTGTCATGTGACTGCATAATTGTTTCTCTTCACTGGGGACGGAGGGGTGGAAAGCCTATCCTTATTAGGGTCACGGGTATGCTGGAGCCTATCCCAGCTGACTTTGGGCGGGAGGCAGGGTACACCCTGGACTGGTCGCCAGTCAATGGCGGGGCACAAACAAACAGTCACACTCACATTCATACAGATGGACAATTTAGAGTCGCCAATTAACCTAACATGCATGTTTTTGGAATGTGGGAGGAAACCAGAGTACCCGGAGAAAACCCACACACGCACGGGGGGAACATGCAAACTCCACACAGAGATGCCCAACGGAGATTTGAATCCAGGTCTTCCAGATCTCCTGACTGTGTGGCCAATGTGCTACCCACTGCCACTGTAACTGAATCAGTATTATAATGTAACACCAAGAAGCCGAATTGCATTTGTGGAAGCCAGCAAACAGTGTGCGTGTGTGTCTATCTATGGATATTTCTATTCCATACAGTGTGAGGACAATAAGACTCAGTTCAGTTTCAAATAAGGTGAGCTCAGATTCTCAAATTGCTTGAATAAAAATGCCATAACGTCACTAAAACTGAAATGAGAACTCCAATTTTGGGCTGATGTGAAGTGATCCAGTTCAAATCGTGGCTTCTACGGCGGCACATGGATGATGACCAAAGTGAGGGTCGGCCTGCTGGGATTCAATTCATAAATTAGTTTATAGGTGCAGTCAAACTTGGCGGAGGTCTACGCGCTCCGAGTGCTTTTCTAGTTTTAATTATTTTTGCATTGTTTTTCTGCATGCAAAACTATAATAATTCTCTTGTTTTTTGTTATTATTTTGGGAAATTTGACTGCTGAGGTTTGGAATGGATTACAAGCAAAACAAAAGTTTGACTGCATATTATGAGCAAATGTGTTAGTTTAAGCTATCGCCTCGCCTCCTGAACTGCTGTGCAAGAAAGTGGGAGAGTTTGCCCAAACATGCACCCCTACTGTGTTTCCTATGCTATTCTTGTAGGGACAAAAACACCACATGGTTAACGGTGTTTTGTCCAATCGCCACAAAATTTGGTACACACCTTTGTAGGAGTGATAAGCCCATGTGTGTAAAATTGGAGCAAGATTGGTTGAAAAACACGGCCGCTATCAAGCAAAAATAATGAATTGTCCATACACTAAGTTCCAGTGTTGCCCACTTTGACAATTATATTTACGCTTGCATGTCCCCCAAAGCATTTTGAGCACAACCCGTAGGGGGCGCCACAAAATAATGATTAAAATGCAGTGCAGCGTTAGAGGTTCCCCTGTACTTGTGCAAGGATAACACACCCATTTCTACACCCTTCATTAAAATCATTAACGACGTTAACTTGCAAAAATCGTTAAGGTCAAAGCGTGGTGTCGGATTGCTGCGATGACACCGCCTTTTTGATTGATGCGGACTAGACATGAGCTCAGAGCGAGACAGTGTGGGACCAGCCAAAGACAAAAGGGGAGGAGGGCGAGAGGTGAGGAGCAGGGGAGATGGAGGGGAATACAATGAAGTGGCTTAGCGGAGCCGAGGCTTCCCAAATCCTTTCCGTGTGAGCTCACGCGGCGAGGGAAAAAGACTCGACTCTTAGCTCGGTGTTTGCTCAGCAAGCTACCCGGGCGACACCGGCGAGGGGAGTTGTATTTCAACACCTGGCCTGGGATGGGACGGGGTTAAGACGTGTTGGGATATACTTGGGGATAAAGAAAGTGAACACACACATTTGTTTCAAGCACCAACTGTAGAATAACACCAAGCGATTGTCAACCTGCAGGAAAGTCAAGGAGGAGCATAGTGTGGCAGTCCAGACCACTAAGACTAAACCCACACAAAAGCAAGGTTTTTAGGAGTTGAGACTCAATCAAGACCAAGAACCTGGTGGATTGTGTGACAAAATCAACAATGCATTTTTACTTTTATTTGGTACGAAAAAGTCCTTACATGCACAAACCAATCACTTGTTTTATTCGTTCCAACAAGTCAGCGTGAAAAAAACAACTAATCGTGTTGGAATAAAATCGTATTGTAGGTCATTTTATAGGTCAGTCAACATAAGTTTTCCACTAAAACTACATTTTCATGTTCCGGACCTTGACCTATCCTTCGAATTTCACAGCTTCACTTAATCATTTTTTTCCACCAAAATATAGCAATTAATAAATCATGGCTTGGTTTATGACTATGGCCTGTTTTTAGTATAAACAAAAGCATATTGAAGTAAATGTTACTTTTCCCTAAATCAAGCATTTTCAAGCATACAAATGGCTAAATACAAAAAGTAAAAAAACATATACGGCATTCAGAAGACACTGAAAGACATGTAGTATTCTACACTGATCACTAAATGTCAGTGAGGGTAATAAGACACTTGGTTGACGGAGCAGCAGGCTTTTATTGCAGATTTGAAGTAGCTCACAACAGGCACAGTAATCCCTGATAAAAACACAGACGACTGTTGCTGCAGTAACACTGAACCCCTGGCGTCACTTCCTGTCCGCGCGCCACTCGGCTCCCCCGGGGAACATATTAGCAGCAATAAGGACGAGCGTGTGACGCAAATTACCCATCCATCCATTTTCTATGCATCTTATTCTCACTAGGGTTGCATGCGCACAACGTAACCTGCCTACTTCACCATGTGGGTGTACAAATATCTACCCATGCCAAAAAAAAAACTGTATATTCCCACCGCAAGGCATGCTGGGTAGCTTGCGGTACTCATTTTGTCGTGTTTTGTGGCATTTTTGCTTAATTGTTAAATATGTTAACATACTCCAAAGTTTTTGCTGCTGGACTACCCAGCATGCCTTGCGGCCATTCGGAAATGACAGTTTAAAGTTACGTGTCATGCTTAGTTGCCGTGTATCACCTACATAGCAGTAGTAGGTGATTTATGTGTAGCGTGTTGTTCTGTTTGATGACCATCTGCATACAGAGTCCGCCAAGTCAAAACGTTAGCCCACCCCTGCTGTAGAGCATTTTCAAAAAAGTGACATTTGCTTGGTTTGATGTCATTATGACCTCACTTGACGCGTTCCGGTGTGATTTGAACCCACCCACCCGGCGTAAGAGCTAAGTGATCCATGGGGTGCCCACTCCAGACACGCCAACGCCACTTACTGCGTTTTGTCAGACTCAGCAACAAAACGGACAGTTAAAAAAAAAAAAAAAGACAGGGAATAAGGAGGAGGCGGAGGGCAGGATGGGGGTGGGGGGTGGTTAGTATCGATTATCCTTCAGAGCTCCATGTGGGCCACTTTCATCGATTAGGAGCGAGAGAGAGAGCGAGAGGCGAAAGCACCAGTCGTGTTCCCTCCCTCTCTGGGCCCTTTGTCCGTGAAGAGAGCGATATAATGGGCCTTTGAGAGGGACTGGAGGAGGGAGAAGACAGGAGATGGAGGACGGAGGAGGCTTGGGACGAGATGGAAGGAAAGGGGGTGGGGGGGTGTCTAGAGCCTAAGTTCAGCAGGGGAGGGTGCGGGGGAGTGCGGAGGTAAAGAAAGACACCAAGGCGAGAAGAGAAAAGTCTCAATGACAAAAGGTCGGGGCAGCTGGGTTTAGGGCGACGGGGACCAAAGGGAGCAGCGGGATAATCTGCTAAAGCCCAGAAAGGAGAGATTCAGCATGCGCGCCACCCTCGTAGGGCCTAAGAGCAAATTTGCACATAAATAAGGAGCCAACTTTGCTTTGAACGCCAGGTCGACACACAAGGAGGAGGGAGGAAAGTGGTCCAGGTTCCAGTCTTCTCAGCTGCCTCTGGCTCCACCACCTTGAGCCTTTTTTTATGTTGGAGACAGTAAGCAGAAAATATATATTTATCAATTATCCCCCTAAAAAACTCAATTTTTCTCCCCTCAGCCCCCTCAAAGACGTTTTCTGTCTTCTCTGCTGACAGGCCCGGACTCGGGGGACGTGAGTGTGTGTATTTTTTTGGAGAGCCGGGGGCTTTGTTGTGGCTTTAGCACACCTCCAGGAAGCCGAGACACAAAACGGTCGCGAGGAGAGTGAAGGGGCGCAACAATGCAATGAATGGCGTGGGCAGCTAAAGAAAACGCTCACAAGGCAGATGCATGTTAATACTGTGGGAACAAGACTCATATTTTAACCCACACGTGCCAAGATGCTCGATATCAGCTTTCTTACCGATATCCTTAACTGATATTGCCCAGCACATCATTACCGATACCAGCCCATAGCAACATAGGCTGCAGCCTTCCCTCAAACTCAGCTCAGGTCACATAAAGGCAGACATTACACGTCAAAATAATAAGTTAAAAAAAAACTGTCTCAACAAAATAGTCATAAAAAAATGATTACCCGCCATCAACTAAAATCACACGTTCCGTCATAAAGTAAGACAGGCTAGGCCCAATACACTCAATCTAATTAAATAATGTTTTTTAATTACAAATAAAAAAGTGGGATCTTGCAATTCGTCTCCCACCGCTAACTGTTTTGCTGCATGGGACTCTTCCTGATATGTGATATCACATTACAAGTATGAAGACGCTTTGCATAACCAGCACTTGACACTTCATAAACTTGGAAATATAGTCGGTCCTCGTTCATCACTGGTAATTGGCTCCAGACCTGCCCGGACATTAAATTATGAATAAAAGGAATATTGTCGTATTTCCAGCAACCTGTTTATGACTTTCTAAATACAACTTTTACCATTATTAGAGCCCCGTAGACATGAAATAACACCCTTATAGTCACCTTTACTGCTATTATTCTTTGTTTACACCCCACTGTGCAACTGTAACGAGCAGGCAACAAGATCACGGCAGGGCCAGAAGTTAGCCTCTAATTTATTCAATCTAAACCTAAGAAAGGGTTTCAAGGGAAGTGGGGAAGAAGGACAAAGTAAGCCAAAAACGTACCACTTTTTTTTTCCACTATGCAGAACATGCCTTGGCTGACTCCATCCGGTGTGAAGGTAATGTAATAATGTCACATCAGTGTAACGTTCCCGACACCTAGTGACCAGAATACTCCACAGAACCTGTCTTTCAATATTTCTTCAGTAACAATAGACTACAGTCAACCACAATACAGCACAAATTTTAATGAACGAATAAAAACCATAATAGAGCGAAGGAGCAACGTCGTCACTCGACAACATATGCAGAAAAAATCACTACCAATGAGAACCGCTTGAGAACTTTCATTTCCGTGCCAATACAGACCAAGATCAAAAGAACACTTCATGCATCCACTAACTCACGATTTTCACCCTCTAACATATGATGCTCCATTTTTACCTGCATGTACTATGAAAAATATATGGAACTACACAGCCAATATAAACACGTTTTATTGTAACATTTGTTAAAGTAAAAGTTTATTCAGTCACAAATTTCAACCCAGCGTGTGTTAGTAAATTTTTTTACACTGCTACACTATAACAAAACCATATTTTGGGGGATTTCAACCCTTGAAAAGCATGTATGTTTCCATTCATCCATAGCTCTGCATTTTTTTAAATGTTAAAGGTAAAGCTGCTTGTTTCAAATGGTGGGAAAAGAAGAGCTCTTTTGTTAACAATACAAAAAAGAAAATGTGAAAGCCAGTTATGTATTGAATTAGCACACCATTATTGCACTTATACCAGGGCTGTCAAAAATAGCCCTTTGAAACCGGTAAGTCATTTATTTAGTCAATTATGTTACATTTTTTTTAGCGTGATTAATGCATGTGCAACTTGTCAAGCCACAACTCAGTGTAGTTCCTCACACAGTCACACAAAGTCTGCCTCTCTTTAATAACTTTATTGTGATGTGAACACATCAGCAGCAGTGCAATTCCAACACTTGCAATTTTCAGACATGTGTGTTATCTTTTAGCTTGATTTTTCTCTTCTTGCCATTTTTATGAAACGATGGGCGATTATGAGACAGAGGAGGTAGTCAATACTCCAGAACTTGGAGCTGAACTAATCAGAAACTTTTTTCTTTGTCTTTCTGTTTATTTAGACCACACATACACGCATAATAAAGATGATGTTGTTCATGTTCATAGTGTCACTGAATGCATTAAGTGGTAGCGACAATGAGAAAATTTAATGTAATCAATAAAATAAATTTGTTACCCTGTGGATGTGTGGGAGCGGCATGGCTGCAGTGGTAGTCGTATCACAACCTGAAGGTTGTGGTTATGATTCCATGTCCTCCCGTGACAGTATCGTTGATCAATTATCAGTAGATAAACGTGTATATATATATGCATATATATATATATATATATATATATATATATGTGTGTGCGTATGTATGTGTGTATATATGTATATATATATATATACATATACACACACACACATATATATATGTGTATGTATGTATGTGTATATATATAAACATATATATACATATACACAAAAATATACATATATATATATACATATATATATATATATATATATACACACTGTATATATATATATATATATACACACTGTATATATATATATATATATATATATATATACATATATGTATGTATGTACAGTATGTATGTGTGTGTGCACGTGTGTATATATACACGCATTTATACATTACATATGTGCATATATACGTATATATATATACACACACATACTATATATACACATATACATATATACATACATATACGCATATATATACACAATTACACATACACATATATAAATATACACATATACACCTATATATACATATACACATACACATATATAAACCGTGTCCTGTTATTTCTGTTTTTGTTCATAAAACAGTAAAAATGAGCATACTTCAAACATAGTTGCAAATGGTGATTAATCACGAATAATTAATTTGAAAACTGTGATTAATTTGATTTAAAAATTTTAATCATTCGACAGCCCTGATTTATACATATTCAGGTGAAAAAAAATCCCGAAGCATCGTGTGTGTGTAAGCTAACTCGTCTACGCCTGAACCACTGCACACAAATAGGCGAATGCACCACATGGTGGCGCTGTTATTAAACCTCCAGACCCCCAGAAGTGCTCCGAAAAACTGCCACAGCAGAATCGCAAAGATATTTGCTACACACCGTTATTGGACAAGTTTGAGCGTGGTTAAAAACATGGCCACCATCAAGCAAAATGTTTTTACGAGGGGCACGCAGGATTTAATTAGCAATTAGTTAGCCCCAAGTTATTGAACATTTCTCTAATGATTAGAAATCTGAGAATATCTGCATTACATGCATGCTAACATGTCTTCCAAAGCATTTTGACCACAACCCATACAGGCGGTTATTAGTCGAAAGCATTCATTGCTTTGCGTGTGTCCCTAACGAAATGTGTGACGAGGCAAAGTGCTTGAAAAAGTAGCGCCGAGGACAAGTTCTTGCAGAGGAGGGATTTTCAGCCAGGAGTGGAGCACTCGTGCACGCATGTATTGATCAGCCTTGGGAGTTATGAACCGGCTGTCATTTCCCTTTCATGAACAGCTCAATAGCTATTGACTGCGGATGAAAAGCGTGTGCAAGGAGGGCCGGCATTAAGGTTAGAAGACGGGAGGAGCACATATGTGGAGAGAAGAGCTAGGGTGGGGGGGGTTCTTGACATGCACCGTCATCAGCGACACGACACACACAGATGGACGCACAAAAGGCTGGGACAATAAATTCACGCCCATGCACCGCGTTAGCTTATGGAAGGAAAAAAACGCCCAGAGGAGATCACAGCAAAGATGGTGGATGGGATTGAGGATGAGGATTTGCAAATTCGCGTGGCCTCTATCCCTGTCCCAGCTGCTAGTGGACACCGACAGTCACGCGGACGGCGGACGTCCGACAAGGTGCAGAGAAAGGGGAGGGCATCGGCCCTCCCTAATCCCGGCTCATCCCTGTTCCATGTTCCGTAGCTCCCCACGACGCTTAGCAGAATTTCACGCCCGGGCGTCTGAAACCAGCACGCTAAAGGGATAAGGCCACGGTGGCAATGGGATGAGCAACCTTTTTGTGGTTTAGAGACACCTTGTGGTTTTTATTGTCTCCATCTAGACTTTACTGCAGAGTCTCACCCCGGAATCAAACAAGAGGGGCTGCGACGCCGAAGAATGGAATTCAAAGCAAACCCAGGCAATAAGGAAGGTAGATATCAACCTCCCCCAGCTCTTGCCAGCGGATGCCATCCCTGCTTCTTTCCAAGAGACGCAGGCACATCGCTCCGGGTGCGTAAATCCAGCAGCAGAACTAAGTCCCAGGCAGGGAAAACAGCGACTAAGCGCGTTAGTTTCACCTCCGCAAATACGCACGCGTTGGCAGGGGAATGAAAGCCGAGCGGCCCTTCGCAGAGCCGGTAGACAATCGCGGCGCCGTTGTCTCGCGCCACAAATAACGCCTCCCCGGGATTCATCGGTGACGGCAAGCCAAAGTGAAAGCTGTCGTTTTTTCTTCTTCTTTTTCCTGATGCGCCCAAAGAATGCCGGCGTGTTATCTGGAGAGCCATACACATTAGCGGCGATTCACACACCGCGTTGGTGACTCATTCAGCCCATTGATGCCGGGCATTTTTCATCATTCTGTTTGTCTTCCGGGCAAATTATCCTCTTTAGATTGTCTTTTGATTCGACAGTCCCGGGGTGCATTTGCATGATGAAACGCTTCACCACAGCTCAGACCCTCTAAGAAATGCACCATTAGTTAGAAATCCAGTACCATGCACCCCACCTCCCCTCTGCGTGCACAAGTAAAGATGAACTTATTTGGGTGTTGTGACCCGGCGGTTACCTTCAGATTTCCTCCTCACACATCCTAATTAGAAAATAAATAGGCCCATCCTCGCCGCGCCGGGTGATTTCTGGCCTGTCTCCGCCTCGTGTGCTCAGGCATACGGCCGAGCGCTGAGCAGCTGACTTCAGCTTTGATAGCACAAGCATCAACAGCGCGACCTAATGGGGTGCATGACCGAGAAGATGCCAGCGCCGCACCCCCCTTTCCATATGCATCTCCCTCCCCGCACGCTGCATCGCAAATCTCATGCAGTATTACCGTGGGCCTGGGAGGGAGCGGCGGGCCACGCTAGACTAGCGATGTTCAGTCACGTAGCATCACAGTAAATTGGATTTTTATTTATTTATTTATTTGTTTACATTTCTGCGTGTGTGTGTGTGCGCACGCAAAACGTGAGCGTCGGCTCTTTGGGTTTGTAATTTGAAACGACTGTGAGTAAGCTTTTGCCAGTGCACACCTAAACTTGGTACATCCGGGACCGAACGTGTAGAAGTATTGTACCATAAATGCTCTAGTTATGTTTTTTCACCAAAACCCCAAAGACGATGCGGGCGTTAATTGTAGGGAGGTGATAATTGGAGAGAGGCTGTTATTTCCAACGTTTGACAACTCATCTAAAATAAGTTCATTTTTAAGCTTTAATAATGATGCCCAATGCTTGAGAAAGGGAAATGGAAACGGTACTTCGCTTTCACCACATTCTTCTTTTATTAACACATAAATCAACTGTTAACTACGGTGTGGGTGATAAACAACAACGGAGCGCAACTTAGTGAGATTCACAAAACATCCGCAAGGTATGCTGGGTAGTCTGGCGGCAACAACAATGAGAACTACAGAGAGTGAAACAATGGACATCACTCACTTCTGATAACCTCAACATATTTAGAAATCAAGCAAAAACGCAACAACCACAGCAAAATGTACCACTAGCTACCCAGCATGCCTTGCGGCAGGAATATGTCGGTGGGTTTCTTTTTATGGATATGGTGCTTTAGGTTACTTTGTGTGTTGTGTGTTGATGTGGTGTGCTTATCCTCACTTGGGTTGCAGGGGTATGCTGGAGCCTATCATCTGACTTTGGGCAAGAGACAGGGTACACCATGGACTGGTTGCCAGTTAATCGCAGGGCACGTATGGACAAACAACCATTCACATTGATATGGATAATTTAGAGTTTCCAATTAACCTATCATGCATGTTTTTGGAATGTGGGAGGAAGCCGGAGTACTTGGAGAAAACCCAGCACGGGAGAACATGCAAACTCCAAAAGCGGCGATTCGACTGTGTGGCCATCATGCTAACCACTCGGCCACCGTGTGGCCCGCAGTCATTTATTTTTAACAAGCATATTGTACAAAAAAGCAGCAACAATAAACTCTAATAATAATGATTTGGAGTGAAGGAGCTCTCTTTGACTACAAGGTCATTTAGCAACAAACATATGAGTACAGAACCGATATTACACAGAACCAATGTTGTAATAACAACAACATTGGAAAGGGTAAACTGCTGAGCCAGCATTACAAGGGCTGATTAATTGTACAGGCATGACTTGCCAAACAACAGCATTGTAGATGCAAAGGTAGATAAACCCACAAAAAAAACTACAAAACTTCAAGTACAGCTTGTGCCGTCGACATCAGGAGGTTGCCTACAGCCACAGCTGTCAAAAACAATGTTTTTGACCCCCGCAGCTACTTTTTATATACAGTATACTGCAAATCTGCTGGTAGCTATCGTTGATATTATGTATGTATGTAGCTGAAATGATTATGTAATACTTATTACAACATGTTTAAATAAATATATATTTCTCTGATGTATGATTTTTGGCAAGATTTTCCCTTATATACCGTGATGTATCGTAGCTCATCACTGCATCAGTTGTTCACAGGCTACACTGCGTGTCACCTTAGAGACATGCTAATAAAAACTGGTCCACGGTGAGTTCCACAGCTGCAAACCGGGCCCTGTTCAGTTTTATGTTAATTGCAGCGGTGCCTACACGGGACTCAATTGACAGTGAACGTGCCCTTCAAGGTGTTCTTTGTGGTTCAGCACTTCTGTCAAGACAGAGCGAGTCATTTCGCCTCACCTTTATTTATATGCTTGACTACTCAGAACATCACGGCAACACGGTGGGGCCAGTAATAGATGTAAAATGGGAGAGGGGGTGAGGGGGAGCGAGGTGCTCAGGTAGCTCACAGATGACCCAGTCAGGTGTGTATATGTGAGGTCCAATACAAAGAGGTTATGTGGAGTAACTAGAGCATAAGTCTAATAAAAGCATGCATTTTGTTAGGGATAGGCTTCATTGGATTTGATTTTGATTTCATTTAAGATCGTTAGGGCTGGAAAATGCGCGTTTTTTTAAAATCAAATCTGGTATTTCTGTTAAATTTAGGTTTAAAAAAAACAGTATTTTGATATCAAATACAGACATTAAATAAAATAAACAAAAACATTTAATGACTAAATGACCGAAAAACTAAAAATGTATATATTTTATAAACTATTTAATTAATTTCAGTAAAACATGCTCTACTTATGCAGAGTGAAAAAATATAAAAGGTACATTTGGTGTCACTCTAATCTCAGTATTATTTGTATTATTTTAAAAGAATGTTTCATGCATTATTATAGTAATATATATAAATGCAATTTAATGTTTACAATTCATACAAATCATATATTTTTATATGTAAAATTATATGCAGTGCTTTTTATATGTCGAGAATGAACTGAATTTATTTAATTATGACCTAACTAATTGATTTAATTAATCTCTTTTAATCTCACCCAAAATTGGCAGAAAAAACTCTAAGATGTATTTTAATTTCAATTTATTACATTATTGTGGCAAATCAAAATATTGAGGTATACCAAAAAGGTGGTTTTATAAAAAAAATTTTTTTTACAAGACTTTAACAGATGCTGTCTGAATCATCACTCCACCTTTGGAAATTCATTGGACCAACAACTGTCACGATATGTATGTTTGTGTGCGTGACAGTATGTTTTAGTTGTATTATCAGGCCTGTGTTGTGGTTATTTCCTATTTTTTTGTATGTTTTTCCCTGCTTTTCTTGATTTGTCACTGCTTGTGCGCACTGTTGGTTTGTTGGAGCATTGTCGTGTTAGTTGTCGTTTGGTTATCGTTTGTTTCTTGCTGCTCAGCAGCATTATTCTTTATTAAAGAATCATTTTCCTGACCTGCTTGGCGTCCTGCTCTCCACATCCTCAGGGTCGTTACACCATGCCGAGAAGACGATACCGTGACAGCATCTCCATCTCCCATCCCATCTCCACCCCGCTCCTCACCTTGCCCTCCCAACTACAATGGGTTTAATTATCATATCCTCCAGCCCCGACAAATTAAGCACAAGAAGCCCAACACTTTAACAGATTTGATAAAAAGACAACTGCCGAAACTGTAAAGTTAGAGATGAAAAAAATGAGTAACTCATAATGAATGCCATAATTATGACTCTTATTACGGTTTAATTATGTTTGTCCATGATCCATATTTCTTCTGGATCCGGATGAACTTGATCTTCTTGTAAAACGATGCAATTTAGCAGCTCACTTTTTGATTTTTGCAAATGTGTAAGCTTTGGTGTAGGATCTGCACACTGAATATTTATGTTTGTGTTTGGTTGTATTGCCATATTTCCAACTCTCTTTTGACCTCTGCCACGATGATTACAAACCTGGACGCAAAACAGCACGCCGTACTTTGCATGTCACTGTCTCCAGTCCTGAGACGCGCATTTCATTTGAATTCATGAACACACTTGAGCGGTGTTTTGATAAGTGGAGTTGAGTGTCAGCGCCTTCTCACGTCTAATTGGTTGAGCACATATCTGGAGACGGGACCAGACAGGGGTTCCCAACTCGTAGATCAGAAGGAGCCGGTCTTCCATCACGCCAGCAAGGTCACTTGTCACTTAGCATCCCTCGACCACTGTGCATGTTTGAGTTGCATGACAAGTTAACAGACAACTCTGACATTTACTTGTGGATGCTAAGAGGACAATGCCCTTTAAACTCTTCGTCTTCACAGCGCCCCGAAACGGCGACCGGGGGTTTATTCTTAAATCGCCAATTAGAAAGTGTTTAAAATGCATTGGAATCAATTAGCGTTTAACATAAGGTGAAGTTAAAGGCGTATAGCGCAATCATCTCTTGTGCTGCGCTTACACACTATTAATCACATGCATGCAAAAGTCATTATGTGGCCACAGAAGAGCATCAGCACTTTCAAAAGCCCAAACAACGAGGCTTCCATACTCAAAAACATTCTCACCTTCAGTCCGTACAATGAGAATGAATGACAAGGAGGGTGGCCATACATTCAATTAAGTTTGAACAACGCCAGTGTTATCGTGATTTAAAAGGTACAGTCAGCTGGGATAGGCTCCAGCATACCCGCGACCCTAATGAGGACAAGCGGTATAGAAAATGAATGAATGAATGAATGAATGTCATGCAAAAGTGACTTTTTAACAGTAATATGTCCCTAGAGCCCATTTATGAGCAACAAACATGAGAAACATTTTCCTTCCTTCCTTCCTAAATTTCTCTTGGAGGCAAACCCCCTGCCCCCAATTTCAAATAATAATAATAATGCCTTACACTTGTTATACGCTTTACAAAGACTCTCAAAGCGCTTACACTGAGGTCCTTATTCATTCACGCCACACTTAGTGATGGTAAGCCACTATGGTAGCCACAGCTGCCCGGGGCCAGACTGACGGAAGCGAGGCTGCCGGTGTGCGCCATCGGCCCCTCCGACCACCACACACAACACTTCCATACTAGGCAATGTGGGTGAAGTGCCTTGCCTAAGGGCACAAGGAAAGTTTATTTCCTCCACTGCGGCACCTGGTGTTCCTCTGAGGTCTCCCATCCAAGTACTGACCAGGCCCTGCCCTGCTTAGCTTCTGAGATCTGACAGGATCAGGCTTTGACAGGCAGGTTGGGCCACAAACCTGCCTCTGTGTAACGACACATTTGACCATTTGTTTTCTCGTTATCATTTGTCAACAAGTGTACAGGTTTGAACGCACTAAATTTGATAGTAATCAGGACTAACCTCGTACTCTTGGAACGGCCCCGTGTTTCACTGAGAAAACACAAAAATAAGCATGAAGTTTGTATAAACTATACAATAAGAATTGACAGTCAAACATTTAAACAGAGAACAAAGACTCTCTTTCGGTCTTGTCACTAAATCTTTCACACACACACACACACACCCACAAGGTACTCACTCAGCCTGGTACAGATGGCGCAGAAAGTAAAGTGCCAACAATAATCAACACACTTTAATTTTATGGCCTTTTAAAAATGGCTTTGGGCTTTTAAAGGTCAAATTCCATCCATCCATCCATCCATTTTCCTCCGCTTATCCGGGTCCGGGTCGCGGGGGCAGCAGCTTCAGTAGGGAAGTCCAGACTTCCTGGTCCCCAGCGACCTCTTCTAGCTCCATCGGGAGGACACCAAGGCGTTCCCAGGCCAGCTGTGAGACATAGTCCCTCCAGCGTGTCCTATGTCTTCCCGGGGGCCTTCTCCCGACTGGGCATGCCCGAAACACCTCACCAGGGAGGCGCCCGGGAGGCATCCGGACTAGATGCCCGAGCCACCTCAACTGGCTCCTCTCGATGTGAAGGAGCAGCGGCTCTACTCTGAGCTCCTCCCGGATGGCCGAGCTCCTCACCCTATCTCTTAGGGTGAGTCCAGCCACCCTACGAAGGAAACTCATTTCCGCCGCTTGTATCCGCGATCTCATTCTTTCGGTCATGACCCATAACTCATGACCATAGGTGAGGGTGGGAACGTAGATCGATCGGTAAACAGAGAGCTTTGCCTTCCGGCTCAGCTCTCTCTTCACCACGACGGTCCGGTACAGCGACCGCATTACTGCAGATGCTGCACCGATCCGTCTGTCGATCTCACGCTCCAACCTTCCCTCACTCGTGAACAAGAACCCGAGATACTTGAACTCCTCCACCTGAGGCAAGACCTCACTCCCAACCCGGAGGGTACAGTCCACCCGTTTCCGACTGAGAACCATGGCCTCGGATTTGGAGGTGCTGAGTCTCATCCCAGAAGCTTCACACTCAGCTGCAAACCGCTTCAGTAAACGCTGAAGGTCACAGCCTGATGAAGTCATAAGGACCACATCGTCTGCACGCGGCAGCCGAGCAAGGGCCACAAGGGGGCACGGACACCAACCGTCGGAACATCTGCCGGGGGCTGGCCAGCTATGGGCAAGCAGGGCATTTGCCCCCGATCCCCCGGGCCCAGAAGGCACCCACCTCCCAAAGCAGGGGCCACATTCAACACCCCTGGAGCTCCAGGCCGCTCCAGACACAACTGCTGCGGGCCATCGCCTACCCCGACGCCAGGGGCAGGCGTCCGTAGAGGGCCCATTGGTTTGCCTCACTCAACAGAACCCTGTCCACTCCACCCCCAATGCGGCGAGTAGCAGCTCCGTGAGCTCCCTAGAGACACGGTGCCATACCACCGTACCTGGCCGCCAGGAATCCCACAGCGGCCCCCCACCCCATCAGTAGTTGCCACAGCCACAGCCCTATGCCCAGGCACACGCACACACACACGATGGCCCTCCCCCAATCATTGCACCCGGCTGAGACAAGGAGCCGAACCGACCCACTCCCCCTGAGCGGCCCTCACACCAGGTGGCCTCCAAGAAAACAGGGGTGTAAAATGACCCCCTAATCCCCATCCCTCCACCCTACTAAGAGTGTTATGAGGTGTGAGATGTGTGTGTGTAGGCAGTTAAAATTGAGGAGCCGAAACTGCGTGACACCATGGGCAGAACCATATCGCCGGTTGAGCACGACTGAGTAGTTCTGCCCACCAGATGACACGGGTCCCGCCACTCCAAAAATGAGTGTGAGGTGTCTGTGAGTCTATGTATAGTGAGTAAGTGTAATTAAAACTAGGGAGTTTCGGCCCCCAGGGCACCACAGAAGGAGGTCATGTTTGTGACCCCCCGCCACACCCCGATGGAGCACGCACACTCGGCAAGATCCTATGTGCTTGTTTGCAGGGAGTAGGGGACCGAGGGCTCAAGGGATAGTAGGACTGGGAGGAAAAAAAATGTCCCTCCCAGAAGATGAGCCGATAGGCAGTAGGCACCCCTGTTCCCCAGGACTCACCGTGGGGCAGGGGCCGGCACGAGGCGAACTCATTCAGAGGCCCCGGACGCCCAGCGACCGCAGTCCGGAAGCAGCGTCTCCCAGATGCCACACTCAAAGCCCACCATAGAGCCCCCCCAATAGGCACGCCGCTGTAGGAGATCCCGACGGCCCGCACCCTCGACCACCACCACAGTCATCCCGTCCCCGTATCCGAGACAAACCCGGGCAACACACCCCACCACTCGGAGATGCAGCAACCGTCCAGGCACAGTCACACACCTCACCCCCCGCCACTGCCCCGACTGCAACCATCCTCCACACCACTGTTTAATCCCCTGCACCCAACGTGCACAGAAACACACACTGACATACACACACAAACCCACACCCGCCCAATCCCATGCACACTCCCCCAACCCAGAACCTCCCAGGTACCAATCCGGCACCGGGACGCGCACCCGTCCACCCCCACAGCAGCAAGTGTGGGCCAACCTAGATTCCCCCGGTGGTCAGATACGCCCCCCTTCCACCATCCGGGTAGAGGCAGCCCCCGGAACCCAGGGCCCAGGAGCGCCGCCCCACCCACACCTAGCCAGCCCAGCCACCCGACCCGGGGCCCAACGACCACGACCGCGGCCCCCTGCCCCACCACCAACTGGTCGTCTCGGCACCAGACCAAACCCAGCCTCAGTAGAGATAAACACCGGTCCCCCGCAGAGCAGTGCAGCCCAGCCCCTCGCCCCAAGGCACCACCAGCGGCCCGTATGCCCCTGGCACCTCCACCAGCTGACTAACTCTCAGAGTGAAGTGAAAGAGCTAATCACCGGGGACCAGAGAGAATGTGATAGGTCCAATTGATCGTTTAAAGAGCTAGACATTGTCTCACAAGAAATACGTATGATCTAATAAAAGGTTCCTAAATTGGTTCATACTTAGATTGGCTTTTGTTTTCCAATTCATGAGAATAGTTTTCTTTGCGATGCATAACGCAGTAAGGACCATACGTGAGGTGTTATTATCGATATTGATGCCACCTAAATGGCCAAGTAAACACAATGTGGGGTGTGCTGGAATATTACATCTGGACCAAGTGGACAGCTTCTCACATACCTGAAGCCAAAACCTTTGGACAGGTGCACAACACCAAACAGCATGTATATAGTTATCAACAGAGTTATTTGTGGACTCTGAGCAAATATTTGACTTTGTGAGACCCATCTTGAACATCCTTTGTCCTATATAATGAATCCTATGAAGAATTTTGAACTTAATTAGCTGTAGAAGTTTTTCATTATTCTAAATGTATTTGAACATTTTTGTATCCATCTGTTTTGATTTTGCAGTCAGTAGCTGTATTAAATCTTCTGCTTTATTGTTAAGCCTATATATTTTTGATAATAACTTTGGGGCGCAGAGGTTACAGAATTCTGCCACCTTGGTTGGCATTTGCAGGTTTAATTGATTGGGCGTGTATTTTTTTCCTATTATAGATTTGAATTGGTGGTATGGTATTGGTGGAAAAAATGTTTAAATGTATTTAAAGGAATTGTATGTCTGCTGGTCATTCAAGGAGGGGAAGCTCTTTTTTTCCGGCCTACATGATAAATGTCTTTATTTATTTATATGTACATTCTACTCTCCGTTCCTCATCGTTTTTAACAAAGACAACGTCGCTAGGGATCGGTTAAGTCTCAGTTCAAAACGACGGAATGAAAAAACGTGGAAAATACTCGGGTGGAGGTTTATACTTCAGGACCGCTGATTCGCTCATTTAACTGCCAATCAAACAGGGATTCTGCCTCAGACAGATCATCCAATCATCATGCAGACCAGTGTTTCCCTAGCCAGCCTGCTGCCTCATAGACTCCCGGAGATACGGAGCGTGTGACGGACGGGACAAATGGCCATCCAGTTTCGCACAGCGGAACAACGCATTTTACGCTTCCCCACCGTCCGACTGTGTAAGGCTTTGTTAAAAAGGGGATGAATGAGAATGAGTGGTTAAGTTTACCTGCCATAAGTCGCTGATTCTGCACAAAAGATGAACCTATGAGACTTGTTTCAAATTGCTGATTATTACTAAGAAGCATCGGGATACTGATATGATGACTGTTCAGCGAAAGGCACATCTTCAGAAAAAAAAACAATTCCGAAAATTCAGATTTTAGTTTGTTTTGGCCGTGTAGAAACCTTGTCGATAGTGCCTCTAATCACTTGTCCACTATAGAGTTCATTTTGTTGGCATCTTGTCCACCTTGGTGCCCTGCTGAAGTTGGCCAATCAATGACACAAAGGTCATGACCCCCCAGGGGTGACTGACTAGCAGCCAAGCATCGAGTCACTCCGTCGTGGCCAGCCAATGCATAAAGCTGCCTGTGGTGCAATAAAGAAGATTTAGCGCCGCAACGCTACCTGCCCGCCACCGGTGGCTCTTTTGGTTTTCTTTTGATTAATAATAGGCTGAGAAGGATTTATTGTACGTGCCGTCTTTGCCTCAGCAATTTAATAATGGTGCTGGAGGAACATGATTAATCAGAAAGAGGGCCAGTCACCTTACCACCTTTGTAAAAACGCACAAAACTAATGAAGGTTTGTTTGCGAGATGCGGCTAGCATGTGGCTACACTTGCATTAAAAAGCATTACAGTAGAGGGAGCAGCGGCCAGGAGACAATGCACGAGATCAGGTCCACGGGAAGGACACATGACAAGACTTTAACATTATTTTTAAGAAAAGTACAATGGAAAATACAACTAGACCAACCAGCTCTTGTACCTAACTGATTTTGGCTTTGCCGTCATCGTTTTACCTCCTAATTTCTACTACATTACCTTGCATTGCTCCCCAAGAGGCTCCCTTGCTGCACGGTTATATGAAGCGTGTCGGTGCTCACCCAGAGCGAACACTCTAAGAGATGAGGAAAACAGACATGGCAGGTAAATTTAGTCAGTTAATTTTCATTTATCTTGTGATTAATTAATTAATTTATTATTGTGAGACATTTTTTTCTCATCACATCACACATTGTGACTAATATACATACAGTAATACTTTAATTCCCGTTGCAAAGCATATTGTTGTTTGCATGGCCGGACGTGATGTGTCATTGTCATTCATATATGCTGCGGGAATTGCATACGTTTTTATGTAATGTCACTCGCTGTCATTATTAAAGTCCTTTAATAAGAGTAAACTAGAACCCCCAATACATTACAGACAGTATATGTATCTATTCAGTCATTCATTCCTCATTAGGGTCACGAGTATGCTGGAGCCTATCCCAGCTGACTTTGGGCGGGAGGCAGGTACACCCTGGACTGGTCGCCAGTCAATCTCAGGGCACATATAGTATATGTATCTAATGTATGAAATTATGGTTATTGGCCATTTTTGTTCATACATCAAAAAATAAATACATATCACAACACGTGATTTTTTTTTTAGAAATTTTTATTAAAAATTGCAAGTGAAGGAAGTGACGTGTGCAGAACGGGCCGCGTTCCCAGTGCCGCTAGGAATTCTGGGCAGCAAGAAAAACAAAAAAAATCACACTGCGCCACCTCCTGGGGAGTTGTGGTCTATATTGTGTTCAATATTTATATACTATTTGACTTGTGAATGTGAGTGTCAATGGTTGTCTGTCAGCCCTGCGATTGACTGGCGACCAGTCCAGGGTTACCCCGCCTCCCGCCCGAAGTCAGCTGGGATAGGCTCCAGCATACCCGCAACCCTAATGAGGATAAGCGGTATAGAAAATGGACGAATGGATGGACTTAAACCTGAATTAAAAAAAAAATACAAAATAACATGTCTCATTACAGCTGTTTGTGGTGTCTTTGAATGCAACACGCCAGGGTAAACCGGTCCTTTCTTACAATGACAATACAAACGCGCGCCGTGCCTTCGTGTCCCACCGTGGAATCTCCCAGGCTCTAGCAGGTACAAGAATTCCCCTCTCAGTCTCACGCCACAGTAATAATCATGTTCCAGCGAGCATAACACCATCGCAAAATAATGATGCGCTGTCCTGTTGGCGCATTTATCAGCATGTTTTACAACATGTGCCGGCTGGAAGTAATTAACCCCCCCCCCCAATGAGAGACACTGGAGGCCTGGCTGGTAATTGTAGCTCCTAGAAGATTTTATCGGAGTGCAAGCTTGCATCTGCAGCAGTGCAGCTCTACTTTGCCAAGCTCTAGCCAGGGACACATAAAAGGAGGAGGAGGTAGGAAGGTAAAGTCGGAGGAGAGAGTTTACGAGCCCAGACGTTCAATAAACAGATAAATACCTTGCACGGTTAATCTGGCACTTGGAAGATTTCCGTTATAATCTAATAAAGGCTTAAATTGATCTTCTCGAGGGACAGTAAAATCCTAGAGCGATACACGATCCATACTGTTAGGAGGAGCACTACTAACGGAAATTCAGCAAAAATTAAGTCTGTTAACGGTTTGAGATCATCTGTCATCCCGGCAACAGTAATTGGTGCTTCTCTCAAGGATACGTTCGCTATTAAGAAGCCCCATCGACAATTTGCATGCCAGCTCGCCATGCTCGGCGCTTTCTTAACCATACCGGTACCGTTTAGTATCACTTACGGTTCTAATGGTGCAATTACCCTTCACCAACGCCGCTAAAAGATCCTTTTGACGTCGGGGGCTGATGTTACGACCCTCATAGGTCCCCCCCCCCTTCAAACCGCCCATTTAGTTCCCACTCAGTCCAAGCCCCCTGCTCCATGCGGAGTTATCGATCCGCCCCCCTTACTTATCTAGCCCCGTCCTTAACCGTGATCTCTCCCCCCTCCGTAAATCCCCTGATAATCAAACAGGCCCAGATTGGCCTTTCAGTAGCCGCGCCAATTAGCCCCGCCAGCGAGCTATACGGGCGTATAGCGGTACCAGCAAAGGTGGCGAAACACACTGGTATCCAGGGAGGTTGTAAACATCCATTAGCGGTTACCCGTCCCTACTCATTTTTCCTCCCCAAAGCTCTCTCATTAGCGCAGCCAGCCCTGACAGGTAAACAGCACTAATGGGAATGGACTATCAATACATGCCCACTGTGTTAACAGGAAGTGCTAGTGGTGGGACCGACAAAGATAAAGACAGAGAGACCAGGGCTGGGGGGATTTCTCCTATAAATGGCTGTAAACACGCAAGGAGGTTGTAAGTAATAGAGCTGGCGTCGTTGGCTCTGACTGGAGGTGGAAACAGGGAGGACTCCACTCCCACTTGTCTGAAAACCTCATTGGAATTAATGGGAATAATCAGTTCCGGGGTCAAACTGTTGCCTTCATAAAACCTTTAATACTCCCAATGGGCATGCACATGTAAAAATAAGTTCACAGTGAAAGACAAACGTTATTAACCAAGATTACATTATTTTTCAACCCACAAATATAACAATACCACTAAACTGCTCACATGTGTTACCAACAATGGTTTGAAACCATCAAATGCGCTGCTGGGACCCACCATCGCGCAGTAATGACAAACGGCGGCCCAAATTGCATACACTTTTCATCTCAAATGTCTCTATGTGAGGAAGGGTAGCTACAGTATTGCAATATTTCCCAGCATGCTTTGCGGGTACATAAGTGTTATTTTGATACCCACGCAACCCATTTGGCACAGTTGCCTTGTGTGTTCCATTTTTCGTTGGTTTTGTTTGCGTGTTTTTGTTGAGGATCTGAGCCGGGTCGGGAGAGAGTGTTTGCTGGATAATCGCTGGAAAAAAATGACTCTTGTTGCCACTTTAAGACGTTTTAACAGACATGTCATATTTCTCACATTTAGTAATTAAACTGCAAAAAAAATAGAATAATGGGATCCAATAAGATTACTCATGGCTGTCCATGTTCATACACACGCACACACACAAGCTGTGTCAGAGAGCCAAGCTACAATTTGCAGTCCTGCTGTTTTTACAATGACACATTTAATGATAACTAACAGTAGCTAAACTTTGTCAAACTGCTATCATTAGATGACAAAAGACCAATTCTGCATGCGCGTGTGGTGCGTAGTATAGCCCCCTCTGAAAGCCCTGAGCTATAGAACCAATCAGGAGCTATGGCTCAATGACGTCACACCCGCATCCTTCATCACTGTTCTACCAAAACAATATTAAGACTGAGAAAATGCTATTTTGATATCAATAAAGTGTACATGCACAGATAAAGCCTTGGGGTTTTAGACACCTTCCAGTCAGGTTACAGAGACGTCCGTATAATGAAGTTTGCACTTTTAAAGGTTCTTAATGACCTACTTTTAGTGACGGATTCTGGTGGTTCAGCCGTTTTATTGCTTTTTGAGTGGAGCACACTATTCTTTTATCTCGCTTGGAAAACTATGCGATTGTCAGGGGGGGCTGCCGTTGAGTGGTTTGGGTCTTACCTGTCAGGGAGATGCCTTATTGTGGGACTTGGGGACTCCCACTTCACTGTGGAGTCCCCCAGGGATCAACTCTTGAACCCATCCGGTTTGCTTTGTACCTTGTTCCACTCAGTGTAATATTTAGAAAACATAGCATCTATCACTTTTATGCAGATGACTTCCTAACATATCTGCCACTCTCAAAAAATGACCTTACCCCCCTGACACCCTTCCTCGAGTGCTTAAGGGACATCAATGTCTGGTTGGGTCAAAAGTGTTCAAAACTCAGTGAGGGATCTTGTTGAATCGGCCAGCGGCCCCCTTTTGGACATGGATTCTGCAGCCACCTGCCATGACAGTCATCTTAATAAGTCATCTTAATAAACTTGTCACGTATGGACGACTGTAATGCACTTTACACTGGAATAAACCACATGGCAGTCCCCGGCTTACAGCTAGCCTAGAACTCTGCAGTGCCGCTTTGACAGGAACCACAAAAGGGGAGCACATCACCCCTAGATGTAAATTTATGCTCCGGCGTGCTCCTTGAGGTCCGAAGCCGAGCTCCAATTAAGGGTCCCTAAGACGAGACTTAAGACCAGGGGAGACACTCACAGTTGAATGCTTTAAAACCGGTTTTACCTCCGCAAAGCGCAGAGCGGAGGTCATGTTTTTGGCCATTTTTATCTGTTTGTGTACAAAATCAATCAAAAATGTTTGAATGCATTTAGATTACATTTCCAGGACTAGTCGAATATGAGATATGAAAGAATTGATTACATTTTGGGTGTGATCCGGGTCACCGTCTAGATTCATCAATTGGATTGCGTTGGTAGTGCGTAGTTTACGTGCTTTAATGTAGCGCCCTGTATCTGTGACATAGCACACCTTTCATTTTACATTCAATGCGGCGATTCAAGTGTAAAAATAAGTTATCTGGTGTTCACCCCCCCCTATTTTAAGGTGAATGATGAAGGCGTCCTCATTTGTGTTACAGTCAATGTAACATTTTAACACATTTTTATGCAAGTGTAAAAATAAGTCAACCGCATTTCGTTATGGTTGAACTTTGTAGTTGCAGACCATTTTTTGTAGCAAAAAAAGACAAAAGAAGGCATTCATCTAATAAAGTAAGATCTGCAAGCTTTGATGTTGGGCATTGCTGTGGCGTTCAGTGGCCTCACTCAGGGGCATCCAGGGCTGAGTTGGTGTGTGGGTATAGTGCGACACGTAGCAGCCATCCCCTCTTAGTGCTCTCATAAAAGCGTGAGGTGTGGGGGAAACTGGAAGAAGGCAAAAACAAAGTGGATAAAGAAAAAGACAAGGGTGGGGGGGAGGTGGGCTTTGGGGAGATAAAGGAACGATGTTATTTACGTTGCGGAGCAGGTTCACTCCGAGTTCACCTTACCATGAGACGTCCCCCGGCGGTGACAAGCGCGCTGAGCGTCTTGTTTGCCAACATGGGGGTGGGAGCGCTCCAGCTCGTCCAACTGCTCGTGTATCCCTGTCCTTAAACATGCATGCCTTCTTACTCTGGACTGAGGGTCAAACTCTGAGCAGCAAAAAATTATAAACCCCGAGAATGTGTGTGTGTTTTTCACGGGCCTGCGAGCAAGCATGAGCGGCACTAAATCACAGGTGCATCTGCAGTGGGTACGTATGAAAAGACCAAGATTACAGCCTCTACACGACAGGAACACTCTGCTGTTTTTAAGGACCTACTGAAATCCTATGACAATAGCGCTCTGCTCTTTTTAAGAACATTACACTAGCACCGGTTATAAACACAATATGCAGCAATACATGAACAAGATATTACACCTACAAACACACATGTACAATATGCACGGTCATTAACCTTGTACAGCTTGTGACATTACTCATTATTATACTATCACATATTTCAACATATCAATCATGTATTATAGCCAATTCCTGTATATACTATACAGTATGTATAATTTTTTATTATGCATACAAGAGAAATGTGATTGAAAGACATAATGTTATTAGTGTTGCTGGTAATAAAAATTTGTTTGGATAGCACATGTCCCGCATTAAGAGAGGCCAAGACCTTTGTGGACCTGTTGCCATAGAGGAGATTCGTTCTAACCACAAGACCGCTCTTGGTCAAGTGTCCTATCCTGTGCATGAAAAAAACAGGATTTTGGAGGTTTGCTGCGAGGAGAGAGAATGATCTCCTGCAAACTTGTGCGCCCTAATCTAGGGATGCTATTGTATGTGTCCTATACTGTGCATTAAAAGAGGCAATATTTTGGAGGTGCGCTGCCAGAAGGTGGATACTCTCCTTCAACAGAACCTCCTCTTGTCTGCCCTACCCTGATGATTTTGTTATATAAGTGCCCTATGATGTGCATTAAGAGAGACAAGATTTTTGGAGGTCTGCTGCGAGAAGGTGCGGGATCTCCTGCAACCGATCCTCCACTCTTCTGCCCTAATCTGTTGATTTCAGTACTTGAGAAAACAATCCAGAAAGAAAGACAAAAACACAGTTATATCAGTATGCATATTTTTCATGTATTAAATTATTAGCATAATCACTTTTACCTCAGTTTAGGTTTAGTTTAGTTTAAACGTGAAATCAGGATTTACATCATTATGTATAATAGTGATAATAATAATAATGGTAATGGCCATAATCAAGTGAGTAAATGACACTTCCAGTAGGAGAAGATCCTATATAAGCAAAATATGTACTATACATGTGTGATATGAGGTCTGATATTCTCATTCTATTCTTAATGAATATAATGCACTGTGCAGAAAGGTTAGCTGCTCCCAAGTTTTGGGTCGGTCTGATGTCACTCACGGACCGCATTTGTTCCATGAGCCACCTGCTGATTAGTACTAAATCACAAAAATCATAAGGAATGAAGGTTTAAATATCTAAATATTTTTTTAATGACATATTGTTTTAAACCTTTTTGCAATTAATACTTATTATCAACGTAATTCCAAATAACACAAATAATAAAAGCTTGATTTATTTTATGTGTTTTTTGTAATTTGTTTGTAATTATTGTGTGGAATTATTGAATACACATTTTTGTAATAATGTTAAATATATCATTTGTATTTTTATTTATTTTCATATGTTTATATATATATGAGTATATTTTTGTGTATTTTTACATACTATGTTAGGAATACATCATATTGTTTATTATCTTGCAGAACCTCATACAAGGAAGTAGAGAAACATGTCAAATGTTTTGTTGTTGCATGATTTCCTACCAACATTCTAAAGAATATGTTAAGGTATAGATGATTATTTATTGTGAGTTAGGCTTTCAGAGTTCAACAGACAGCTGTACGCCATCCCACACCATATTTAACTTTACAATGATAATGATCCATGCCCATATCCTATAAAACAAGCAACTTGCTTTAGTAATCAGCACCTAAACCATGCAGGTCTACATTAAGTCAGCACAAAAACACAACAGATTATGTAACAGTTTGTCCAGGGCTACCAACTCATTCTAGTATTATGTTTCCAATAAGCCCCCACAGTCCTGACTTTGACATCCACCCTTGTAATTATGCCAGCTGACCTCTTGCAGGTCGCCCGAGTAAAAGCCCCCCCCATAAAAGATCAATATTCATTCTTTAAGATCTGTCATGTGCTTTTGACACTATCGACCACGACCTGCGTCTGCTCACCCCCCACAGCCCCTCTTTGTTCTTTAGTCATCTATTCAACCCACCCTTAATCTCGCCACCATATCAGCACTCAAATCCTGTATACGCTCTCATACTTCTCTAATTCGCCCCGTAACACACTTACTTGACTTTCTATTAACCGTAGCGCCTACCTTCAAACTTCTGTAATCCACAGTAGAATTCCTCTCAGGCGAAGACATCATGGAAGATCTTCCCCTGGGCTTGAATCTGGGAAGAAAAACTTGACTCAGACTTCTTCCAGGGTTGTGAAGATATATATATATATATTTTTACAGCACAGACCACACCAAAACATACAAACATGCTCATCAGTATTGAGGTTTTTACTTTCAGCACCGGGTGGGATGATCCCTTCAGCCTGTCCGTCTTCCCCGGGGCCTTCTCTCGACTGGGCATGCCCAAAACACCTCACCAGGGAGGCGCCCGGGAGGCATCCGGACTAGATGCCCGAGCCACCTCAACTGGCTCCTCTCGATGTGAAGGAGCAGCGGCTCTACTCTGAGCTCCTCCCGGATGCCCGAGCTCCTCACCCTATCTCTTAGGGTGAGTCCAGCCACGCTACGGAGGAAATTCTTTTCCGCCGCTTATATCCGCGATCTCGTTCTTTCAATCATGACCCATAACTCATGACCATAGGTGAGGGTGGGACCGTAGATCGATCGGTAGACAGAGAGCTTTGCCTTCCGGCTCAGCTCTCTCTTCACCACGACGGTCCGGTACAGCGACCGCATTACTGCGGATGCTGCACCGATCCGTTTGTCGATCTCACGCTCCAACCTTCCCTCACTCGTGAACACCCGAGATACTTGAACTCCTCCACCTGAGGCAAGACCTCACTCCCAACCTGGAGGGTACAGTCCACCCGTTTCCGACTGACAACCATGGCCTCGGATTTGGAGGTGCTGAGTCTCATCCCAGAAGCTTCACACTCAGCTGCAAACCGCTCCAGTAAACGCCGAAGGTCACAGCCTGATGAGGCCATAAGGACCACAACAGATCCTAAGGTCACCAAGCTGGACTCCCTCAACACCTTGACTGCGCCTAGAAATTCTGTCCATGAAGATTATGAACAGAATCGGTGACAAAGGGCAGCCTTGGCGGAGGCCAACGTTCACCGGAAACAAGCGCGACTTACTGCTGGAAAAGCGAACCAGGCTCCTGCTTTGATTGTACAAGGACCGAATGTGGGAGCACCCCCCACAGGACACCACGAGGGACACAGTCGAATGCTTTTTCCAAGCCTACAAAGCACATGTAGACCGGTTGGGCAAACTCCCACATACCCTCCAGTACCCTTGCAAGGGTTTAGAGCAGGTCCAGTGTTCTGCGACCAGGACGAAAACCACATTGCAGCTCCTGTAACCGAGGTTCGACTAACGGTCGTACCCTTCTCTCCAGCAGCCTGGAGTAGACTTTCCGAGGGAGGCTGAGGACTGTGATCCCCTATAGTTGGAACACATCCTCCGGTCACCCTTTTTAAAAATGGGGACCACCACCCCGGTCTGCCAGTCCAGAGGTACTGTTCCCGACTTCCATGCAATGTTGTAGAGGCGTGTCAACAAACACAGTCCCCCAATAGCCAGAGCCTTGAGGAATTCCGGGCGGAACTCTTCTACCCCCGGAACATCGCTTTTGTGAAAGCAAATCACAATTACAAATCACCAAGCATGTTTGAAGATTATCAGATGGGGACTAGCTACACAGCAGGGGCAGATTTAGGAGGTCTCGAGGGCCACTGACCACTCAAAAATAAAAATTGTACAGTCTTGTCACTGGTTTTTACGAATTCGGTGGCGCACTCTATGGGTTGTGGTCACAAAGCTATAGAAGACATGTTCGAATACATGTACTACATGTTACCAAAGTTGCATAATCATTAGACAAATGGACAATGACGTATGAACAATTAGACTAGCACAGTCCTACATAGTCAGATTAGAGGTGTCCTACCCTTTCGTTGAGCATGAACCCGTGAAACCTGGTCAAATAAGAGATGAAACGTCTTCTGAGACAATCTGAACAGTCCAGTTATGATTGATTCAGTGCCCTGAGCGTATGACCAATTAGTTGCGAAGTCCTGCCCATGTTCCTGCAAAGACCTTTTGGTTGATTGGCGGCCGTGTTTTTCAACCAACCATGCTCAAATTTTATACATGTATGCCTGTCAATCCCCTGTCAGGCAGGGTGTCTCAAACTTGTGCAATGGAGGGCCGAGACCCTGCAGATTTTCTTTCCAGCCGATCACTAAAGCAGATGATTTTAATTGATGTCTCGGCCCTCCATGGCACGAGTTTGAGACCCCAGCCTTAAGGTGTGTACCAAATTTTGCGGTGAGTCAGTTAAACACCCAAGTTATGGCCGGTGTTTCTGTAGAGCGCAGTGAGCTGCCTGGCCACTCCGACTTAGGGCTGTTAAACATCCGTAACTAGGGATGTTCCAATCCACATTTTTTGGCTTTTGATCGGATTAGATTTTTTTATTATTAGGTTACTGGCTGGTTAGAGCAAACGTTTGGATTCATTAGAATGAGAAAACTAGGAAGTGTCGCTGGACCGTGAATGTGGGGAGGAACGTGAGTGCTCTGTGTTTACAAGCAAACAAATGGCCAACTGAATTACAGCTATCCTGACCTCAAATCATTCAGATGCCATTACGATACTTTTAGGGTGGAACTAATCATTTGACATGGTTATAGATCAATTTGTGGGGTGATTTAGAATATATCACTTTTTTTTTAAATTCTCTTCAAAGCAATAGTAATTTATTGATGGTCCTTAGTAACAACCAGCAGTTAGAGCAGCACTTCCCGTGCAAGCTCTTGGCACCATGACAGAGGAGTCTGGGCACAGTGAGGGGGGGATCTACTGTTGTAACTCCGGAGCCAGATATCCAACATTCAACGTGACACTAACTTGACCACAGTACACCGCAGACAAGTCTGCATGGACGTGATCTTCATCCGGGTTGCACCAGTCGAGTGGCAACCAACTTTGAGGCATATTTACCACACCTGCCTTGTTGGAGTGTGACCCAGAGTCGTTGATTGTTTCGTGGTGGAAGCCGATCTTCAAAATATCCTGATTTTTGATCAGGACGTCTCTAGTGTAGAAGCTTCAACAAATACTGTAGAAGCGGTCGTAAACAGTTGGGTAATTTCTCCATGTTAAATCAACAAAAAGGTGAATGGACAGGAAGTTTGCAAAAGCATACTTAAACACTTATGAAGAGTCACTAACTGGTGAGATATGGCCAAGGGGTCTGACTCCTTTTCGGGCACCTTGAATTGTGTAAACATTTGATGTACTTCAATGCAACTTTGTTCAGCATGAAATTATTAATGAAGTAAATCCTATAATGATCCAAAGCGTTGGAAACTAAACAAGACCATTGAGGAAGAAGATGAGTGCAAGGCCCTGAAGACCTCATCATCTACTTGTAGTGCATCGTTGACTTTGGCCTCATATTCTCCTCGCCTGTGTTTTTTTGGAGATAAGCGCCATGTGGCTAATGAACAAAGAGAGCGCTTGTTGAAGGTCAGCCTCTTAATTTAGGGCCCCCGCACACTCACGCCCCCCCATCCTCCAACGGACTGGCTCTTCACAGCTAAACATGCATCAGTGTAATAACGTCAAGGACCCTCCTGTTTCACAACTCTTGCATCTTTTTTTCCGTTTATCCAATTTTGTCCGGCGTATCTTACATCGCTGTATATTCACCTTTATCTGAATTATGTTGATTTTTGTAGGCTTCCAGAGAGGTTATGGTGTACGTCCGGCGTCTGCTGATGATAGGGAAACAACGATTTAACACAATCAGAGATGCAAAGCGAGGTTGCGGGGTGGGGGGCGGGGTGGGGCGGCGCTGATGTCACCGTGTAGAAGCCAAGGCTGCCCAAGGTCATGTTCATCTGCATGATTAAGGGGGATGGAGCGCACCCTGACCCCTGGATTAGCGTACAAAGTGTGGCTTTTCCAAATTTTCAAGCATGATTGACATCCTTCCTCATTACGCAAAACAAACACCACCCATCATTGCGGGTCATAATCATGAGAGGTGAGGACATTCTACAAGGCGGCGTCCTCTTGGATGCATGGGGAAGGGTAAGCAGCAGGTCCCTGCTCTCTACTGCCCCCCCCTGGAAGGACCGGTTAATCCCTTTTCCAAACATTAAAAGAATTATTCAGATTCAATACAATGTGTGTACTTGTGTACAAGTATACAACAAAAGTGTACATAATTTAGAATTTTTCATTCTTTTTCAAATTGATTTAAATAACAAAGGAATGCCACCCCAGTCCAGCTCCACAATACCCCAAAAATAACAATTCACACAAAACAATCGAAAAAAGATAGACAAATACAACACCAAAAAATACATTTAAAAATAATAATCACAACAATAATCATAACCTTCACAATAATTGTAGACAGAATTGTCATAGTAATCATAATACTCAGTATTATTGTCATGATATTTAGTAACAAGAATAATGGTAATATCCGTAAAGGTTATGCCATATTTGTATTTTTTTGTTTTCTTTTAAAAGCATTAAACCAACTGTAAAAAATGAAAGCAAAAAAAAGTAAATAAATTACAACAGTATTTATCATTATTACCACCTATAAATGTTACCCTTAACATCACTAACCCTAATAACAGCAGCTCATGCATACATTGCAACACAAGCTGTAGCCATTACTTAGTCATTCTATGCTTTAAAATCTTACACTTCTTACCTTTTGTAGGCCTAATATGTTGGTCTTCTTTTGTTTCTAATATTTTAATAGCAAAAATACATTTTCAGAATTTGCATATTTTATTTGAATTTTTACTACTTTTATGGCAGCCAGCATTCTGTGATCTAAAGGCAAAACATTTTTGGAATATACTGTCAATATACAGTCAATGTTGTTCTCCCTTATTCATCTCGTTAAAGCTGCATTTTTATATATTCTATTTTAAACTTCATATATGGAAAATATTGCATATTTTGTGTTTTATTCATTGTTAAAAATCAGGTGTCCTGAAAAAATAAGAACCTGTCTTTAGTTAGGTTTGAAGTTGTTGAAAAGATATTATGCTTTTTTAATATCATCATAATCATATAAATACATTTTTGTTACACTTTTAAATGAGGCCATTTTGGGATCTACCCATAATCATGAGGTGAATCCTTTTGTTGATATATATATTTTTTTTTTTCCCATGAAACTTTATAGAAAGGTAAAGTGCAAGTCTAACAGGGTGCATAACTTGGTGCTGATTCAGACTTGGCTTGCCTTGGCGGAGGTCTGGGCTCTCTTGAGGTTGCCATTCCAGCTCACACACTTTTTTCAAATAGATTAATTGTCGCTGTAATTCTCACGCTGGTCCGTTTTGTGTTGCCCTGGCATTTTCTATTTCTGTGAGAGTCCATTATACAGCCAATCCCAGTATACTAGCAAGGGCTGCTCCCCTTGCCAGCTTCCCCCCCCCCATGAATACTAATGTACATGCAACTAGGGACACAGTGGAGGAGAAGTTGGATGCAAGGACAGGGAATGCTGGAGAGAAAAAGAAAAACACGGTCGAGTGTTTGGAAAAAGTAAGCGTACGGAGAAGGACCACTTCCTTCTCCCCGGAGAGTTCATCATCCTGGCTCTTGCACAGCGTGCCCCCGAATTGTCCCCTTTGGCCTGACTACCTTCATACTTAACCATGCAGCCATCATTTCACAGGAGAAGGCAGCAGAATCACAATGATCACATGGGAAAAAATACAATGAATTTCAAGTCCGGTATGAACTTTGCCTACACTAGGATCGTCAAAGATCCTCTATAAGACATGAGCACGCTGCGGTTTTAGGAACTGCAGTTGCTAAAGACGTCAAAGATATACTGCAAAAATCCTACTCAAATAGTCCTTATTTCAAGGGTTCTGTACTGGGACATATCATCACCCCCCCCAATGACAAAAAATTAACAGACATAAAACACACATCTTCCTTTCTGTGCATTCTAAATACAGAAAAAACTGCTAGAACAAGGTATCTAATCATGAATGTTTTGGGGCTTCACCTTTTTCTTTTATCTTCTTACATAAATGTTGTGGTAACATGCACATTTATGATATCGTAATTATGCCTGTCACCATAACAAATTTGCTCGATAATAATTGTCCTACAAATTATTGTTGATAATAGATATAATTATCCATATTATCAATATATTAACATTTTTTAGACCATTTTTACCTGAATCATATGGCATAACAATGCAAATACATCATATCAAAAGCAATAAACTTGAATTTAACATTGCAGATGAAATTGTCATAGTTTATTAAAGTAAGCTATTTTTATGAGACTCTCGTTTTCTTAGCACTATTAGACAGGATATGCACCGCTCTTATTTTTAAGTGTGAAGTCTGTTGAAAAGGTGTTTTGACTATGGCTAAGTGAGATAGCTACCGAGTGCCTATGAGGATCCGCCCCTGTGAATGAGAGGTCTTTGCGAGCTCCCCGCACCATGAGAGAGCAGTCCGGGCACAGTGACGGGGGACTACTGCTGTTTCTATGGAGCCAATTATCCAACTGCCAACATGACATTAAGCGACGGAGACGAATATCTAACATCCAACATGATACTAACTTCACCGATGTGCCGAGTGAAGCCTCTTGTTATCCAGCTTGTGTGGTAAAGAGAGAGGCGAGGGTGAGTTTTCTCCAGGTACTCCGGTTTCCTCCCACATTCCAAAAACATGCATGTTAGGTTAATTGGCGACTCTAAATTGTCCATCGGTATGAATGTGAGTGTGAATGTTTGTTTGTCTATATGTGCCCTGCGATTGACTGGCAACCAGTCCAGGGTGTACCCCGCCTCCTGCCCAAAGTCAGCTAAGATAGGCTCCAGCATACCAGTGACCCTAATGAGGATAAGCGGCATAGAAAATGGATGGATGAATAGTCTACAATATTTTGTCATATGTCATTTTCAGTATTACCGACTTCTTTCTTGGACTCACCCATTTCCATAACAAACGTTACTTCCGTCAATGGCAGCGGCGCTGAATGCATGTTGGCTATCATTATTATTATTATTATTATCATGGCAGACTTTGTGAGTACCAATGACAATGATTATTTTTGACTTTTACTCCCCTGTGGCAGAGAATAATCTTGCTGGGTGCTATGCCGACCGATGGGATGGATGTATCTTTCAGCAAGACCTGTGCTCCCGGCTGATCATTGTTAGCTGCCTCATGCTAGCACTTTTTTCTCTATTTAAAACCCATTTAAAAAGTCTCACATAAAAATGGGCAAAGATTAGTTGGACAAAGTGCACTTTTCCTTTAAGTCCCCACTCTGTCCTTCACCTCCCGCTCAAGCTGGACACCCAGACCTGCAACCCACTGAAAACCGCTACACAACCCACTTTTGGGTCACGACTCACCAGTTGAAAATCACTGCACTAAAATGAACAAGGGTTCCGTTGTTTTTTAAGAATGTACAGTGTCCTGGGAATCAAAGTCATGAAGATTTATTTGAACTACTTTTTCTGCAGGGGGAAAAACAATTACAGTTGTAATTTCTTCGATTATCATCAAATACAACATTTAATGGCCCAAAATGAATAAGCCATTCCAGCCTTTGATGGGCATATGCCAACTTCTGACCCGAGTTGTAATATACGCAAATTTCCTTTCCCCGATGGCCACAATAACAATCGTAACGGACGGGAGGGGAGGAAAAGGGCTGGGGGGGCAGGTGGCCTCCGCAGCGAAGGACCAGGTGTCAATCACCTCCTTAGGTGGGCTGGGGAGACGTTACACAGCAGTCCAGCAATATCTGGGGGAATTTAAAATGCACTGGCAGAGAGCAGAAAGACAGGAGGAGGGAGGAGAGCAAATGGGACAAAGAGGATGAGCTGGGAGATGGGCTTGGATGACACAAAGGTCCCGAGGTGGAGGGGCACGGGGAGGAGGAGGAGTTTCTAAGGGTGAAAAGTAGATCCCCTGAAAGTCATTACCTGTCAAAAATGACTTGGGCAACAAGCTTAAAATAAGTAAATAAATCGGCATGCATGGAGGAGAAACCAGAGGTGGGGGCGGCTGCACCGGGACGAAACGTCGATGGACAGACAAGTCAGAGGGCGCTTGCAAAATTTGGATTTTATTTTATTTTTTAATACAAAGGTGGGAACATTGAGCACTTAAAGAAATTCAGCTGGACAGGGGAGGAGGGGAAAAGGGAGGGAGGTAAGGAGGCCGGGAGTACCAAAGTGCCTGAGGGTCGGGGGGTGGGGGCGAGTGTGGCGGAGGCGCCCCGACCCACAATGCCCTGCGGCCCGATAGGCTTGAGTGACCACATCAAGTCAGGAGGCGAGCGGTGAGACATTGGCAAGACCTGATAGCTTTAAGTCAAGAGGATTACATTCACCCTCTTCTCCCATTCTCCTCATATATATTTATATATATATATTTATATATATATATACACACTTTTTTTTTACCCGGGTCCCGTCCCACGTCGTCCAATCAGTAAAAAGGAGGACCAAAGAATTACTAATAGTCTGCTTTTAATGTTTCAAGTGGTAAACTGGAGGAGAGCATGAGGCCGGCGTGCTCGGCACCAAGGTAAACAGGTCAATAGTATTGATCCTCATTCCCGGTCTCTCACACTCACACACACACACACACACACACACACACACTGAATGTATTACAAGCTGTCTACAGAGCGCTGAAATTGAGGATGAGGGCATACACATCTAACATGTTTACACGTGAAATGAGGAGAAAGTCATACTAAAAGTTAAGCACCCACCAGCATTCAATGTCAAGACGAATCAGAACCGACCCGGCAATTTTCCACCTTCTAAGGTGTGGTCAGACCTGGGGACGCAACCAAAACACAAGACTCACTTCTCTCACCCTGTTGTGTTGAAGGCAATTGTCGCAAACTTGCGACGATATCCCACATGTAGACACATACTGGATCCTATATCACGGCTATGATGGAGAAACTTGGCCGGATCTCTGCGTGAAAGAGGCTGTATAGCATCTGCACAAACTACAGTGCTCTGCAGTACTACAATTGACTTGCCGTACATTTTTCTACATCTTGCTACAACAGTGTTACAAAGTATCCATCCATCCTTTTTTTTAATGACGCTTATCCTCATTAGGGTCGCGTGTATGCTAGAGCCTATCCCAGCTGACTTTGGGCGAGAGGCAGACTGCTCGGACCCTGGACTGGTACTAGGTATTCATACCTATGGACAATTTGGAGTCGCCAATTAACCTAACATGCATGTTTTTGGAATGTGGGAGGAAACCGTAGTACCCGGAGAAAACCCACGCATGCACGGCGAGAACATGCAAACTCCACACAGAGATGTGTGGAGTTTGTGTGGAGTTTGAATCAACGGAGATTCGATGACCTGTTCTTCCAAAAATCTTATCAGTTCATCAGTTTAGGCTCCAGCAAACACCTGACCCTATGAGGATGCATAGGAAACGGATGGATAGACTCTACAAGTTGTCAGCATCCAGCACTTTCATTAGTTAAACCAGGAAGCATAAAGCCTGCTACGTGTTCTATTAAGCTATGCAAAAATAAGTGGCGGCTGCTGGTCAGTCAAGGACCTCAGACAGACAAAGGCCTCAGCCTGATCATCCAATAGTCATTCAGAATCAGTTTCCGGGCCATAGACCCCCTTAAATGTTGAGTGTCTGATGGGTGGGACAAAGCCCAATTTATCCAATTTTAGTGGAAGCTTAGCTACCCTCACAGTCTTGAAGCAACTGCCACTGGGAATACTGGGAATAATGCATTTTAGTATTTTGTATGGGTAAAGTAATGCAAACCAAACCTCCTGGAATGTAACATGTTGAAAATTTTAGTGGGCCGGTTGCATTTTGATGCCATTTTAGAGTGTCGTGTGCAATTTTGTATCATTCATCGACAAAAATGTAGCGTTATTAAGTAAAATTTCATTTTTTCCATCCATTGCTATAAGCTTGTCTTTATTAGAACGCAGTATGCAGGGAAAACCCACGAACGCACGGGGGAGAACATGCAAACACAATGCCGAGATGCTCAAACGGAGATTCGAACATTCAATTTGCTCACCTTGAGGCCACCATGTCCACCACTCGCCTGTTTTGATAGTAAACATGACTAAATATGTGACATTGCCATTTCATACATGTGAATTTTGCTCTTGCACTGCAAGTCCTCCGGTCTTACACACACCACAGCTGGCACACACCATCCACGGTCTACTAACTTTAACTTCACCATCAACATAATGAAAAAATATATGTGGTAAAAGCCCGTACGTTGTCGCTTGAATACAGATTCCTATTGTCCTCCTTTTGTCAATACGACTCAGCAGTGCTGCGGAACGAGCGTGGTCAGCAACATTAGGGAGGCTAATTAGCATTTGCTTCGTTCCTCTGCTGGTTGATCTGTTCAAACAAGCCTGGGGGGTCCCGCTGTACTTACTGTAATTAAAGAAAAAAGAAAAGGAAAAGGGTTGCTGGAGAGAATGCACACATTGTGGAGGCTTTCAGGGGCAAGGGGAAGAACGCCGTGCATTCTTTGGACGCGAGTATGATGAGCAAAGATTTGTGGTAGTGCCAACAGGAGCTTTTTTTACTATATGGTTTTCCTATTTTTACCAGCTCACATTACACAAAAGCTTCTAAAATATGCATTTCTGGAGCGTTGTTGCCTCACACACGCAAAGGGAAAGTATTCACTCTTACATATTTGTCATTTTCAGCACTAGTCTGTGTCCTTGCTGCACGTAGCGTTTAAGTTTGAGCCCAACCGGATCGGAACAAACAAATCAGAGAAACTTAACCCAACTGGACGTGGCACCCCACTGCACAAAATAGCTGTAACCTGAGTTGCCGTGACTTGTACTGTTCTTTTTTTTTGCCCTCCCCGCAAGAAAGTCTAAGAGCAAAACAAAGTGCTGATTCTGCACATGCCGGGTATTTCCCTTTTGGCGATGCATTAAAAAAAAACACATAATGAGACTCGTTAAGAGAAAAGGAGTAACAAGGCGTTTTCTTACTTATGTACTTCTTTGTCTGATGAGGAAGTGAAAGTAACGAAAAGTGCTTTCCAAAGTATTCGTAGTCCACGGAGGTTGACAGATAGCTGCCATTTTGGGCATTTGTGGTTTCCCATTGTGATGGATGCCGTTTCCCAGTATGAAGGCCACACGCTGGTCGAGTGGTTAGCATGTTGGCCACACAGTCCGGAGATCTGGAAGACATGGGTCCGAATCTCCGCTTGTGACTTTGCATGTTCTCCCCACGTGCAGGTTTTCTCCGGGAACACTTGGATTCCAAAAACTGTGAGGTTAGGTTAACTGGTGACTCTAAATTGTCCATAGATCATCTGGGATAAGCTCCAGCATACCCCAGCGAGAATAAGCGGCATAAAAAACAGATGGCTACTCTAACCGTCATCATTATAATCCCCAGGTTTGTGGCAATACATCATCAAACTATCATGATCTGTAACCCTGCAATGCATTATCGCTACACTATCTCTCTACTATCTCGCCGCGTAACGCTTTTTTCATTATCACGCAACTGCAGCCCTGGAAGTCACAGAAGAAGAAAAGAAAGCAGAAGAAGAAGAAAAAACAAAAATGCCTTCTTATGGCGGACTGCGGCGGTGAAGTTAGACTGAAAGAAAGTTGAAATCAAGAGTGTGAACTCACTTTGGCTTCTACTGCGTGGATGAGACAAGGCTGACTTTGCAAGGTGTAAGAAGCGTCTGCAAAAAAACGACAGACATGCAGACACCTTGTTTGTCACAACAACGTGGAGAAAACTGTAAAGACTACTATACAGCACTCAATATTTATTTTTATTACGCTTCTGCTTAATAGATTGGATCTACTCGAGAGACGTGAGACGCTGTGTTTTCTGAACGAGTTTAAAATAGTCACCTAAAATAAACAGCCTGTAAACATTGACTATGTATTCTGGGTAAAACATGCTGCAAAATATCCAAGCGCTTGCCCTCCTCAGAGTCACCCCTAAGCTGGAACCTATCCCAGCTGAAGGTTGCAAAATACAAACTATGAGAGTAATTGTTTTTGGTTTTGTTTCACCCTATTACTGCCCCAAAATACTACTGTTATAATGAGCCATGTGTTGCAAATTGTATCCTATCTATGGTACTATGAGATTCCCAGCCCTAATCGAAACACAACTAGCCACCAGGGACCTTCATTAGCTCTGTGTCACAAAACATTGTCTGTGGCTGTAGGCAACCTCTTCCTAATTCAGTTTTTAAAATTAAGTCCACAAGATGGCAGTGGGTACATCTCAAGTATCATTAATGGTCACCATCTTTATCTACCTCTGTGTGCACTATAAAATGTTTATACTCAGCTCTTGGTGTGTGTTTGTTCATTGCGCATTTTATAGTGCATGCGGAGGTAGATAAAGTTCCTTAATTTTGAACACCAATAAAGCTACAAATGCCTCTCATGCTATCTTGTAAAGTTATTATTTTTTTTTTTAACTACATCAGGAGGTTGCCTACAGACGCCCAGCACAACAGTTTGCGCTTCACTAATAGTACATTGTTTCTATTAGTATAGTATATTAGTATAGTATATTGGTTCTATTGTCGCGGTGTTGTGCAATATACTTGTTAATAAATGTGGTGATTTTTTCCCTTGCCACTTTCTCATGCACTCCAATTCATTTTTTAAAGTTAAAGAATCAGGTTTTACATTATGAGTTTAAAAAAAAACCCAGCCTTTCTCCAAAATCACCTGCTTGTAATTAATATTTAAGTATAAAAAAAAAATTAGAGCACTTATGATATTCAGTATGATACCCTGTGGGATTCATGGTGGTTAACCGTGCAGTTTTTATACCAACCTTCTGGTTGATATATAGGACATTTTATGGCCTATAAAGTTAAACGGTATGAAAACAAACAGTGATGAGAAGGATATCAACACAATGAAAAGATGACACGAGGGCAGGAAGTGATAGACACAGTGAGACTTGACTCCCCTAATGGGCTGGCGCGACCGGCATGGACGTTGGGGATGAACCGTATTTTGCAGTCAAGCCCACATCCCCAATTATTTTTCTGGCCCATAAGTGCCGCAGCTTCCTCTCTGTTTTGCCATGGTTAGGGAGGCAGGGAAACGGGTGGAGCGCATAGGAGATGGAAGGCTGGAAAGCTGGTAATGTCTGTGATGGCTTGCATGGCTGATACGTCTTGATCTGGCAGGACAGCAGCCGTGTTTCACACTTTGGACGAGATTCCTCCCCGGGGTGGACGTACATATATATATATATATATATATACACTGTACGCATCATGTGAAAGACGTACACATACGCCGTGCGCGTACAACACAGTCACTGTCAACATGCCGGTGGATTGACTGTACTTGATGTAACGTCAGTATAAAAAAACAAACAACAGGAGTGACAACCAGGTTCCAGTCTTGAATGAAAACTGCTGACATCTTTACTTGCAGTTCAGGACCACGTTTCACATTTGTTATAATTAAGAAGGTACTATTGTACAATTGACTATAAAAATAATTGGAAAAATGAAGTCACTTATTCTAAATGCTATGAGTCCTATAGTCACTAGGTGGTCTGTCAAAGCAAAATAAATAAATGCCGGGGTCTCTAATTAGCGCCAGCTGCAACCTCCTGATACATTTTTTAATCAACAATTTAAGTATCACCAGTGGTCAGCATCCAGCAGCTTTATATAGCTCTGCATGCGCTTTAAACTGGCGGTTGAGCTACTCAGCTGTTGGCGTAAACCACATGCATTTAAAACTTGTACTGTTTACAAGCACTAACGCTGGCTGAGAAGTTATGGCTCCTTACGGCTATTACAACATTGGTTCTGTTTCAGCTTTGTTTGGAAATACATGAGTTTTTAAATTCAAAAGTAAAAATTCGCCCATGCCTACACCTCACAAATGTGTACTGTTACCCAAAGAAAACTGTGATCCATGCACAGAAAAATTCCCTGCAGACTGACAGACTAGTAACATAACACAATACCAGATAATACAACAATTGTGAGAAATCTCTTTTTTGTATTCAATTCCTACCCTTTTTGAACACAACATAGCATTTAGCTGATCAGATCAGGTTATATTTTTTGTTCTATGGCACCAGAATAACCACAACACCCAAGATGGCAGCTATTGTTTTGCTGGTGACAACCATTAAGACTTTGACTTGTTTGTGGATGTTTGACAAGACGGATATGCGCATGATGGAAACTGGCAAGATATAAAGTTACCTACAATACAAATCTGCTTCTGCTACTTTTTTCCACCATGGAAGGGTCAGAAGAGAGACAATCACGACATGGATGGTCTGGCAAGGAGCTCCTTGGAGCACCAACCACCGTGTCACTGTCATGTCACGAGGCCATCTGAGCGCCTCGTGTGGACGAGCCGGCTGGCGAGCGGGGAACGCAGCAAGGAACGAGGAGTGGGGCGGGGGTGCTTGGCATGTGCACGTTGTAGTATTTGGGGCATGTGTGTGTTTCCACGAAGAAAAGCTGTGACAGGGACACTGGTTGGGCTGTCATTGCGGGCGCGACCGTGCAATGGTCCGGGGCTGACAGGTCAGGCTGGTTTCATGTCGGACAGAACCAGATTGTGTGTGTGCAGCCATGGGAGGGAGCCGGGGGGGCACCAGGGTATTAGCTCCCAAACGTCACAACCACTGAGCCGTGTTTTGTCTTGCTGTGCGGGCCTGGCATGTTTTGACCTTACTTAACCCACTGGTATATGAATGTAATAACCCTTTACTGATACACAAGGAGGAGTGGCATAACTCCTATTTACCTATAGCACCCGGGGGTGACTGGCTACATATGGACACTAGCAGCCTTTAGGCAATGTGAACCATGAGACCCCAATCCTCCAAACCACCCCAGCCCCTTTCCCTCAAACCCCACTTTTGACTTTCCATAGTACTTCCACTCAGCACTGTCCTGCAGGACCCTTTAGATGGTCATCCAGCAGGTCAAACTTAAACCTTAACAGGTGACTTGCATAAGTGAGGTCAGCCACCATTTTTTTTCGGACTACATTACAAGCCTAACGAGGACTCCCACGCTAGCGTCTCCGGGCGTTTTTTTTTGCCCTTGAGCCACTCCGCAACTGCCTCCCGCTATGCGAGGGGTGACATTGAGACACACACACACACATAACTCTCGGCGGATCGAGGGTATCCATCCGGGCGCCCGTGCACAAATAAATAATGCAATGGCCAGCTAATGTGTTGGACCCTGACGCAGTGGCTGAGGTTGCCTGCAGCTACCTTTGGGCTGGAAAATAATTACCATGCAAAAAGAGGTGGTGGTTGGAGGGGCATATATAAAGTGTAATGGCTAAACTAGGGGGGGAGTGATACAATAAAGCTGCCCCCCCATGCATGGGTACCTCCTCTTTCCATCCTTTTTTATGGCTGTCACTCTTGTACTCGTTTCTGTAGCCACTGCCTAGCCAAGCAGTGTTCCTGTGTGGAAAAATGAGGGGCTATTAGTGGCGCTCACTTGGTGTTTCGTGGTGTGACACCCTGTCGCACTTGTCAGACTCGATACACACAACACCATTTGGCAAAGTGGTTAAAACAGTAGCGTAAAGGCCATATAGACACCGAGGAGAGTACGATTTTGATTTTGACAACGTACTGTTCACTCAGTGAGCGAGCAGGCCGTGTTTTGACTTCATGGATTAGATTTAGTCTTTCTACTCATTCCTATTAAGAAAGTGAACGACAGAAAGACCGATGGGGTTTGTAAAAATGATGCAGACAATAATTAAAATGTGTGATTTCTTTAACGTACTCAGGGCTAGCTTCTGTAGATCCAGCTCCATCTGGGGATGAGATGCTGCCCCAAGCAGAAAAATTTAAATACCTCAAGGTCTTTTTCAAGAGTGAGGGAAGGACGTAACGCAAGATCGGCAGATGAATTGGTGCGGCGTATGCAATGATGTGGACCCGGCATTGGCCCGTTTTGGTAACGAGTGAGATGAACCGAAAGGCAAAGCTCTCAGTTTGCGGTTCATCTAAGTTCCTACCCTGACCTTTGGTCATAAACTTTGGGTAGTGATTGAAAGGACAAGATCGTGAGTACAAGCGGCCGAAATGGTTTTCCTCTGTAGTTCGGCTGGGGTCTGCCTTAGAGATAGGGTGAGAAGCACTGTCCTGCAGGAGAAACTCTGACTAGAACTGCTGCTCCTCCTTATTGAGACAAACCAAATGAGGTGGCTCAGGCATCTGGTCAGGATGCCTCCTGGACACAGCATGCCCAACCGGAAGACTTAGAACAAAGGAGAAACTATATCTCTCCACTGGCCTGGAAAGGACTCGGGATGTGCTGGGAGGAGCTGGCCGAAGTACCAGGAAGAGGGAAGTCTGAGCTTCCCTGCTTAGGCTGCTGCCCCCAGTACACATCCTCGGATAAGGAGAAGAAGATGGATGTATGAATGGATGGAATTCTTTAACACATACACAATGAAGAGTACCTGAGAGTATGTGGAAAAAAAATGCTCCAGATAATTGAGATGTCAAGTCTAAGCAAGAAAATCCCGATTCACGGTAAATACCGTATTTAATTGCACATGTCACGCTGATCTCCGTTTTGTTTACCCATGGAAGGCAAAACCCCAGTGATGCCTCAGAACATGGAAAAGGAAACGCCACAGAGGTCATTGAACTGGCTCTACCCCTCACCAGAGCGTAAGTCCTCCATATTGGAAAAGAAGCATACGTTTCCAAGAACAATGACAAAGTAACCCTCAAAAACGTGTACGACGTTCCAATCAGGGTCTTGGCATTAAGATCGGCCTGCGCTAACATCAGAGCAAACACGCGGATCGCTATGTTGACTAATCCAGTGCGGCTGAGACGTGCTGATCATGAATAGTGGCTGATCAATGTAGCGCTGTTTACACGGGGCCTAACGCTGTTTGCTGAGACACATTTAAACTGCCCTGCTGCTGCTCTCATCTCGGCAGCACCTACGCTGTCATTCGCCTCGGCTAACCGGGAAAAAAAAACAGACACTATCGCCAGACACTCTTAAAGAAGGTTCTGGTGACAGGGAAAGTGCCGAGGGTTATTACTGTCATGAAATACGGTCTTCCGTATATGTTTCCTGGCCCAAGAACAAAGTGGTGTGTGACACACGAGTCAAGTGTAATTCCTCTGCTGACAGTCAATGAGACTTCATTTACTTCTCAGCACGTTGTCGCTGTAAGATGACAACCTCGTAAGTCCACTTTATGAGCATTCGGACCGGGGTGTTCTCCTGCATGCCGTGCTAAAACCGTGCAGCTTGTTTCATTGCCATTGGCAGCCACAACTGTCCTTCAGATGTATGGTACCATACTGAATGATGGACTTACGCATGACAGTCTGGAATAACGGAAGTCGATATGCCTGGTGGGGGTACGCTCGTCATAATCATGTTGGTCATTTCCTTGTAATTTTCACTTGTCTCGCGGCCCTCCGTGTCCATAGCTATCATTCGCTTCGATGATCTTTCGCATCGATTACCTCCTTTCATATGTCTGTTAGATTCCCATTCATTAGTGCCAAAGCATTTCCTGCATTGATAAACCAGCCTAAAAACTTTGTTTATTCAGTATAGGTCCAGTTTTGTGTTGGACAACATCTGGGGCCGCCAGTTACAGATCCCTGCTTTAGAATGCAAAACTACTGATGACCAGACTCCTTCATGGGGCCAAGAAAAGAAATGTCCTTCACACCCTTTCTTCAAAGGTGAAAAACACATAAAAACCAAGCAAGCCAGAGACCGCTGGACATCTCATGTCTTCGCCTCTCATCATCTCAAGCGGCAGGCTTTCTGAAGAATAGGGTGGTGCGGAACCGGGGTGAGAGCCGTAGAGAGCGCCGGGCATCATGGGATTGCCTTCTGGATCGCTTAACCTTCGGGAGAGTGGAGAAGTTCCCTTTCTCCACACCTCCAGCCCCGCTTGCGTCCCATGTCCTGCCTTCCCCAGTGACCCGCTGCCCCCATCCTTTTAGAATTCACAAAAGTTATACCCCCTACTTATCTCAGTCTCCAAAAATTTAAGAAAGCGAAGCGCAGAAAAGGGCTTAGTTTCACTTTTGCAAACCAAATAAGGTTTAAAATGGTAAGATGTCATGAGAGAGTAAGTCTTAAGCCATGAGGCGGACACGCGGGGTGATTCCTGCCGGCTCACTCGAGTACCCACTGTTAGTGTTTTGCCACCAAACCACCCGAAATGAGAAAAAAAGCCACCCACCTCTGGTAATTTTCCTATTTTCCATTCGGGTTAGGTTTTAGCCACAGAAAAGAGGGCATCTACAGTAAAAGCACCATTTTCCAAATTCCGTTTTTTTACATTTTACGCTTATTTTTACCAGCATCCAGTGTGGCTTTTTGGGGTTAGTGAATAAAATGCCCGTTTATTAAATGCAAAAATCCTTACCTTTATCGAAGCAATACATCAATGGACAATTTAGCCCAGTAACTGAAATATGGATGTAGCTTGGCTAACTTTTCTAATGGGATGTCAGTCTCTGCTCACATATACGAAAAACCTTCACCAAACTGTAATACCTGTGCATGTGATTAAGGAAGCGGATGCAATTCTAAATGCATATGTAAAATCATTATTTATGACAACATTGGGCAAACTGAGCTCCTATAAGGAAGGCCGGAAGCGTGTTCTCTGTGTCAATTGACGAATTGACGAAAGTCTACTGAATGTCTAAGACAAGCTCACCTTTTTTCACTCAGAACCAGGACGTCCAGCCACACTCAGTCATGCTCACACATAGCCACACTAGCATACTAAACTACGCTAACCCCAATGGTTTCGCCAACTTTCGCCGGTGTTTATCGTCATTTCAACAGGAAATGGGATGATTTATTTTTTACGATTTACGGAATTTACGATTTAGTCGTCTGGCGGGGAAATAATTCACCGCGTGAACGTTCATTCTTCTCACAATGACAGCATTTCATTTGGCTTTTAAGAGTAAATTCTGTTTTTAATTTGCCAATTCCGTGATTCCATTAACGTGGAAATCATAGAGCCCTAATTAGGGCAGGGCTTCCCAAACCAACAGTACCGGTATATGTTGCATTTATTTTGTGTGTACTGTGTGTTTCTGCCCGCCAGCTGTCCATTTGTGTTTTGCTCAAATTGGGGACCACTGAATTAGAGCACAGTTGTTTAATCAAAACACCATAAATGTGGCTTATCAGCACTGTGTACTGAACGCACGCTGCCACAGCCTGCGCGCAGGGGGAGGGTGGGTCGAGGTGCTAAGTGCTGATGTTTAAGAAACAGCTTTGAAGGCACATGTATCACAGCGGCGCTCTGCGTCCCGCAGCATTAGACTTGCTGATGGCTTGTTTAAGAAGTGATGAAATGTGTATTAGATGTGTTGTGACTCAAACAGCTGCGTTCGCTCTTCGCGCCGGGGCTTGTTAGCTTGTCGTCGCTTCGTTCCGGCATTAAGTGCCGAGTGGCATATGCGGAAAGGCCCACGCCATGCACGTTGGAACGCCAACACGAGTTAGGCAGTTTAGCGTGTTGGAGTGTATTATTGTGTGTCGCACCTCTAAGAGAACTAATTGGGGGGAAAAAGGGAGGAGACAGATAGCTCAAGCCGCTGGCTGCTGAATATGAAGTACGGGGGCTTAGAGAAAAGTCAGGGGGGACAAAAGATAATGGAGGAGGACTCCCTCGGAGAAGCCCCCAGCCAAAGTCTTGGAAGCAAAGCGCAATTCATGCACTTTTGCATATTAAGCAAAAGAGACTCTTCAAACTAGCAGGCGTTTGTACTAAATAGCTGGTTGTCTGTCCACTAGTGTACAAAACTACACAGACAAGAATGTGTTGCGTGATTTGGTTCAGCACCACAGCCAAAAATGCTCTCCATGGTGCTGAAAGGCAAGCACTGTTTCACCGCGCTACTGGTCAAAAATCATCTTCTACATCAATAGTACACTAGCCTTTCACATGGCCGTATCCATCCACACTTAAACCACAATAAACACACAATAAAACATCTTAATTTGATACATTTTATCGGGGTTTTTTTCCTATAATGAAAACTTATTTTGACCATATTATCCGGTGTGCATATGATGACCTCATCAAAACGCGTCCTAAGCGTGACGCTAGTAACAAGCTCGCTCGCTGGACCTGACTAATGTTATGTCTTTCATGTCTCCTTTGGATATTAATCTTTGGCTGCGTGGTGGTTGAGTGGTTAGCATGTTGGCCACACAGTCAGGAGATCTGGGAGACAAGCGTTCAAATCTCTGCTTGGTCATGTGACGTTTACATGTTCTCCCCGTGATTGCGTGGGTTTTCTCCGGGTACTCCGGTTTCCTCCCACATAGTGAGTAGAAGATTTGGACCTCCGTCCCCTTGCTTCATTCCCAAAACCGGTGGTGACAGAAAGTGACCAGAAGAGAGACAAGACAGGAGAAAGGAGGAGCGTAAGAGCAAATTACAGTGCGGACCCAGAGGCCAAAAGGAGACAAGAGGGCGAGTATAGTTAAGTCCTTTGATGCTTAACTCTCGACGCCAGCAGAGAATCATAGAAGACGTGCGGCGAAAGACCCTCTCTGCCAGGCAGTCACTCTCACATGCTAATGGGCTGCCATTTCCCTCTTAAATCAAGCCAGGGCAGGAGACTGAAGAGAGACAATTATGTAGTTCATCATAGGGAGCCAGTGGAATTATGGTGGTGAGAAAACATTAAGAAAAAATGATTTGTCAGACTAAAGACACACAGTAAAAATCCACTTGCTCAAACTCACAGCGGGAAGCAGGAGGGAAATTCGACTGCTGTACCTTCAATCTTTTACTCTCTGCTCCACTAACCTACTTTTACAAGCAAGCAGCCAAACTTCTAATAAATGCACTCATGGGGTTACTAGTGTAATAGTAATAGCTACGGTGATACCGTAATATCAATACTACTAATAGCAAGCTGCCAGATACTCCCGAGTATATTGTATTCATAAAATACATATACTGCATTGCACATACTGTATAACAAAATACAACATTTATGCTGTGTTGTGTTGATAGTATACATATGCAACTGTAAAGTGATGTTATGCTGGACTACCTTCCACTTTACAAAGCCATTTAAGGGGTTTCGTGCTAAATTGTTTATCGTAATGTAGAAACTTGTGTCTATTTTGTCAACATCCCAATAGAAACAAATTCAAAGTATAAATTGCAACAAAATGATTAAGTCAGAGTTAGTCAGCAATTTAGGCCGGACTTACTTAAACGATGCCTACAAGCAAATGTGGTGAGATATGACAAAACGAAAGCAGCACGTTAGTATGTTTCTACATGTGTTAGCTCACGTCTATCTGCAGCCTCGAACGACAACACCATCATCTATAAACATGCATGTCATGTCAATTGACTTAATTGATTCTTATCCTGTTATTAATTTCCTGGCCTTTCTCTCGCTCCTCTTGTCCCTCACCTCTCCTCCTCCTCCTCCTTCTCCTCCCCAGGCTTCATCAGCATCCTGTCAATGGGCTTCCCAGGCACGCTCCATCTCTTATCGTCACATGGACGCCTCAATCAAAACCCAATCAGTCACTCATATTCACCCATCAGCACCCAATTCTGCAAAGCTCCACATTCGCATGCACACACACACACACACACACACACACACACACAAGACCAAATACAAAATGCTTATGACTGCATTGTTATCAAGTGCAGTGCAGCTCCTTCAACAAAAGATTCAGGTATCGCATGCAATAGACATGTAACCTTCACAGGATGGAAGTTTACGGCTCACAGGCAAGTACTGTATATGAGGCATTACCTAATGAGTCAAATGGTGAACATTATTAAAGGCCCAGTAATACACGGGTGAGAAAAAGTGTTTCCTTATTTCTCATTTTTTTGCATGTTTCAGAAACAAATTAAAATATTAGTCACTGACAACAAATTGAACACCAAATGGAGTTTTTAAATGAATTATGTGTGGAAAAAGTGGCTGCCCTCCTCTTCAAACATACAGTAACTTAACAATTAATTGCGATCTATCAGCCTGAAAAAAGGTTATCAAGCTATTTCTAAAGCTTTGGGACTCCAGCAAACCACAATGATAGCCATTATCTACAAATGGCGAAAACACGGCACAGCGGTGAACCTTCCCAGGAGTGGACGACCGACCCAAACTACCCCCAAGAATGTAGCGACGACTCATCCAAAAGGTCACAAAAGACACCACAACAACAGCCAAAGAACTGGAGACATCAGTGTTCATGACCCTTACCAAAAGGAAAACAATGGGTAAAAACGTTCCATGACAAAAACCACTGCTGAACAAAAAGAACACTAAGGCTGGTCTCAGTTTAGCCAGAAAGCATCTTGATGATGCCCAAGACCTTTGGGAAAATATCGTGTGGTCTGACGTTACATCTGGCGCATATTACGTCCATATTAGAATAATATTAGGACTTTATTATTGCACTTATAAAACTGTTTGTCAACCTAATTTTCCAATAAGTGCATCTTTTTTGGTTTGTTTAGACTTTTTTTGTCTTTAATATTTATGCTATTTTTTTCTCTTATTATCTAACTTTTCTTAATACTGTATTTTGTCCTTATTTTCATAAAATGACTGCTCTTTTTTCGAATTTTTGCTGTTGCTTTTTTTCCCTTTCTTGATTTAATTGTATTTTTAGAATGTGTTGATGCACTTTGGAAAGCCAAGGATATTTCCTCACAGCAGTTGCACATCAGGCACTTCACCTACTACTTCATTTTTTAATCAGTAACCACCCCCATCACCCACTCCTTGTTCTTTGTGCTGCTGTCAGCACATTGCCCACCACCACCATGTCCCTGGGATGTGGAAAGTGGATGGGTGTGGAAGTAAGGGGGCCCTATTTGTATTTTAGGATCAATTATGAGGATTACATTGCTCTTTTGGCACGTACGTTCTTTATTGCATAAGAACTGGTTTCTCTGGTTCCCGATGCTCGCAACTGGTTTTCCATAAAATGTACGTACTCCAGGCCGATTAAGTGCATAATCATTACAGACTGCGGGTTGGCGTGTTGATATTCGGAGATGAGTATGCGTTTTATGCATGCGAGGCTGTAAGAAACCACTATTTCTTTCAAAAGCCGTAGCATGAAAGGTATTTATATCGTCACCTTCACATTAAAGTCGCATTAGAAAAAAAAAAAAGGGGGGGGGGCGCTGCAGTGTCACTTTTTTTTCTGCAATTATTGATCTGACCTTCTTGATGCCCAGAAATGCGCTCACTTTTTTTTTTTTTTTTAATTCGCACTCTCTCATAGGGTTGGATGTAATTTGAATTTTATCGATTGTGGCCGCACGTATAAATATCTATTTCTCTCAGCGGCAAGCGGACGTGCGTAAGACTGTAGTCATGGTTAAGTTAAATGCATGTGGTGCGTTTCACTGCATGAAAAAGGCAACAGTTGTTTTACTGGGAAACACTGATTTGGCAAAAAAACACGCTTTTTACTGGATAAGGACACGCTTTGCCTGGATCTCACTCAATATCGAAACAGATAAACACTGATCACACGCTGAATTTCCTGCACCGAACAGATTATGGGCTGATGGGACTCCGAAAGTGCACGATATCAAACACTGTCTGTCGATATCCACGTTTACGTTTCGAGGTCTGCAGGTGTTTTTGTCAGCTTACGCATGCGTGGAGCTAAATTAGGATCTGCAGGCCTTGATAAGTTAGTGACCATTTTCACGTAAACACCATTAAACAACTAAGTGGATCATTTAAAGAGTAGACATTTCAGATGAAATGAATAAAAAGGGTTACTTTTTTAACAATCAATAAATAGAAAATAATTAAGTAGGTTCTCCCTATTGTTATTTTATATTTTATTTTATGTGTGTATTGTCTACTTTTATGGTGCTATGTTTGTGTAGACTCTGAGATTTGGAAAAAACACTATAAGTAAAATGTAATATTATATTATATTACATTTGCACATATTACTATTTAATAGACAATTTAATACAAATTCTGGTGTTTTTGCAGCCTTTTTTGTCATCTGTACGCACAAAGTTTTCAAAGATTCTAAGCAAACTCCCGTCTTGTGCTCGTGTAAACTTTAGAGGCGGTGGGATCGATCCAAATACCAAACCCGGGGTACTATCGGAGTGATTTTTGCGTGATGTTATCAATGTTTTGCAATTTTTGTCTGTTTTTCTACAATCATCTGTGTGTTTGTTGTTCAAATATATTGTATATATGGTTTACAACTCAGGAGTGAGTTCTTAGACACAGCAGGTCTTTAGGAGCAAAAAGCTAAAAGCTGTTTACTTATTTTGTGAAAATTAAGAATGTAAAAATGTTCTTTATTTAATTTTTACATTGTCACTATGGATGTCCAATGATTACACATTTTAATTTTATTAATCTGTATTTAAATGACATAATCAGGATTAATCACTGTGATTAATCACCTTTTAAATCACATTATTATTTTTATATTTTGAATATTTTTTGTTAAAGGGGACGGAAATGTATTAGAAGCCCAATTCGTATTATGGATTTTTTGTATAATAAGGTTTTCGTAAGTCACAATTCTTTAAAAGTAGCACATTTACATCACACTTTAACTTTGCTATTATGAGCAATGAAAGATTGCACTCAAAAACAAAACAGGATTTCCTAGCAAACTTCAACACAGCAAATCGTACTTCCGCATTAAGAGTTCCAAAGAGAGTAATACAAATATCAACTTTTTTTCCCTTTTGTCTTTCTGTTTATTTAGACCACACTTTAAAAAGGAGGCTGTTTTGATGTTCGGAGTGTCTCCGAATGCATCTCACAGAATTCCCATTGAGTGGACTAGAGACGTGTTTGTTGAAGAAGGAGACATTTATGGTGTTGGAATTGCACTGCTGCTGATGTGTTCAACCACCATTAACCCTGTTGCATTGCTTTATCTTGCATTACATATTGTTACATTTTTCACAAACAAGTGTGTACATACACATTTTTTGATGGCCTAAAACCTTTGTCTTGCCAATTATACTCATCATCCATTAAAGCAGGGGTGTCCAAAGTGCGGCTCGGGAGCTAATTGTGGCCCGTGGCTGTGGTTTTGTAGGCCCGCACTACATTCTAAAAATATAATTTAGCAAGAAAACTAATACAAATAAATTAAAAAGTGTAAAAAATGAAAAATCGGTAATAGGTTTACAAAAATAAAGTCACAGAAAGAAAAATGTGGTGAGCTAACAAACATAATTTTAGTAGCATTTAGTTGCAATATTACAATGCTAAGGAAAAAATTGATTTTTTTTTTTGTCTTGTCCAGCATCCTAACAGCTGAATGGGAGTCAAGCTGCCATTAAATGAAAAAATAGATTTGTAATGCCATAATATAATGACAAACTAAACAAATGGTATCAAATATTATGGCAAAAAAGTAATTATTCAATATGCAGGGGAAAATGTACAATAGGAAAGTATAAATTGTAAAAAAGAAATGGACAAAACTGCTGTGATTTTGCAAGAATCAAGTCAAAATGTATAGCAAAAAAAAAGTTGCATTCTAACGAGAAAAAAGAATGCACTTCTGATATTAGGAGCAAAAATAATGTTGATTTAGGGTTTGAGTATTAAAGAAAAAAAATTATTTTGTTAAGTTGTAATATAAGAAACAGACACAAAAGTTAGAATATTATGGGACTAAAGTCATAATATTAAAAAAAAAAAAGCATGTATACAAAGTTTATCTAAGAATAATATTGAAATATTTGGAAAGGTCCAAAAAAAAAAAACCAAGAAAAATGGGGAAAAAGCAAATACCAAAGTTCATGCTAATAATATGATTTTTCACCTACATCACAAAAACTGAGATGCATTTTTTACTTGAAACATTTTTTTTTTTTTTTTACAAAATATCACTTTTCAGGAAATATCAAAATGGCCTTTGCATCCTTTCATTTTTCAGTATGTGGCCATTGGAGGAAAAAGATTGGACACAAAGTTAGAATAAACATTAAAGGCAAAAATCCCAACACCACTCTATGATACTGAAAAGCAATACTGAGCCCTCGGATCGGACCAACGATGTCTTGTATCACCCACCTCTGGTCAACTTCAGTGTGCATTTTAAGGACAAGAAGACTTCACTCTACATATTTTTCATCAGTGCTGCTGGCCAGTTGTCTCAAGCTAACTGTTAATCAATGCTGGAGAGCAGGTCGACCATAATGGAGGATTTATCCGGGTTCTTCACACCACTTAGTCCCCGGCGGCTGCCTGCATCGCACCACCTCTTCCTTGCACCTTGCATTCTCTCCTCCACCCCCATCCTCCGCCCCTCTCCCTTCCTTGCTTCCATGATGGAAACGGGCCTCCTGAGAGAGTTGTGGAGGCGGAGCAGAATGGGCTGGAATGAGGGCGCAAATAGGTTGAGAGGGTCGTTAGATGGTGAGCAGAGGGAAGGGGGTCAGAGCAATGTTGCTGACACGGTCAAAACCACGCAAGGGGGGGGGGGGGTGTCATTGTGGTGCATGGGTATTGTCATTTGAAAAGTATTTTCATGGAATAAAACATTCCATGCATAGTCACACTTCCTTCAGGAGCGGCATCAGCCGTGATGAATCTGGGGCTTACCGGTCCATAAGGGTTATTGGAGGAACGTACGGAGGTGTACATGTGTTTAAATAATAACGGAGAATTAACACGATTGCGGCGAGTCAAGGAAAGGCGAGCTGCATCATTAGCGGCGAAGACTTCCTGGCCCTGCTGCGCGTTTTGTTTACATGCTGGCTCGTATACGTCCCTCGACTTCTCATGCAAATGTACGTGTAAGCATGCTTGTTTGTGTGTACGGGAGCGGAGGGAGACCTCCAAGTGGGGGCGGTGGTGGTGTGGGAGAGGCTGGTTAGTATCGCGGTCGGTTGTGGTGGTGGTGCAAGGCGGTGACAGAAATTGAGGGGGACGGGGTGGCAGCTGCAGGCTGCTCGGTGCACTGTCAGAGCGGAATGATTAATGAATGGCGGCCCCAGCTGAGCCTAACCTTTGGAGAACCGCACAGGACATCTGCAGAACTGTCAGCGCTCTGACAAGGACAGAGCTGAACAACCAATTATTTCGCCATCACTAAGGTGGGCTGTCAGCTTAATCCTAGCCATTCACTTAGGCAAGGACAGGCAAATTTCTCCTTTACATACACACACACACACACACAGAACACCACATACACAAGCGAGCAAACAGACGCCCTGCGTAGACATAGCCGGTCCCCTCGCGTCTCACACACAATTCCAAGGTTCTGCCCTAAATGGCGTTAACCCCTTCCCTGCTGGGTCCGTGCAGGTGCATATTAAGGAAAGCAGGGTAGTGTTAATGATGACAAAACTGGGCCGCCGCCTGATGCCGGCCAGGGCTGGGCGCTGGACGTGGGTGGGGCCACGGGCTTGTATGGCGAAGACGCTGCGTCAGCTATATGTCAAAGGGGGGGGCGGGGCAGGTGCTTACAACTGCTGCATATTTAAGTTGTATGCTCATTTAAAGGTCTCGTATTTGTCGACAACTTCATCACAGTGCATCGGAAGCTGTTTCATTGATATCTTTCAGGAGAGCTTCGAAACACGCCATTACGTGCATCTATTCTTTAACCACTTTTCACATATATTGCATGGCAGGGTAATTGGCTCCAGACCTCATCCGCCAAATAGGATTCCATCTTAATGGAATATTTTTGGAGCTAGAGCATAGAAAACATGTTTATGACCTTTTAAAAACGATTTGTAACATTATTAGAGCCCTGCAGACATGAAATAACACCCCTATAGTCACCTGAAGGTTACGGGTTTGATCCTCCGTCCTCTCGTGATCATGTCCAAGTATCCTTGGGCAAGATACTGAATCTCTAGTTGCTCCTGATGCTCCATCATCAGTGGGTAAATGTGGAAACAGTGTCAGAGCATTTTGAGTCCCTTAATGGTAGAAAAGCGCTATACAAGTTGCTGACCATTTACTATTTATTACCTAATATAGTAGACATGATAAGCAATAACAGGGCATAATGACTCACTCTCCGCATTGGGAAAGTTCCTTATCATTGTACTATCTGCAACATAATGTGGGTTGATCGCATGGCATCAAAAACAAGACAGACATAGCCTATCATCCATCCTCACTCTGACATATGTCTCTTGATTGACATACAGGTCGGCCGGTCTGACAAGAATCTGCCATTCTCTGACAATACTGCTCTACCCTTTTTTAACACCACATTGTGCACCACTTATGGAGATGTTACTGGACTGCTGAAGGACGCCACTTTAACCATGGCAATATACCGAGCTAACTACTTGGCCTCCGATTTGTTTATTCTAAATTTAAGAATAGTTGTGAAGTAAGATGCCACAGGTACCACTTCCACATGGAATGGGAGGATAATTTTTTTTCACTGTGTTTCGTCAGACTGCAAGGAATCCACGGTTGCAAAATTAAGGTACAGACTTCTAGTGCCCAGACAATACTTTTGGAAACGCAATGTAGAGAGGAACGTTGCACTTGACACACGTACGGTAGATGCCATATATCATCACATAAAACACGAGACTTTGAGTGGGACAGCGGGAACATCATCCTCGCTTAGCCTGATTGCTGCAGAAAAGCAAAAACGATCTGTAGCTGACTGATATTATTTTAAGATGTGTAGCAAAACCTGTTTGTTTGTTTTTTGGGTGAGTGTACATCATTTTGCTAGGGGCTGGTCAGAGCAGGTGTCATGTCCATAAGGAAGGAAGTTTTTCCTTTATGATTTCATAAAATGCAAAAAAGCAAGGGCTCTTTATATTTTGCTTATGTTTGGCGCTCGTAAAAAGGCTCTGGGACGCAAAGTAGTCACATTTGCCTAATGCGGCACCCCGCGACTAATTAGGGTATGGCAACCATTTGAGGAAAAAAGGTGTGTATTTCACAAACATGCTATGCCAGAATGGGATATGCAGGCAAGACCAGTAGCTCTTTAAACTGCCCACCCAAAGAGCCATCCATACCAGTCAGCTGTAAGTACCCCAATCCGGGTGCAAGGACATCTAAAAGTGGGTGACGTATCACCTTTGCACGTAATGGCGCGCACAAATGACAGATTCCTCTCAAATTCAAAGGGAAACATAAAGGGGGAGTCTCTCTGATTTGCTCCTAAGAGATCACCTATGTTTCATAAGTGTATGTAGATCACAAGAACCGCCGCTGACGTCCCTCCGGCCCCCTTCTAGTGACTGTGATATTCAAATAGTAGCGGCACGTACAGTAGATGACGAGCGCCAGTCACATGGTAGAGCCCACAGAGGATCTCATCAGCCTCTATGTAGATGTGTGTGCTGAGTGAGTGATTGCCCGTGGCTGGAAATTGGTGTAGAGAGGCTTCACGGGGGAATTGGTGGGATGAGATTTTGCTCACCCTCGTTCATGCACATAGACAACGCGGGTGCGAGTGCACGCGCGCGGGGAACACCGGCAGCAGTCGTGCACACAATCACAAGCAGCTCAAACACAAATCTCCCTATATGCACATGCACAGGAAGGCGGCCGGGCCGGCATGATTAAGGTGCTATGCAGAGGAGATTGGGAGTGCTGGCGTGCTACTGCGCCCCGCCTCTGTTCCCCGCTGAATACGCGCCACTCGCTCCCCTATTCTCCGACGGGGAAGAAACCCGTCATCACAAATGTGAGATCAGGGGTAATTACGTTGTAATACGCCATGTGAAATATTTCTTTGTAGCACGGATGGGATTTCCCTTTGCCTCCAAAGCACAAAATTGGAGGTGAGAGTTGGGAGGGGCATTGATATATTTCACATAGCGTAGCAGCCATTTTTTTTTTCCTGTTTTTTAACCGCTCGTATTTTTAGCATGGAAGGATGTACTGGTTGGAAATGTTTCACAGGTGGGTCCTATTTCCCCAACAGCATGTGACAAAAGTACAGGAAATATTGTAAAAAAAAAAAAAACAGCAGCATTGACCAACCAAACAAATATGTGTAAAATTACAAATGAAATTTCTTCTACTGTTTTTTTGTTTGGTATTGTCACAAACAAAACAATGTCGTTCGTGAGTGCGAAGAGCGATACGTGCTTACATGTCAGAGTCTCCATTAGGAAACCCGCAATTTTCACATGTTTACGTCTGTGTTTCGTCGATAATGTTTTTCCCTCAAGGATTAAGATTTCACACTTTGTTTTATGGATGTGAATGCACCACCATCTCAAAAAGTGTCTCTCGTGGGGTCTGATTACAAGCTAAATATAGGACTATGTCGCTAAGTTGGCCACACTGACACCTCCTCCTACATTTTCCTTTTCTCTAGCACACCAGGTGCGCACGAGCGGAATCAAACAGTTGTTATAATGTGCTGTGATGTGTTTGTTATAAAGTGTTGAGGGCGAACGGCCAGCGTCAAATCTATTTGTGGCGGGCCACCGGAGCTCATCGGGGGTGTCCAAATATTTGCCAGAGAAAGAGAATACAAAAATACAGAAAGATTGAAGAATGTTGTGGACAGTTTGTTTATTAAACATGCAAAACTCTACCCAATGCAATCAAAATATGCAAAAAAAAAACAACTATATCAAGTATTTAAATGATGATTGTGCAATTGTAATAGAATTAGTGTAGTATCTTTTATCTAGCTGTATTTTAGAATCAGAATCAGAAAAACTTTATTGCCATTGTAAGTGAACAATTCACGAACTAGGAACTTTATTTGGCGACTCAGTGCAAAGTAGAATTCTAAGTAAACATAGAGCATTAAATAAACATAGAACTAAGACTAACTAAACATAGAACCCTGAGTGAAAAGTTGAAATCACTGATAAGTAGTAAATACTGTAATCAATCTAAAAACACATTAATTTTTATCAATATACTGTATAATACATACTTTTTAAAATCAGTTTCAGTTGTGGATAATGCAACTAATAATGCAATAATATGGCAAATTTGTAACTTTGTGTGTGTGTGGTAGGGTGTTCTCGTTTGAAAATGTTTTACATTTCCCTTCCTTCCCCTCCAAAGACCACAGGAGCTCAATGGTGGCACAATGCTGATCAATGGATTTGATTGGCTAGATTATGGGTATCGCAGAGATTTCAATGCGATGATGGATGATTGATGATGCGTGCGGGGTAATCGATCAGCGGGGGGGATATTGCTGATAAGACTCCCTATCTACAGCCGTGCATGGTAATAATACGCCTTCACTGCAGTCATGTGCGTAAACAAAGCAGGGCTGCGGTGTAAACATTCATGGATTGTTCTTGTGAAGCCGTAATTCTACCCGAGCATGTAAGGCTGTACATTTTTTTCAATTCCAAATGAGCTGAAATATTTGATTTATCAAGCACCTCTGCAGCCTCCAGTCCACCGAGTCCTCCGCCACCACCACCCCCTTGGCGGATTAGGGCACGGAGGGTGATTTGTTACCCTTTTGGGAAGCTGTCTCGGACGCTCATTTCCCTCCGCTGCATATTCTGCCCCTCAGCCGCCAAACCCCCACTCTGTCCTCCCTCCGTTTTGATGAATAGCCGACCACACGAAGGGGAGCAGCCAGACCCGGCACCAAGGTTACCATAACCTGGGCCCCTCCGCTGGGGCAGATGGGGGCTACCTGCCTCCAATTAGCGTGGCTGTACTTGGGAGCGAGGGAGGCACAAGGGGAGTTGGAGGTGTGAAGAAAGTTTAAGAATGGTATAAGCTTTGTAGAGTATGAGCTTGGCGACGGGAGGCCAGCCTGGCTTTCTACAGGCCCTGAATACTGACTAGGAAGCGTTAGGGATTTTCAGACTGTGGCACTTTCCCTAGTTAATTATTTAATTATTTTTAATGACATGCATGAAGTTGGTTATTCATGCAAACATCCAAACAAGGAAATAATCACTCAGCCTTGTTTACAGTATCATTCTCAAAAGCACCACGTTCAGTACTACGAGAAAAGTTTTCCAACTGACTTTATATCACCAGCTAAATGAACTTTAATGCTGTCAGTTGTGCTTCTAACTCACATTAGTGGCAAAGCCAGAAGCTAGGCCATAGTTATGGTGTCAAATTACTCCACATGAATAAAACCTGATGGGTGAAATTAATTATGCATTAACATCTAAAAATCTTTGAAAGCCTTCTGTTTTGCTTCTACCACGCATTAGCTGCAAAGCAAGAAGCTACGCTATAGTTATGGAGCCAAATTACACCACATAAATAAAACATTATCAATTATGTATCAATACCTAAAACTCACGTGGTGTGCAATCATCACCATTGTCATCACCGGCATACTGCGAACTTTTATTTGCCCCTATTTTTTTATTATAGTTTTGCATTCTTTTTTCATGATATGGTGGTGACTGCAAAACGTTCCGAGGGTACCAAATCCTTGACAGGTTTTGAGTCGTCAGGTTCCAAGAACGTGTCACTTTGACTTTCTGGCGCGCAAAGCACTTTGTGCTGTTTTTGGCAAAATACTACAAAATATGTTGACATTTATTTCTTCTGACAGCCAGCAGTGATATGAAACTGCCGCTACTGCTGACACCTACAGGACTTAATCGGAATCAGAAATGAAACAGGTACTGAAATGTCCCGGCTTTGGCTTTTCTGTCAAAGCGTGTCGAGACTAGCTTATCTGCACATTTTGCCGTTGTTATAGCACCTTCAGTGCACGTTTGACCAAAGGTATTGTGCAACGTTGAAAGCGCAAAGACAAGCACTGCAGCCAATTACAAAGCACCGTTCTCTCATTTCTCATGCCCTTCGGTGACCATCTCCCCAAACAGCCGAGTGAACCCCCATCACCTTTCTTCAAAGGATCAATCTGAAGACCTTGTTTTCTCCCAGTCAAAGACGTCCCACGACCACCAAGTGGCCCGCGAATAACCCACATATTAAAAATATAATTCATATCTCTAACTGAAGGCCAACAGCGCTCTTTACTTGACACTATCTCAGGCTCCTGCCTTTGTGGGCTTTTATATTTGCACAAAAAGCCGTTTTTACCCCCCCCTCCTTGTCTTTGTGGAAGGATGTTCGCCACCGTCCAGAAGCACTACAGAACACCGTCTCCCTGCCAGCGATTAGAACTGGAGGTACAAGAGGGCCACTTCACCTTCCAAGACCGGGACGAAACAAAGCACCGGAGTCTTCGCATTGTGCCAAGAACGGTGACAGAGCCAACGGGGAGCTGACTGAGGTGACTTGTTGGGGGGGGGGGAGAATCCAGGCCCTTTTTGGATAACTGGAGTTGAGTGTGTGTGTGTGCGTGTGTGTGTGTGTGTGTGAACAACTATATTTGCGTATCCATCTGGTTCACAAACCATCAACACTGCTAACCAAGCAAAGGGACATTTAAGCACTAGCATGCTCTGCTAAACTATGCTAACCCTGCCAGCTTCCATTCACGCTCCATAAGAGTTCGATCGATGGTGTTTCAGGTGGAATTGATTATTTGATTATTTAATTGATTATCAAGCCTATTTAGTGCTTATACCACTCACCACAGGGCTAATGATGTAATCTGCAACATATTGTGTATGTAAATGACCCAGGACCTCAAGCACATATACTACATATGGGAGTGGTTGCGTGAACAAAGGTTGTTATTAGGCTGAAATACCTTCTTGGTACGGCACAGAGATGATATTGCTTCCATCGCTGGCCTTTGTTGCCAAGTAGTGTTGATTCAAAGCACTCGTGCAGCCAGAAGGGTCAAGGCGACGGTGTGTGCGGAGGTGAAGGCAACATGACCCGCCTCTGCCTATCCCACCTCTGCCCGCCTCCTGTCCTGTACTGTATTTATCCCTGCATGTTTATCACCGCCAATGCGTGCCTCGCTTGCATGTTCTTTTTGTGTGCTTTCCAAAGGCCTTTGGCCGCCCACCACTGGTTGCTAATTGCTGCCGACATTGTTTGGCCTCTCGCTGCTAAGTTTGGGGACAAACCCCTCATTCATGCACCGTGGACAGCTCGTTAGGGACAACCCCACACCCCTCGTGCCCCACACCCTCACCGCCTTCTACAGCTTTTTTTTTTTTTACTGACCTTCTTAATTAACTGGTAAGGCGCTGCTGGGAAATTTGCACACAAAAGCCTGGTGTCTAGCCTGTTGGCCTCCCACTACCCAAGCATCCCTCCTCCTCTTCATCATCATCATCATCATCACCCCCCTTCCTCTGCCTGCTACTGTCTTCCTCCCGCTTCCAAACACAGGTCATTGTTCAGCCATGGAAAAAAAACAAAGTGATTCAGTGCACACATTCAAGCCATTTGTTCATTCTGTTTTTGGGTTTTTTTTTTTGCTGGTACGCCACAAGACCCTCCTGCTTGCCTCCTCCCCCCCTCCCTAGCCTTTTTTGTGTTGCTTTTCTTCACAGCAGTCCTCATTAGAAAGCCTTGTTTGGAAGTGCTTCACTGGTGATACACTCTTCCCCCTCTCTATTTAGTCGTACTGCTATTATTATTTGTCAGCGCCGCTCTTACTTACTTTTTTGGTGGACGGGGCTTTCACATGCGCAGCTAGAATGCTGCAGAATGCTTTGGGGGCAAAGAAGTACCCGCCTGCCACCAAACGGTTGGTCAAAAAGGCAGCATTGAAGCGCTATGTTGACATTAGCCAAAGATCCTCTAGATCACCGTTTCCCAATGTTTACTCACATTTGACATGCAGCACACCTGAGCCTTTTTCATAACACACTTAAGCGGTTGGGAAACCCTGCACTAAATGGCGGGAGCGCTTCCTGTTTTTAGGACTCTACCGCAAAACTGTCAGAAAGTCAAAGATCCTCTATAGGACAGTAGCGCTATGTTGTTTTGAGGACCCTATTCAGGACCAGCGGTGTAGAGAATGGACTGCAAAGACGGATGGTTGCAAAAATGTTAACCAAAGATCATCTATATGACAAGAGGTCGCTGATGTTTTTAAGGACCTACTGCACAAACACTAAGCAAAGATCCGCTATGAGACAGGGCCGTACTGCATTTTTTTAATCTACTCCAAAATTGCTAGTCAAACATCCTCTACGACACGAGTCCTTTACTGTTTTTAAGGATCGGCTGCAAAAACGCTAGACAAAGATACTCAATGTAACAGCAGCAATGTACCGTTTTTACGGAGCTAATAGACAAACATAAGTCAAAGCTCCTTTGTAAAACGACTTCCTCCCTGACTGGAGCCCACTGCTGTTTTTAGGAATCTACTGCAAAAATGTCAAAGATCCTCTCAATGACAGGAGCGCCGCACTGTTGTTAAGGACAGATTGCAAAAACCTTAGTCAAAGATCCTTTCTATGCCAGGAGCACACTGCTGTTTTGAGGAATCTACAGCAAAAAAGCTACACAAAGATCCTAAAAAAGACATGAGCAATGTACCGTTTTTACGGAGCTAATAGACAAACATAAGTCAAAGCTCCTTTGTAATACGACTTCCTCCCTGACTGGAGCCCACTGCTGTTTTTAGGAATCTACTGCAAAAATGTCAAAGATCCTCTCTATGACAGGAGAGCTATAATGTTAGAAGGAATCTACTGCAAAAATGCCAATCAAAGATCATCTATATGCCAGGAGCGCTGTGGTGTTTTTATGGACCTATAGCACAACCACTAGTCAAAGATCCTCTATATAACACGGTTCTCTCTGACAGGAGCCCACTGATGTTTTCAGAAATCTACTGCAGCACTGCTAGTCAAAGATTCTTTAAATGACAGGAGCACTGTGCTGTTTTTAAGGCCATACTGCAAAAGAGCTAGTCGAAGATCCTCTATATGACAGAAGCCCTCTGTTGTTTTTCAGCACCTACCACCACTAGTCAAAGATCTACCTAACGTGAGTTTTCAGCTGTAGTAGACTTTTTTTTGCATTTTTTTAAAGGATCTTGGCTAGTCATCAAAAGATGGTCTCGCTTTCAGGTCGTATATTTTTATTCTTTTTCTCGTTGGACGAGGCTTAGCAGTTAACTGGCCAAGAGTAAAGAGGGTCCTCCAAAGGGGGCGCACTCAAGAATGCTTTAGGGCAAAGAAGTGTAAACAGGTGGAGCCTCTCCATTATATGGGTCCCCCCCAACCTTGATGGTGGCGCACCCCGCCTCCTTCTGTCTGTCATGCTGTTGGCACGCACACATGCATCCCATTGGTGGACACCCACGGACATGTTTGCTTGTGTTTCTGTTAGACTGCCTCACTAAAAGGATCCACATCATTGACTTGTCTGCCCTTATTGTCCTATCTTTGGTGTCTAGTTGTCTTTTAGTTCACTCGTCAACCACGCATAAAATGTGCCTTTTGTCACATTTCAATTTTTCAGATAGTGTTCAAATGATATTTTTTTACTAAGGGAGCAACAAAATCCAAACATACATGGTCCTGTGTGAAAATGTGATTCCCCTCCCTGTTAAAAAAATAACTTAATTAGGTTAAATTAGGCTCCAGCATACCCGCGACCCTAATGAGGATAAGCGGCATAGAAAATGAATGAATGAATGAATGAATGAGATTTATGAGTCAGGAAAAGGTTACAAAGCCATTTCTAAAGCTTTGGGACACCAGCAAACCACAATGAGAGCCATTGTCCACAAATGGCTAAAAAATGAAACTGTGGTGAATCTTCCCAGAAGTGGCCGGTCAACAAAACAAAATACACTCTAATGGACAATTTAGATTCGCCAATTAAACTAACATGCGTGTTTTTGGAATGTGGGAGGAAACCGGAGTACCCGGAGAAAACCCACAAACGCACGGGGAGAACATGCAAACTCCACACAGAGATGCCCAACGGAGATTCGAAACCTGATCTCCTGACTGTGAGGCCAACATGCTACCCACTCATCCACCGTGCGGCCCTGTCCCATTACAACATGGTGTAAAAGTAACACCGCATTTCAGAAAAAGAACTTCATGCCAACACTAATATAAGGTGGTAGTAGTGTGATGGTCTGGGACTGTTTTGCTGCTTCAGCACCTGGAATACTGTGATAAATGGAATCCTGCATTCTGCTGTGTATCAAAAAATCCTGAAGGAAAAGGTCCGGTCAGCTGTTTGTGACTTCAAGCTGAAACGAACTTGGGTTCTGCAGCAGGACAATGATCCAAACCACATCAGCAAGTCCACTTCTGAATAGCTGAAACAAAACAAAATGAAGACTTTGAGTGGCTTAGTCAAAGTCCTGACCTGAATCCTATTGAGATGCTGTGGCATGACCTTAGAAAGGCCGTTCATGTTGAAAAAGCCCCCAATGTGGCTGAATTACAACAATTCTGTGAAGATAAATGGGCCAAAATTCCTCCACAGCGCTGTAAGAGACTCATTGCAAGTTAATCATTTTTATACGTGCAAAAAAGAAATCAGGATGGGGGTAAAAACGTTTTCCACCATTGTATTTCAATATTATGGCAATATATGATGTATTATGTCTAGATCCCTAAGTATGACTATATGGAAAAAAAAAACCCTGACACTCAAAATAGCAATATTACTTTCTAACGTTAAATCATGAAGGTTTTGCACATTTTATAATATTTAGCCATTTGTTAAGGAAAGAAGGTATCGGTAGCAGTATGGATATTTGTATGTGTAATAGTCAAATAGCCAATTGATGGATTACAATTCCGTCACTCATGCAGGAATAGAGTGCACTACTTGCTTGCAACCAGCAGAGGCGCCGTCGATTCAGTTTGGTCTCAAAACAACATGGCATCAGCTATGGAAAGATGAGCCGCAGACAGGATTTTCAAAGTATTTTCTGCCATTTAAAATTAATGAAAATAACAACCAATTTATTGGACCTATTTATTTTCACCACAATCAATCAAGCGAATAGTTACAGTCAAATGCCAAATCATAATTGTTAAAAAATAATAAAGTCAAGCATTTGCAAGTATTTCAAGTAAATACGAGTGTATAAGTTGAATGCTTTTCGTATGTGTAGTTTTTTTGTACAAACATGCATGACGTGCAAGCCAGTCTTGCCGCACTGAGCGGTCGCAATCGTGCTACGCTTTGCGGCAGAGGACGAGTGCAGGGGTGGGGGTGACAACCAGAAAGAAAAAGGGGAAAGTAACTTCTGTTCGCCTGGGGAATATTCTGCAGCCCATCTGTTGAAATTGCTCCACATATTGTGACCCAGATACGGATAAAAAAGAAAAGCAAAAAAAATCACAGGTAGCACTGCCTTCATCTAAGTTTGACACTTGTCTATTTTATTGCGCTACTCGTCTCAAAAACGAGACAATTCTGGGTCATTGTGCATTTATTTGTCACAATTTTGAATTTATTTGGTTTAAAAACTGGTAGAGGATTCTAAAGCTAAAATAGAGAGGACTGTGGGATGTATTTATTTCATTTATGTAAGTATTATTTATTTATTTACTCAACTGCATAGAGCATCAGGCTTCTATCTGATGTAAGGTTTCTATGTGAGAGGAGGAAAGTTTTGCTCTGAGCCTCGACTACAGTTTCGGGAAGTTCCTTTAATGTATGAAATGAGTGTTCGGCTGTTTTTAAGAATCGACTGCAAAAAAAAGATCCTCTATATGACAGGAGTGTTCTGCAGTGTCTGAGGACCTACTAAAAAAAAACACCAACCAAAGATCCTATGTAGGACTAGACTACTTGTTTTGCTGATGTTTGACAGCAAAAAAGTTAAAAAAAGCGCTCTGCTGTTTAGGACATTCAAAGATCTTCTAGAGCACAGGAGTGCGCTGTTGTTTTTAAAGGACCTGCTACTACTACTTCTAAACAGTCAAAACTTCCACACGACAGGAGAGGTGTGCTGTTCTTAAGAATCTGCCTCATAAATGAGAATAAAATATTCTGTATATGAGCGGAGTGTTCTGTCACCTAGGCCTGTCAGGACCTACTGCAAAAACGCTAGTCAAAGATCCACTATATGGCGAGGATGTTTTGCTATTCTTAAGGATGGACTGCAAAACCACAGATCAATGATCCTCTCTATGACTGGAGCGCTCTGCTGTTTCGGAATCGGCTACAGAACAGTCAAATATCTTCTACAGGACCGGAGCACCCTGTTGTTCTTAAAGGGCCACTAGTCAAAGACCGTCTATATGGCAAGACTGTTCTGCTAGAGAACCTACTGCACTGAACACTTATCAAAGATCCTCTATATGACTGGAGTACTCTGCTGTTTTTAGGAATATACTTTAGGAATACATTAGTCAAGAGCACTCTGCTGTATAAAAAACTACTACTAAAAAGTCACATATCTTCTGGAGGACTGCAACACTTTGCTGTTTTTAGGAATATGCCGCAAAAATGGAGATCACAGATCCTCTATATGTCAGGGCCTGTTACAAAATCGCACGTCAAATATCCTCTATATGATTGGATTGCCCTGCTGTTTAAGGACCTACTCCAAAAACACTAGTCAATAACCCTCTATAAGATTGGCACACTCTGCTGTTTTTAGGAAGCACGCAAAACATTAGACGAAAAAGAGCTTCTATATGACCTCTGCTGTTTTTAAGAATAGCCCAGCATTTATCCAACGACCGTCCAGTTTTGCACCGTGAAAAAGCCACACTACGCTTTCTCATTGACAACACTAGATGCTCAGAAGGAAGTGGTGTCAGTTACCCGAGCCAGGTAGCTGATTCTGAACAAGAGATGAAGGCCTTCTAGTCAATGAAATGTACACACGGCTGTACATTTTTTGCCACGGGGGTTTTATGTGTGACATTTTAGGGGAAGCTGAGCTTCCCTTGCAGTCTTTGACCAATCGCCACTGAACTTGAGGGCTGGTCTGTGTCATTTAAGGGGGGCGCCAGCTGAACAGGGCTGCTGTAGTACGATGTCACACTACAACCACGTGCATCCCACCTACAAAGCTGTGTATTTATTCAAAGTGAACGATCACACCTGGCAATTATCTGAGACGTAGCATGATAAGAACTGAGGGTTTTGGACTTTATGAGGACAGTTGAAAAAGAAAAAATACAAAAATGTCAACCTTTGGTTGTCCTTGACTGCAATGTGTTCCGTCTGCATTGGTTGAACAAAGCACTGCTATCCTCTTATTCATCTACTCCTCTCATTCCAAGGACTCGTCATTGTCCAAAGATGATGCAGAGAGTTTTCAAATGTGAATGGCGTATGAAGTGGGAGGGCATAGGGTTCAAAGAAAGATATCTTTAGCCAAATAAGGAAAGCAAATAACTGACACAACTTAAAGATTTGCACCAGAAGACCAAGGCTGGTTGCTTCTCCTGAATGAAACCACAGATGGGAGGTCAAGTGGAGTCACCGCCTGGTCACAAATGTGCACAGACACGCAAACAATACAGCAAATGCTCATATAATCACAAGGAAGCACCAGGGAGGGCTCTGCTATTGTGAAAGCTTCTGACTATGTTTGGCCAAGAAGAACATTCATTGGCCTTTTTCAAAAAGGGAAGTGCACTTTTTTGGCCATCTTCAGCACACTTGAAGGAGAACTGAAGTGGTGGCAGCCCCCCCCCCAATCCACTAAGTGTATTGCCCAAATTAGGAAGGCCACATACACTCGCTTAAGAGCATGTTTGAACACAGCAACAAACCTTGGGGCCCAATTAGGAAGTGATGGAATTAACATTAAAGTTGTGCAAACTTGCTACTGTCATGCTTTGTATGGGTATCGTGTACCTTGCAAATGTGAATGAAATTGCAATTTATATATAAGAACTTCATTTACCTTGAATAATATTTAAAGTGCATGAGAAAGTGGAAAAGAAAATGTATTATAAGGTCATTGGTTAACATATACCGCGCGCCATAGCGGAACAGAACCAATGTTGTCATAGCATTCAAGAGCAACCATTGATATGTTTATTGTAAACAACAGTAACGTATATCAGTTTGATAACTGCAGCTTAGGAATAAAGCCAACATTTTGAAGACGGCCATGATACTTCAAATGTAGCAACTGCCATCTTGTGGAGTTCTTAAAAAAAAAAATCCAGATGTTGCCTACAGCCACTGCTGTTAAATGCCACTGGGTTTTTTTTTGGACCGAGCACTAGTTAAAAACCCCGATGCTTATTTGTTTTTGTATCCCACGCACCCAGCAACTATATGAGACTCTGCTTTATTAAACAGAGGCGTTTATTTATTTCAAGTTTGATGCCATATATGTATACTTATTGTGTAATACAGTGTGCAGTCAGGCCCAGCAAAGCCTTCTCTGCTGGCCTACCACCATCAGAAGCACTGATCTGCATTTACAACTTGATTATTTGTTCAATTAAATTGTAATTTACTCCCAACAGTTTATTATCTTCATTTAGTAGCATGTTCCAAAGACAGTAAACCAAAAGCAATGAGCTGGCATTGTCCAACTCGATTTAATACACGATTACGATATATATATATATATATATATATATATA
>QODF01000041.1:2673483-2719590 GCA_024372805.1 Oostethus manadensis
GGGGGGGGGATAGGGCTGGCAAGGTAGATTTAGTACAAGCTACACTGGTGTGTTTGACCACTTGTGGATTTATTTCAAATGAATTGAGTTCAATTTAAAAGGCCCCCCCACTATGCAAAATGAGGTTCTACCAGTTCTATGTGTGCCGAGAGCCTGCTTAGAAGCACCACTTTATATACTGGTTAATGTCTGCATACATCATTGGATTATTCAATATATTGGTTATTAGTAAAAGTTGTGCATTAGTAGAGGCAAAGAGATGTGTGAACCTGTTGCCAGCGATGGGCTGCACTCTAGTAACTTTTGGCCAAATGTCCTATGCTGTGCATGAAAGGGGACAAGATTTTGGAGGTCTGCTGCAAGAAGGTTGATGATCGCCTGCTGCCGAGCCTTTACTTGTTTACCCCAATCTGGTGATTTTATTGTAAGTGTTCGATGCCGTGCATTAAAAGAGATAAGAGTTTGGAGGTCTGGTGAGAGAAGGTGGGTGATCTGTTCGAGGTCATGTCGCCTAAGCAGTGAAGCCCAGACTTCTCTCTCCCCAGTTACTTTGTCCAAGCTCCTCTCGGTGAATTTTTTTTTTTTTTAATTGACTCACAGTACATTCTAAAAATAGCATTTAACAAGAAAATGAAAACAATCAAGAAAAAAGTAATGGTCTAATAAGAAAAAGTCAAAATTTTACCACAATAGTGTTGCAATATTATGAGGGAAAAATAAGATAATTTAATTTAATTAAAATTTCATTTTAATTGAAACAACAAAAAACAAAGATATAGTCAAAATTTGACCAATGTCAAATGTCAAAGTTGCAATTTTTGGGAAAAACATTATAAAATATATTATGGGAATAAAGAATGTTTATGAAGATTGTTTAAAAGAAAGTCAAAATCTAAAAAAATTAAGTGGGAAAAAGGAGCCATAGCCAATTTCATACTGCTTTCCCCCCTACAGTATATCTGCAAGAGAAGATGCATTTTTTAAATAACTTCTTAGGATATCTACATGTATGAATTTACATAATATTGAAGTCCATCTTTTCATTTCGGTGGAAAAGGTTTGGACACCCCTGCATTGCTGTTTGGTTTTTTTTTAATTGACGGAACATACCATAATATGAGCCCCTTAACAGGAACTCCATTCGTCGGCCAACATATTCCTTTTGTCAGGATGTGACTGACTAATAACGCGACGAAGCGAGATGATTAGCATACTTCAGAAGGGCACAGCAACTTTTCTGGAACTGCAATGAAAATTCATATGAAGAAAAAAAAAGCCAACAACAAAAGAACACACTGACATGTTAAGCTGATGTTAAACACACTTGACAAAAATCAACAAAATCTGGAAAGCTCACACTTCAAGTGTCGACTCGCGTGCGTGTGTGTGTGTGTGTGTGTGTGTGCTTGTTTTCCACAAAGATAGGACTTCAGCCTGTCAGGAGTTAAAAGCGGCCTTACCTTTCTTATCGGCATCACAGCTTTCAGCCGTGAAAACTGCAGTTATTTGGGGAAAAACACACACATGGAAGGAGCAGGAGGGTGGGACGTGAGTGGGAGAAAGCGGTGGTGGTGGGTTGCGGGTTGGGGGGTAGTTGAAGAAAAAGGAGAGACGAAAAAGAAGGAAGTGCCTTCAGGGGGAAGTTGTTAAAGAAGGTGCAAGCTGGCTGGGCTTGGCAGCGGTTCAAAGGGGGCGGGATCCCCCCTCGCCCTCCCCGGCACCCGCGTGGCGGTTGCTGGCACCGGCGCTAAACACACAACGCCTCGTGGCAAAGCTGTGTCTTTCATTGACAGATGAGCGGGGAAAGGCGAGCAAGGCCGGGAGGGAGGGGAGAGAGCAAAACGCAGCTATTCGCTCCGATCTGGCGTGTGCAAGAGGACGGGAGGGGGCTAAAAGAGGCGTTAACCCCCCCCCCCAAAAAAAAGGCGTGAAAGGATGGGCTGCCAACACACACATTTGCATCGTAACGCCTGCAAATGGTACAATTCCAGATGATGTAATACTCGCGTCAGGTCACTAGTTGGCAACCCCACAGAAAAATGTCATTCATTCATTTTCTATACCGCTTATCCTCATTAGGGTCACGGGGATGCTGGAGCCTATCCCAGCAGACTTTGGGCGAGAGGCGGGGTACACCCTGGCCTGGTCGCCAGTCAATCGCAGGGCACATATAGACAAACAAACATTCACACTCACATTCATACCGATGGACAATTTTAGAATCGCCAATTAACCTAACATGCATGTTTTTGGAATGTGGGAGGAAACCGGAGTACCCGGAGAAAACCCACACACGCACGGGGAGAACATGCAAACTCCACACAGAGATGTCCAACGGAGATTTGAACCCAGGTCTTCCAGATCTCCTGACTGTGTGGCCAATGTGCTAACCACTCATCCACCGTGCGGCCCCACAGAAAAATGTGTAACACTGAAATGTGGGTTTGAAATTTGACATGTGACTACAGAGCATCTGCTGATAAGTACCCACCTGGCTAGACAAGGTGTCCAAAGCGCGGCTCAAGGATCATCTGGCCCAGTTCGCATTACCAATTTTTCTTACGAGGTTTCTGTAAGCGGAGGTTCTCCTCTATATGCATTTCAAAGTTTTCAAAGTCCCCAGAGAAACGATTGATTTGTGCAGTAAATGACCTTGACTAAGAAATGAACAAGTAGTGAGTAACATGAACAGTGGGAACCAATCACAGTCACGGTGCGCAAGGTGCATTCTCAAACCCCAGAATCCCAAAAATAAAAAGCATTGTTTTTGTTTTTGTTTGAGCAGCTTTTAAGCATCGGCACCATTTTAAAAGTACCCATTTGGCAGTAGGATCAATCAAAATAGTTATAGTAAATACTGAACTTCCTAGGTTTGCATTGTTAATGTACCAAAAAATGCATTTTTTCAGGGCCAAACATCTTGTGCTGTATAAAATGGACAGAAAGTGACATTATCATCCCAGGTTGCAGTATAAGTGTGCGAAAACACTGCAGATGTCTAAAATGAATGGCCAAAAATTACATTTTCCTCCAAGGTTTTAATTTTTTTGTGCACAAAAACACTGAATGAACGACCTTTTTGGTGTGCAAAACCATGAGTGTTGTGTAAATGAATGACATTTTGTTCCAAGGTTTGGATTTCTCGTGGGACAAAAACACCAAATTAAGGACCATTTTAATGCACAAAACCAGTGTTGGGAAAATAAAAAGGCTTGAAATTATATTTTGTTTGGTTTGTGCGCAAAAAAGATGTTTACAATATATCATTATGTCTAATTGTTTCTCCCCAAGTACATACGGACCCCAAAATACAGTTCAAATGTTCTTTTAATTTTTGGCTCCTAAAAGGCTACTAACGTTTGGGTTTTAGTGCTAAAATGAGAATTTTCCATTGAATACATCCACGCACACATTCGACAGATGTTTCCCCACTGCTTTCCTAATGAGGTGATTTGACTTCATGCCTCCATGCGGGCGCAAGGTTAAAAAGACTTCAGCGTCAGTCAATACTCCCGGTCAATGGTTCTTATTAATACATGGATACTTCAAAAGGCTTCATTGTATTTAAATGGATGTAAAACATACTGTTGGAGCAGGCCTGCTAACATATACCATGATGATCACGAGTGGCACAGAGCTTTGAAGGGGAGCCCCCTTAGTCGCCATCTTCCTGTCGCAAATTATTCTCTCTCTCCTTCCATTGCACACAATCACGCAAACATGACGAGCAGCGCACAGCTTCTGCTGAGATTTATGAATAGATCTATAATCAGCAGCCTGTGCGTTGGGTTGCCGTGACCCTGCAAGTGTAGAGCAAGGCCGCACACAAACAGAGGAGATGCATGTGAGAAAGCTTAACACCTAAAGGAAGCAATAATGAGATGTCCCATCAGCCACCATAAGAGCGTGGCAAAGTACAGATGGATAGATGGCTATATACAGTATATGTAGATGGAAGGGGGCCGGGGGTTGAGTGGCGGATGGACAAATGGAAGGTTGGGTGATGGATGAAAGGAGGACTTGTTGGATGACAAATAATAGACGTATGGGACCCTGGCTGGAATGATGGGTCGATGGATGGATGGCTTTGTGGCTGAATGAGGGATGAACGGGCAGATGAAGTGACTGACAGGTGGTTGCTTGATCGGTGGATGGATAGATGAATAGGAAGGTGGCTGGAATTGAGGACAATAGTATGGATAGATTTGATGGTTATGAATAATAATAATGGTATTGGATAAACTGTTGGGTGCCTGATTGGAATAATAGACGGGTGGATGAAATAGTGGAAAGTTGTCTGGCTGGAATTGGGGAGGAATGTTGGTTAATGGGTATAATAGCGATAGATAAATGACTTGATAGTTGGGTATGTGGTTGGAATGATGGCTGAACATATGGATCGGTGGACGGATGGTTTTGTGAGTGACTGGCTGGATGGTGGGTGGATGTTTGGGACAGAAGGAATGGACGGTTGAATGGTTTGATGGCTAAAAATGTGTCTGGATGGATGGGTGGGTGGATGGATGGAGGGCGCATGGCTGATAGGAATGAGGGATGAATGGGTGGAAAGTGCAAGGCTGATGGGTGGAGTGGTCCATCCATTCATCCATTTTCTATGCCACTCATCCTTTCTAGGGTCACCAGCTGGAGCCCATCCCAGCCGGTGGGGGCACACCCTGGACTGATCGCCAGCCAATTGTAGAGCACATATAGAAAAGGAAAAAAAAGCAGTTACGCTCACATTTATACCTGTGGACAATTTAAAGTGGCCACTTCACCTAAGGGTTAGGGTGAATACTGTAAAATACTGTAAATAGTTGGAGAGTGAGAATATAGATTATAGGTGGATTAACTGATAGATGGAATAAATACAAGGGGAAACGACAGATGGACAGGGTCTTGCATATAGTAATGGACATTTGTTTGTTTGTATAGTGCAGGGGTGGGCAAACTTTATGACTCGTTGGCCACATTGGGTTAAACTGTAATAGAGGAGCGGCATCAAGCAGAACAACACTCTCGGCGCAACAAAACAAGAGCAACACCTCCACAGCATCAGAAAACGCATCACATAAAACAATACCTAAGCTCTAAACATGACACGTAAGTTAAAACTGTTATGAAAACTGGTACAGATTGCTATTCTATCCGACTATACTGGTACTGCACAGACTTGTTGCCCGCTACTCTTTGCATGGTTCGGATTAAGATGCTTGGGGGGCCTGATGTCGCCGGGGGGCCGCAGTTTGCCCAACCCTGGTATAGTGGCATCGTGTCTAGCTGGTATGAAAGACAGATGGATTCAAACTTCCAGTTTGTATAATTGTATCGATGTTTTGTTTGCTCACTATGCCACCGTGTGTGCTGGGGAATTCTAACCAGAGTCTGTGCACATGACCTTTCAACTGCAAGGGTCTATGAACATACACTTCACCCATCATTTGGGCCTCACAATGCCCTGACTGCCCTAAGAGTGGTCAGGGAGATTGAATACCTGCCCCAGGTGTACAACACACACACACACAAAGTGTTGTCAAGTCGTGGCCGACTCGGTCACGCTGCCACAAAGCTCCGAACAATGACCTGAATGTAACGACAGATGACACACAGGCTGTGCGGAGGCGCTCAAGACCGACTATATAACCTCCATCTGTTACTTATGCCAAGAAATGGAATCGCTTTTTAACTGACAATGCGGCGTTCCAATCGCCCCGAGATGACTACGCTAGACCCCTAGAGCATACATACAAAAATGATAATACATGAATATGTTACCGGACGAGTCATGATTCCAAGCATAGCCAGCAGGAAGTGGACTGCTTGGGCTAAAAGTGCTGATTTTAAATGTATTTTCTCAATTAAAGCTCCTTTTAACACGTAGCGCCACAGCTAATGGCGTAATGGCAAAGAGAATGCCGCTGAGTGTGGTGTAATGTACCTAAATCCCTCACCGGCACTTTTAATGCTTTTATAATTGGACCCCCACTTTGGAGGTTGGCGGAGGTAGAAAGGCATTGGGAAATTATTTGTTAAAACGTACACATTGGAAGTAATAACCAGCCTTGGTACTAATGTGGGGCTCTTTGCCAACCAGGAGGAGGGTGGGGGCAAACACAAAAAAAAACATTCCGCTAATTGAGTTTGCCTAAAAAAACATTTAAAAGTCATCATTTCATTTTACCGTCTTTTTTTGCAGCGCTATTGTGTTTGCAAAAGGGAAGCGTTTCACATCCATTTGGAGGTTAATGGTCAAGTTTCAGGCTTTTAAATGTAGTAAAAACTACACTGAAAGGATTTATCCTAATTAATTGCAAAGTGTGCTGTTTTTTTTTCCGTTCTCCTTTCCCTAAAAAGCATACAGAAATTGCTTCTGCTCATGCAGGATAAATGCCAGGTTTGGCCTTCTTTGCCTGCAAACACACTAATATGATAATTTGGCAAAACATTTTGTCTGTATTAAAACATATTCGGGATGGTCAACATGTCAACACACAATGTTATTTTAAAACAAAATAAAAATGCATGAGGCGTGGTTGACCACAACGTATCCTGCCATGCTGTAAAAGAAAACCCAAATAAGAATATTTATCAATACGTTCCAGTAGCAGTCACTTTTTAAAATAAAAAGTTGTTAGGCATGTAAATAAAGATTAAATCATTTCGAATAATTACATAAAATAACAAAAACGTATTCAATACTTAGGCAAGCTTTCAGAGGCAAAAATGAGCCTATGCCATTGATAAAACCGCTGCAACTGTGCCTTGCTTAACTTCAGCAGCATCAGACTTTGGTAATGTCCACATGCAACGTCTTGAATTGTCAACTATATAGAAAATGAATGATATCAACAATGCCTCTTGTGGTTTCAGCCAAGTATTGCAATCCATTTGACCTCACTACAAATGGCATGCTATCAACATACTTCTTAACTGCTGATTAATGACCCTTTAAAAACTAGTATTTGACATGGACCTTTTATTTTCTTGGGGTAATAATACATGGGAAAGAAATGGTTAAAAAAATAACTTTTAGTGCTAAATAAACTAACAGAATAAAAAAAAATGTCAAAAGGCTGGGATCAAATCCACAGCCTTCGCCCTAAAAGGTAGCACCTGTACCATGACACCTGTTGCATATGGTAAATCATTTTGACAATAAGTCGGGGGTCAAATTACTTTTTCCCCCTCCTGCCTCGAGCTGACTTGGTGCTTTATGCCTCACCCCAGCAATGCACATCCTTTGCACATTTGCCTAAAATGCACCCCTTGTTCACAACGATTAGGCCCCGTGCCTAAAAATATGGTTGTATTTTTCTTATTTTTAGACCATACCAACATCTCAAGGACACAAAAAAAACAAAAAACCTGTGACCCCAATGTTAAGAAAACACTTTTTGTCTCACGATTATCTGTTCCAACACTGGATCAGTGCGGTTGTGATATGCGAGTCGTTCCTTGTCCATTAATTTCCTCTAGAGCTGTCTAGAGACGTGCTTTAATGACCCATGCTCAGTGGGCACACCGCTTGGTAATAGCGCCTTGCAGGCTGTGCCCGAGTAAAAAGAGGAGGAGGGGGGACACCAGCCACACAAGGATTGAATGGACCCGACACAGACATTAGCACCTTTGCCTCTGGCTCGTATTGAATCAATGTCATTGGACAAAAACATGTCCTCCATCTTCAAAACCACACCCCAAGGCCCGCACCTGAGGAGCCCTTATCTATCAAAAGATAATGGCCGGAGTCGGATGGCTCTTTCTCCGTGAGCGCGTTCGTCCGCGGCAAGATGGTGCGGCGCGTAGTACAAATTAGCAGCGGTCGCTAGAGGTGCAGTCGCTCTACAAAGAAGTACAATAAAACGAAACGAGGAAAGAGAAGCTTGAGGGCAAAGAGGCAAGAAAAAGCCATTTACAGTAGCTTGTCAGATTCTGCTGGAAAACAACTGGAAAGTAAAGAGTTGTCTTGTGGTCCATAAAGGCCAATTTTTTTTTTTTTTTGTGATGGTTTAACCCTTGGTCACAATCAATCTAGAGAAGAAGCAGACAAATAACCCTCTTTTTTCTTACCGTTTCTTTTTGACACACGCATCTTTTAAAGGAAAACTGCACTTTTTGTTTATTTTGCCCTTCATCCACAATCCTTATGTACATTACACACACAGTATTTCACATATTCCTGTCTGTGCGTTCTAAACAAAGAAAAAACAGTTAACATGAGGGAGCTAACAATGCACGTCATGGGACACATGTATCGTTTTATACGCATGCTGTGGCTATGAATTGTCAGGTGCATTCATGATATGTAATACGGTATTTTGCCGTATTTTGATCATTTTAAACATTACCTGAACTTACCTGAACTTCTAATAATGGCAGATTTTGTGAAAATAGCCGCTGATGACTACTTTTGGACATATGAGGATCCAGAACCTTATCTTTTTGAGTCTGAATATCCGGAGATTGCATCACTACGAATGAAGAATTGTGCTAACAAACCCTTCAGTGGTAACAACTTTTTTTTCCCCCCAACTACGCTAAATCAACTGCAAAAGACGCCCCAGGCCATCAGGACAACTTCCATTGAGTAAGTCACTATAATATTGATTCTGAGATATGGAGCACATAGTGCTTGATATCACAGCTACATGCACAGTCCACGTAGCTGTGTACAGAGGAGCAAAAACAAGACATTTGTATGCTTTACTAATTACATTGCTTCGTGCTGCATATTTTAGATTACTAACACTTCAAATATGTTGAAGTAGTTTGGGTCAAATTGTGTTAGATACAGTGTGGCATGTGGGTGAGTTTCAAAAAATAAGCCTCCTTTACGCGACTGCCAGTGTCACTTTAGGTAAATACACAGGGGAGCAGAAGACAACTCGTAGCTGTTCTGACAGACGAGCCTAATGGCGCAGAGAACAGCGCAGAACCTCACCAGCTGGTAATGGACCCCGGCGCCAACTGCCCATCCAGGTTGGCAGCTTGCGTTCAAACATGCCAATCGAGACCGGTGAGTGCCCAGACCTGTGACCAGTACGGCTCCCGAGGCTATCAGCTGCCAAAGCGTCCCCCCCCCCCCACCCATTCAGATGGGAGCCACTGAAGCAAGTAATCTAATAGGAAAGAAATAAATTTGATTTGGGATATATATGTGTGAAAGGAATGCACAGTGACATAACCAAATGTTATTTGGTACAGCTTACATTTATATTTAGTAAGTAGAGTCAATATCAGGGACGCTGATATTCTCATCCTGATCCTGACACAGGACAACATTTTCAGGACAGTACATCTTGTCAAGAGACAATACTAAAAAAGGGGATATACTTTAGATTAGTCAATGTACAGCTGGTATAGAAGTATACATTTACCATCCACTGAATATGAGTCAACACACAGCCATTGTTGCATAAGCATGGTGATGGTCTGAGGTTGCACGAGTGCTGCTGGCACCGGGCAGCTGAAGATGAATTCCAAGAGTGCAAAAGGTTTAAGGCAATGCCGGTTGACACTAAATATTCACACCATTTGGACATGATCAGCGTAAGGTGTACTCATTTGTGTCGACACAATATTGGTTGTGTTGTGTTTTCAGTGGAAGCTAAATCCATACCGCTATACAAGCTGTACACTGACAACTCTAAAGTAGAACCGAGTCTACCTTCTATAGCAGGGGTGTCAAACTCGCTTTATTTGAGGGCCAAATCACAGTTATGGCCGCCCTCAGAGGTCCGCTTGTACCAGTCAATATACTGCATACGAAGATAAACGTATGAGATTATCAATAATAAAAAATATATATATACAAACGTACTCATATTCTTTATTTATAATTTGTCACTGCTTTTTCTTCATTGTTTTTGTTTTTACCAGGGTGAGTAGTCCATACCTGATGCTTGAATGGAGCTCTTAGCGCGGCCGAGCGGAAGAAATGTCACTGACAGGAAGTAACGTCACTATCACACCACCATGCACATCATTTGCACGAGCGTCTTACAAGATGGCGTCCATACTGAAGCCGCCAACAGGTTGGATGGGAGTAATCATTTACATTCAGACATGTAAAATTAGCCACTGCAAGAAGAAATCGTGCGTTCAGGACTCAACTAGTCACCCTGGAAGCCTTTCCTGTGGGACGGCTCCTTCTTTTGCCTTTGCTTTGAGTCGCCGGCTTGTATGGAACACCTGGAAAAGACAAAGACAAAACAGGAAAAGCAACGACAAAATGGAAAAAACAAAGACAACATAGCAAAAGCATGGGGAAAAAACTACATTTGTATATTTAATACTGTTGATATTCCCTTTTAATAACGGCCCTGCTGTGATTCCATGATGAAGTGATTTATTGACGCACATTAATTCAGGCTTTCGCAGGCCACATGAAATGACGTGAAAGGCCAGATCTGGCCCCCGGGCCATTATTTTGACGCCCCTTAAAGAAGATATACTGTAAAGGAACTGCCAATCCGATTGAGTTTCCCCAAAGGGGGGATTACTCTGTGCTTTCACAATGTCACAGTACATGGTGGAATTTATGTTTTCCTTGATGAACCGCAGCTTCCCAGTGGCGGAAGCACTCATGCCGCAACAGACCATGCTTGACTTTAGGCAAGACTATGTAGACAATCATGGCTGTGTTGACTCATTTTCAGTCGATACTAAATCTAAAGGATATTAAATCTTTCAGGGCGAAAGTTAAAATGATGTCATGCAAAAGTGAAAACGGACATTTTTCCCCAAACGCACCCAAGCAGGTATTGTCAGTCATAACATATTGCTTTCCTCTAATTGGGTCATTTCTGATACCCCTGCACACGGTGCCAGCATATTGATGGGGCGGCGTTAGGGGTTGCCAAGAGCCTGCGAGGCCTCGCTGGCACCGAATCAAAGCAGGCACAAATGCTGCCCCCTCCAGACAATCTGGCACAGTCTTTCAAAAACACGGCCCCACAGCTCCCGCTCTTACCGTCAAGGCGTAATTGGAACACGGGCATTCCGGAGCATTTTCAAAGGAGGACTCTTAATCCACACAGATGCTATGAAATTGGCCATTTTGTAGGCAAGCCTCCCCACCCACCCGCCTTCGGATTTAGCTTGTTTCTCTCAAGTGTCTCCGTCAACTATCGATGAAATGGCCCCGGGTTTGACCACGGTGTCTGTGAAGGAGGACATGGCTGCCTAATCTTCACTCGCTGCTCAGCCTCGACAAGATACGCCACCCGCAAGTGTGTGTACGGCGAGGATGTGACCAGCCTTAAAACAAATTTAATTTGTTGGCGGCGTGCTTTTGCATTAAGCTGCGGCGTCGGGCTTGTGCACATTGACGCTTCCAGTCTGATGCCGGTGAGCCAGAGCCAGAGCGTCCCACTCAGTCTTCTCGGACTGAATCTGAAATGTTCCCAAAGAGGAACATCCGCTCATGTGTGTTTTCTTGTCGCATTCCTACGCTGAAGAATGCCGTCACAGCTCCTTTGTGTGGCGGAGTGTGCCTTCCAGTCAACCTGGCATTGACTGGCAACATGAAGTAAACCCACTCCAGCTGCTTTCTGACCGAGGGGGAACTTGCTTAATTAAGCACGCTCCGCTTCCAAGAAGAGGGTGGGTTTGGCTCCCAGCTGTTGACCGACCTGATGGACGGGCGCCGGACTGGCATATCACCCCCTCGGTTGGGCCAGGGTCCAATCCGATGTTTCCCCCCCAAACAAAGATGGACTCTGCTTGTCATGCCAGGATGCATCACGCCTGAGCCCTCCTTCATGAATTAAACATGACATCTGGAAGAGTTCTTTTTAAAAAAGGAAAAAGACCCAGAGGATGTTTCTCTGCTCAGATTCGCCCACGCTTTTCTCCCTTTCCCTTTTTTTCCTGCTTCTTCCCTATGACTCGGACTCAGTCAAACACGGAAAAAAATGGGGGGAACAGGTATAAATAGGTGCCGAGGTGAATTAGAAAACAGTGCCCTCAAAGAGTCAAGCAAGTATGCTTGCAAGTAGGTCCATGGTGGCATGAACTTGTGAAAAGATGGTTGTGTGGACCTTTCCCAAAACCAGCTTTACTCTCAAAACTTTATTTTTAAATACAGCCAAGAACTCCATCCATCCATCCATTTTCTGTACCGGTTATCCTCATTATGGTCACGGGGATGCTGGAGCCTATCCCAGCTGGCTTTGGGCGAGAGGCGGGGTACACCCTGGACTGGTCGCCAGTCAATCGCAGGGCACATATAGACAAACAAACAGTCACACTCACATTCATACCGATGGACAATTTAGAGTCACCAATTAACCTAACATGCATGTTTTTGGAATGTGGGAGGAAACCGGAGTACCCGGAGAAAACCCACACACGCACGGGGAGAAGATGCAAACTCCACACAGAGATGCCCAACGGAGATTTGAACCCAGGTTTTCCAAGATCTCCTGACTGTGTGGCCAATGTGCTAACCACTCAGCCACCGTGCGGCCCAGCCAAGAACTCGAAAAACAAAAATATACACTTTTGTACGTCTTTCTGTCAGTCATGTCCATTTATTTTACAGTATATTGCGGAAACAAGGAAACACTTTTAAAAAAGTACAAATCTGGACAAAAAAACTACAGCAACACCCCAAGACTAAGCAAAGAACTACAGTAACAGATGGGCCAGGAAGCTGGGGGACAATCCTTCCGGTTCTGATTAATTTATTCAGAGCTTTTGTGTATTTTGTTATAAAAGGTTCCAGTATATAGTATTTTTCAACACAACACTTAAATAAGTCTCAAAGGTCCTAGAACAGTTCATTGGAAGTGTGTTCTCCAACAACCAGCCCTAATGCTGGAATTTAACCTTGGAACTACTTGGAAAACAGCATATTGTGTGTCTGTAGATTTAACGCTAATGAAATGTCCACATAATTGGCAGAGCTCCAGGTTGCATTTTAAAACATGTAGTGAAGCCAGTGTGTGTGTTATAACATAGCATAGCCCTCAATGCATGCCATAAGTGGTATTGCTAAAAAAATATGACCCTTTTTTTCATGTGCTTCAGAAAACTATAACCAACCAAGGAAACGCATCACGCTTCTACATTAGAAAATCAAGGATGCACTGTGAATATCTACAATACAACCATACAGGAGCGTTCCTGTACATTAGGGGTCGCCAAACCACTGTTCAGGGTGGAGTTTGTCTTTTCTTTTTCACACCGGGCAACTTGCAAGGCAGCTAAGGGTTCGTCTTCAATGTCAAAACAGCCAGCTGGATGAAAATATTGAAGGTGTATTAATGGAGCCCACCAAATATTCCAGTGTGTCTGGCCCTCTGACCAGAATTTTTGTAGATGACGTGCTCCAACAAATTTGCTTAAATCACATACAATCCTAACTCAATGGTAAACATTTTGGGAAAAATGAATCCATTATTACCTCAGTGCCCTTCCCTCCCAGAGAGTGACCTACAGATATACGCATCTTGACCACTGAACACAGCCAGTACGCCTCGCCACTTTCCAGACACACCCCCAGCCCTGAGCTCAGTCCCCCAAAGTCTGTCATTAGAGAACATGCTGCAACAACCAATAATTAGACAAAACATGGTCTTTAAATATGTATCACGACACAATTACATATGGGTAGATCTTGTCTAGGTTCATGGCCGAGACCGGGGTTCACAAAGGTGGGTGACCGCTGCTGTACGTAGACCCACTTTAAAATTTAGTCGACTGTTTTCCCACAACGAGCCGCTTTCCACATTGCATCTCTTTGAAAAGCTGCGGTGGAACGCCAGGAACGGCGATTGTGTCACTGGTCAGCAATGACTTGAACACACAACAACAAGCTCCGCCGAGTCAGGAATATTGCCCCCAAAACCTCAGCACAAACATTCCCCGCAGTAATCCACAAGCGAGCGAGACTCGCAAGCACGGGAGTGGAACTAATGAAGACAACTATTCAATTACCAGCTCAATTAATGCAAGTACCCGGGAGCAAAAGATCACAGATGAGCCACGCAGCCGAGCTCGCCAGCCTCAGATGGACCACAACTGGAGGGCAAACAACGCTCTTCGACTATAATGACTCTTCAATTTGTTCGCCTCCGCTCCAAAACCACCTCACTGACATTTTCCTTCTTTTGACTGTTACTGTTTCGTTCCCTTTGATTCCTGCATTGGTTTGTATTGATTTCAGACGACTTGTTATCGTTGCTTGTTTTTGGATAAATCTAAGTTGTTTACAGTGCGCAATGACCCGCTGGGTGCCAAGATCATTCTGAACCCTCTGCTTCGCTGGGATTTTGTGTTGTATCGATAGGTTCCCATGTTTGCTTATAATTAAATCCCCACCAAACCTCAGATGGGACCCGCTTCTCACTTCTGTCCAATTAAAACCAGCTTCCCCGCCTTGCTTCACCCAGCTTTTGTTACTGATATAAGTACCTCCATTTGGTAAAGAAGAGCAGCAACAGCAGCGTTTGAATTGATACGCTTCGCTTGTACCTTCACATATAGCACCTTTGATGCCCAGTGGGAGGGCCATGCTGATTAAAGGAATAGAGAGGGCTCTACGACAGAAATAGAATTATTTTCCTTCAAAATTAATTAAAATTGGCTGATTATTCATTTATCTGTAAAGGGACTCATTAGTATATTTTGTTGTCATTCTTCTTGTCTCGTTAGACCCTTAATTAGTATTTTCCAAATGGTTTTGTGTGAAATATCTTTCTAAAGTCGCCAACGTTTGTATGAGACTCATTTCCTAGTTGCATGCTCGAATGTGCCTAAAACCAAGAAACAGGGCCACTTGTCAAGCTGCCCTTGCTCTAGGAAAACCTTGACAGTGCGCTTTTCCAGCACCAGTACCAGTCTCCTTTGTTACATTCCAACCCTTGACCTTCCAGTCTCAAAACCACTGAGCCCCTGCAGCCCATCTTTGCAATCAAGGCTACACATTAAGTGTACCTAAAACCAAGAAACAGGGCCACATCCTGTCTATCCACCTTGATCCTGGGGTGCTTTGACAGCTTGGGCAGGAGACTAGCAAAAAACAGTACAACCTTTGATAGAGCTTGGGCAGGGGACTAGCCTCGTTCCTAAAACCAGTACAAAACTTTGACAGAGCTTGGGCAGGGGACTAGCCTCGTTCCAAAAACCAGTACAAAACTTTGACCATGCAGTCTCTCAACTACAAAGCAACTTCTGCCCATTCGTCTGGACTCAGGCATCTTGACAGTGGTCCGGCAGTAGATGATCATCTTTCCAACATTCAATACAATTACTTAGACTCAAACCTTTGACCAATGCAGTCCCACACCCATTAAGCAATTGACACCTTAGCGAAGTGAGGCTTTGCTGTTCTATTGTACATTAGTATGTAGGCCAAAACTGTGAAACGGGGCCTCTTCTGACTATTTGCCTTGCTCTGGGGAGCTTTGACGACATCTTTCCAAAAACCTGAACGAGCCTTTGACCGTGCAGTCCTAAAACCACTCAGCCAATCTTTATAATCAAGGTTTTTTTATTGATAGCACTGATCATATTTGTTTGCCACTGCGATACTTCACCGCCTGTCCAACACAAAGATTTGTTCACGGATAAATGACTGTTAATACAGCATCGCCCGACAAACCCCCCCTCAAACCATCCATATTTTTGCCTACTTGTCAGCGTTACCTTGCTTCCCTATCCCCACCCCCTCCTGCAGAGGCCATGCTACCCGGCTGTGGGGGTGTTGGGACTGGCTGGCTTCATGCTGAGATTGATTACCCCTCTAATCTTAGGACTGCCAGTGTGTCTCCAGGGCGAAAACCCCGACATGAATCCCCCTCCCACCACCACCCCGCACCCTTGCACTGTCTTTGCATCTCTTCGGCTCGCTCGTCCCTACGTCGCCTTCATCCCTACGTCCCTGTGCTGCCAAAGGCGCTGAGGGACGACACTAAGTCACAGCTCCAGACAGGGCCACTAGCTCGCAGTGGCTGCCTTGTTCACCATATGTCACGGCAAATGGGGCTCCCGTGGACTCCGCCATGGACACGTTGGGGGAAAAAATGTCATGGGGAGGATGAGAGTTGGAGGCTGCACAGGAGAGTAGAAATAGACATTGCAGCTTTGGCTTAATGATCTCCTACAATGCCCATGCTTGTTTGGGACTGTGTGAAACATTTGAACAAAAAAAAGCAACAACTTCTTCGGTGTTTCTGTGATCCGTCTATTGACATTGATGACATGACACTCGGGCAGTGCACATCATGAGGATGTCACATCTTGTAAAGGTGGCGTATCTACAACCTATTCATACCTTAGTAAACTCATCACACCTGGTGGAGAATTGTGGCGCAACCATTCACAATGGAGTGGGTTTAGAGGGTCCCCGATTATGCAAAAGTGACTTTTTGAGATGTCCACTAATATGTCAACAGTAACACGTGTCCGGTTTATGACCATTACAACGGAGACTTGATTGAGAAGAGGCACTCAAATGCATGCATTTGGAGTTATGACACCATAAAAAAAACTCGTTAATGGACATGATACTGCCTCAGCCACTCCTCTATCTAACTGAGCTTGCTCTGTGAATACGCCTACCACTTTAAAAAAAACAGGCTTTGCTACACACCTTAAAATAAAGCTTGGAGCTGTCCGTCACTCAACTACAGATGTGAGAACTGTGCGTTTGAACACTTATTTACGACCTAAGTATGTTTTTTATGTACACAAGTAAACAGCATGCATAGACAGGCCAGACATGAGCACGGTGATGTGCGTGAGGTCGTGCAGCATGGTAGAGAAGATAAAGTGAAATTAAAGGAAAGGTCCCTGACCCTCTCCGATAGCTCTAAATGCCTTGCAATTTTCCACAGAAGACGAAAATCCTCCTCCACAAATGAAGGCCCACGTCTGACCTCTTCCAAAAGGAAGTTTAAGAGAGGTTGACAAAAAAATAAAGACGAGGAGGAGGAAGAAATGGTAATTCAGCTTGCCGGCAGACATTTCTCACCCCTTTAAGGTGTGTTTTTTTTTTCCAAATAACCCCTCTGGCAATTTGCATCTTCCTGCGCTCAGCCAATTATTATGGCACGCATCAGATTGAGGCAGCATGTATAGAAAGCCTGACAAACAAAATGAAGCCTTAAAAAGGCCCTGGCTTCCACACAAAAGACTGCAGGACAGTTGTTTCCCTCATTAGAGCATCATTTTGCAATAATTATCTTAAGTGCTCTCAAACATCTCAGGGAGCTGAAACAAACTGTACAGAGCTAGTACGTTCAAATTATGACAGGTAATGGGGGTTGGGGGGGACAAAAGTGGCTGTCAGGTTTGCGGCACATTTACTGTCACTGGAAATCAACTTCCCCGCCGTGGCATCGGCTCTGACGGACATATTCAACTAATTCAATCAAAGGAGATTTAGAAGCACTTTTACAGTAGAGGTGCTTTAAATGGCCTCCGCTGTCTGCAGCAGACACCTCGCGTGCTTTTCTCCTAGTACCTAACAACCTCACAAATAGGAGGCGACCGGCGAACAAACAAGCCCTGCAAAATAAAGCATCAAAAATTGATTTTATATGAATATTCAGCAAGCGAGCACAAGATGGTGAATTCCTCATTCTCACCTTCTTGCCGCTCCACTGTTGCAGCTTCCTCCTCTAACTGCATAATTAATGTGTGAAGTGCAAAGTGGGAATGAATGTGTTTGTGTGGCAAAAGAGAAGAATGCTTGAAAAGAATACAGCCACCTTTCATCGCAGGCTCACAGCCAGCGCAAGGTGTGTGAATTTTATATGGTCCCTCAATCTTTCAAATGCAACAAGAAGCGCGTGAACAATTCCTGAACGGACATATTGGACTTGGAGTGCAATTTTTGGGGACAAGTATGCCTCTGAAATTTGATTTCATATCAGAAAGTATCAAAGGCATTTGCTTTTGTTCAGTTTTGTTTTCTTTATTTTGGTTTATAAGGCTTTCTTTCATGTCTTTTCCCAGGACGTATGCATGGGGACTTTGACCATCATTTCTGGGAAAACTTCCTCCACGTTGCACACTGTGTAGTTTGTGCGTCATGACCCTAGAAGTAACTGCACTGTCACTGATATGAACGTGAATACTGTCTGACGCTGATACTGTCATTTTTTCTCCAAACGATACTCACTTGCAACACACACTGTGTGTACTTGCTAGCGCCCCGCCTCCACCCACTGGAGAAAGGCTACGTTACTGCAAAGGCAACTGCAGGTCAGTGTGAACATCACAATTCCAGTTGTTTCAATTCAATTCTATTCATGTAGATATAAATACAGATAAATATAGATATACTTCCTAACTGTTGATAGTAAACGGGGATGTATCTTTTTAAAATGTCTGCTTTAGACAGCTGTTAGGAGCTCCAGACGTGGGTGAGCTTGTAGTTTGCATGTATGTGTGTAACACTCCCTCTACTCCCTAAATGCACACTCTATAAATTATTTTACATTATTATTAAATTATTTACACAAAATAAACACACTTAGGACACTAATAAATTCTTACTTACAACTTACTCTGCTGACTCTTCAACGCGACCAAGTAACTTGCTGGCCGGGAATCAGCAACTCCAGCCACTTCTGCCTGATGCTTGCCTGTTTAGGAAAGCTAAACAAAATTTACTTTCCCTCACACTGAACAAACATTTCCTGGGAGCTGAAAGTCCGGGTTTTGTGACATCAGTGGATCGCTGTGTTAAAAAAAAAAAAAAAGTACAACAGCTTGCAGAGCCATCCAAAACTGCTTTCAGGGCTCACTTCCAAATGGGCAGGACGGGTTGGTGTCGTTTAACACGAGAATACAACATTGTAACAACATTTATAGGTCCCAAAAAAGGAAAAGCAAAATAGGTCCCTTTTAATCCAACTTTTGTGATGGTCACCATTTGACCCTGGAACTGACTAAATCGCTTTCCATACCTTCCTATGGAAAACAATGTTCTGAAAATCCCTACAAATCCAGCATGTCTGAGGTGTTGTTACATCGCATTGATAAATGACTGAAGTTAAGCAAAGCAGCTTGAGTGTGCAGCATTAGCATCATTGTTTTATAAGGCTCTGCACGTATGTTCAGCAACAAACACACACACACAATGTGTCCACCCACCCACATTATCTCTTCTGCTTCTTAATGGGGACAGCTCACACTAACGCACAAAGCCCCGGCACAAGTGAAAAATCTCCCACACCGTGCCGTGCCGTGCCCACAACATCAATCGATGCTCCTGTAATTTTTTTCCAACCTTGGGGGTGGGGGTGGGGGGGCGCCCCAGTCGTTGATGTGCTTTTAAAATGCATGTGTGTTACTTGCGGGGTGAACATATAAAACACAGATAGGGAAAACAACATGTGGAGCTATTTTTCGTCCCACCCTCCCCTAAGAATCACCCGAGGGAATAGATTTTACTGGCCCAGAATCAGCTGTCGGGATTTGATGCATTCAGAAGTTTTGTAGCGATTAATCTAGACAAATAAATGTATTTGTGAGCGCCTCCTGCATTTCTATTTGTGTATGTGGCTCCGTAGAAAAAGGGAGGTGGGACCTGGGGGGAGTTAGTATGCTGGAGGTAAGTCAGGGGGCCGGCAGGTAAGTAGGAGACAGAACAGAGTAATCATGCTGCCCCTCGCCCTGTGGCACAAACATCACACACACACACACACACACACACTTGCTGCAATCATTCATTTTCCTAATGATCCACACAACAGCAGCGGGAAGCGATGGCACCCCACTACCCCCCCCAACCGACAATTCTGAAAACTTTTTTCTCATATGAAGGTGTTCCCCTCCTTCTCCGTGCTGAAAACACTTGCCCGTGACTGTTGGTCCATTGGGCCATCCTTTTTCATGTTTACACTAATAGTGGCCAAAAACACTTAAGTCACATTAAAGGCGCCCCACATGAAGTTCGGAAACATTTTTCCAGAAAATCTGTCTTGAACGTGAACAAAATCTACCACTTTTGGAGTGTTTGACTGTGTAGAGGTCGTTCTATCCGTTCTAATTCAAGTTACCTTTACAACATTGGTTTTGGTACTGCTATGTTGTGCAATAATTAAAATTTAAAATACACTTATTCAAAGAGAGCTATTCTGTTCCTTTTTACTTTCTAATGCACTCCAAACCAAATTTCCAAAAATGGATGAATATATTTATGTCCTCCTTTTATTGATTCATGACACTACCCTAATAAGCAAAATTTCCACAACCTAGGATTTTGTTTTTGTAAATGGAATATTGTATCAATTAGAGCACAGCACACCAACCTTCTAATTAAGGTAGAGTCACCTTTACACTTCTATGACTCAATATAGTAGCAGAATATAAGAAATATTAGACATAAGAAAGTGCTTGTGCTTGTGTGCGTTGCTGTCAATGTGCTGCAGTGCTAAGGGAGCCGAGTTGGAGGTCGGACAGGAAGTGATGTCATGGGTTAAGAGTTGCGTTTTATCTTAGCGTGGGATAGGGTTGCAACATAAACCCGCCACGGGGATTATTTTGGTTAAAAAAATTCAATCCTGCAATACATTTTGCCATTTTTATGCTTGAAAAAGCTTTATTCAGGTTAAGAAATATGTACAATTTGCTTAACTATGCATAACTATATATTGTTGAGTAAGTGAAGTAATTATATATTAAGAACCATGAAAATAATTTTGTGTTGGGAAAAAGTGCTGAAAAAAGATGGGGGAATGAGGAGGAGCTACATTTTTGCTTCTTCCTGCACATTAATTGTGACTTGCTGTTTTATATTGTTGTTGTTTTTGAGAATCATGTTTTTGTATTGCAATTTGTTTATTATCTGGATGGAAAGTCCCTTCTTTTATGTTCAAAATAATAATGATAAATCAAAACAACAATGATAAGTTTTCACATTTAGGAAATAACAATTAGCTCCCAGCTAAACATTCACGTTTTTTTGAAAAGCCTCTTGAACGACATCAACTTTTCAACAGATAATCTTTTGTTTCCTACTCTTCCTCTTACAGAATTATCTTTACGGCTATTTTGACATCAGAACTTCCAGGTATGCCTCCAACAACGTTTAACTCATTGTCCTTTTCTCTTGCTGACCACAAATAATTCTTAGCAGGATTTACAACAAAAAAAAGTTCCATCCACGCATTCAGGCAAATATCAGGTTGGCCGCAGAGGCAAGGTGGCCCTGGGTGACCATTAGGATGCAGCGAACGGCGTCTCCATGCAGACGCCATCTCCTCGTGGAAAGGTCACCCGCCCTCCCCTCCCCTCGCGGGTAAATACACAGACGTATACAAATGCGCTGGCGTGGTGAAATGGCTCACCTTAAGAAGGCATTAGGCTCCCTCTTCTCCCACTGAACTTTACATGCCTCTCCTCCATTAAACGCAACCGCTGGCATTTCAACCTCTACCGCTAAATAGTGGAACGCTGGCAAAAACCATGCAAAAAAAAAAAGAAAAAGCCGTGACACCGCCGTGCTCGGAATCCCTGAGATAATTGGAAACCCACAAAAGAAACTGCCATTTAAGTGTGTATCGTTGTATGACGACCTAGTTAGTCCTCTTTAGGAGTAGTTTTACTGAACAGAACTATCCACTGCATGTACCCTGCGTAGCTTGAGGGTGTCCACAGTGCAGGGGCCATTGGGGGCTAGAAACTAGAACTTTGTTGGCCAGCGAGATATTCCGCATATCGAATTTAACAAGCTCAAATGCTGATAAAATGCCACCCAAGAGGCCGGGTACCTGTGCCTCTAACAGTATAGATTCTTGAAGAACGTGTACCAGACCCTGTCACTCAGACTCAGGATTTAGCTATTTCTCACTCTACGGAGGGCAGTTACTATCTCTAACACAGACGCAGCACAAACGTCCATTTCAATTGCACAAATCAGCACAAACGAATGGGACTAATTTGGTTTAAGTTGGAGTAAATGGGTGGCTGAGTGAACTTTGGTTGACCTATAAAATAACCTCTAATAACTCAAAAACCAAAGCAGCACAAACATTCATTTTAACTGCACAAAACAACACAAACGCATCACAAACAAATGGGACTATTTTGGTTTAACTTGGAGTAAATGGGTGGTTGGATGAACCTTGGTTGACCTATCAAATAACCTCTAATAACTCAAAAACTAAAGCAGAAGATATATTAATTTTGATGGCACAAACCAGCACAAACAAATGAGACTTTTTTTGCATAGGGTGGTAGACCAACTTCACTCCAGTCAGTTACATTCCTCAAAAAAGCAATTTAAGCATTATTATACATATATATTAGATATAATTCTTCTTATTATTATTATTATTATTATTATTATTATTAAATCTTCATCGTACACACCAAATATGTTTGGGATTTGACCTTGTAGAGATAACGTTTACATTTTTGTGATAAATTGTCAGACTCGCCATCCAAGTTTGCCAAGCCCCGCCCACATCCAACAGCATAGACCAAAATGCTTCATAACTTGTCATCTCACACCTGTCCAGTATCCGTGATTTTGATTTGGGCTCATTTGGTCCAAGTCTCTAGGAGGAGTTTGTAAAAAGTTCTCCCAGCTCACTGCGCCAGCCTTCACCTGTCAGTGGATTGCCAGCTTCTTGACTGACAGGAGCCAGCAGGTGAGGCTGGGGGACCACCAGCACAGGCACCCCCTAGGAGGGTGCCCTCTCTCCACTGCTTTTTCACTCAGCCTGGCGCGCTTGCAAACTTTAAGTTTTGATGTTTATGTTTATTTATCGTTTGGTGCGCAGGCCCGATTGCTGACTGTAAAGATAGATACAAATAATTTCAAGAGCTCTTCCATGAAGCTGATGAATTTTATTTCTATTTATTTTCTTAAGATATTTTCACCCACATTGGATTGGTGTTTTTGTTTAATGAAGGTTGCCTCACAGCCTTCCATTTTTCTTTATGCTACCCTCAGTGGAAAACATTTGGACACCCCCTGGTGTAGCCAAACAACCGAGTATGACAAATTGACAGATGTTTCACGTGGAATAGCTTAAAAATAAGTTTTATTTTATACAAGAGCACATTGCTGTGTGCCGTCATTACAGTGCAGCAGCAGCAGCAGCGGCAGCGCAACCGGGGGTGACACTGATTGACCACCAGCTCATCCTGTTGGACTTGAGTTGTGACTCAGTGTTGATTCGTTCCCATTTGAGTCCCGTGTGCTTCAGGTTCACCGTGAGGCCCCGAGCACCCAACCTGACCACCGGGACCCCCGAGCTTCGCTGCTGTCAAGTCACATCCGACCGGGAGACTAACCTGTGTTGTCAGGAGTGCCCCGCGTCCACTAGACAAAAAAAACACCTGAACTTGGGCACGCCTTGTAATCCGACCCCCTCCCAGCATAGCCCGGATTGGAATTATTGCTGATTGGTGCAAGGGGCGCAGTCAGTGGAGAGGGCTTAGGTCACTCTCCAACAACACGCAGCTTTGTTTTGGAAGTGAGTGGGAGATGTCAAGGTTTTATTTAGTACTTTTGTGTGGAATAGCACAGTGGAACCCGCTTATGTCACCACCCAGACATCAGTCTGAGCCTGTGTTTTCTTATTCCTGTAAAGGGATAGATGGGAGTTTTTGACATGAAGCTGTATCACATCCCCATCATTAGTGTAGTACATCAGTGACTTACACCCCAATTAGTCCCATGAGTCCAGCTCTGGTTGAATTTCGGGGACAAAGAACGTAGATCCGAGGCTAAAAGAGCCATGAAAGTCACATATTTTCCGTGAGAGCCATATCATATTTTTTAACAGTGATTACAACTAAAAGTGTGCATTTTTAAGCAAGTAATTAATTTAATAATTAGTAATTAATCTCTGAATTGGATGGATTGAAGTGCTGCGAAGGTTTTATATTTGGAATCTTATTTCTATTGTTCTTTTGTTTCCGGTGAACGTTGGCCTCCGCCAAGGCTGCCTTTTGTCACCGATTCTGTTCATAATCTTCATGGACAGAATTTCTAGGCGCAGTCAAGGCGTTGAGGGAGTCCAGCTTGGCGACCTTAGGATCACGTCTCTGCTATTTGCAGATGTGGTCCTTATGGCCTCATCAGGCTGTGACCTTCAGCGTTTACTGGAGCGGTTTGCAGCTGAGTGTGAAGCTTCTGGGATGAGACTCAGCACCTCCAAATCCGAGGCCATGGTTCTCAGTCGGAAAAGGGTGGACTGTACCCTCCGGGTTGGGAGTGAGGTCTTGCCCCAGGTGGAGGAGTTCAAGTATCTCGGGTTCTTGTTCACGAGTGAGAGAAGGTTGGAGCGTAAGATTGACAGACGGATCGGTGCAGCATCTGCAGTAATGCGGTCGCTGTACCGGACCGTCGTGGTGAAGAGAGAGCTGAGCCGGAAGGCAAAGCTCTCTGTTTACCGATCGATCTACGTTCCCACCCTCACCTATGGTCATGAGTTATGGGTCATGACCGAAAGAATGAGATCGCGGATACAAGCGGCGGAAATGAGTTTCCTCCGTAGGGTGGCTGGACTCACCCTAAGAGATAGGGTGAGGAGCTCGGCCATCCGGGAGGAGCTCAGAGTAGAGCCGCTGCTCCTTCACATCAAGAGGAGCCAGTTGAGGTGGCTCGGGCATCTACTCCGGATGCCTCCCGGGCACCTCCAAGGTGAGGTGTTTTGGGCATGCCCAGTCGGGAGAAGGCCCCGGGGAAGACCTAGGACACGCTGGAGGGATTATGTCTCACAGCCGGCCTGGGAACGCCTTGGTGTCCTCCCGATGGAGCTGGAAGAGGTCGCCGGGGACCGGGAAGTTTGGACTTCGCTACTGAAACTTCTGCCCCCGCAACCCGGATAAGCAGAAGAAAATGGAATGGAATGGAATCTAATTTCTAACAATGTGATTCCTGTCATGTTTTACTTTAAAGTGTCAGCAAAAATAAAAACATGAAAGATAAAATATTTAATTGTAATATTATGGCTTTAATCCCACAGTATATAATATTATATATAATATTTTATATTGTTTTGTTTGCTTCTCCTAATATAACAAAAAAATTAACTCCACACCACTAAAATTATTAGTATTTTTTTTAACTTATAACATTACAAGTTTATTCTCGTAAAATTGCTGACTTTTCTATTAATACTTTATACTAAAAAAATTACAGCAATTTTTAAAATTTCTGCTGTTTTTTTTTTTTTTTTTACATTTTCCATTTTATCAACTTTTCTTGTAATTATGACCTTATTTCTGTATATTCTGACTTTTTTTTAACCAAAAATTACAACTTTTTTTGCTTAGATTAAAACTTTTTTTTCTAATATTTTGACTTTATTTTTGTAAAATCACTGCTGATATTTCCATGTTTCATTTAAGGTTTTTTTGCGGCAGGCCAATAAATCACTCGAATCGTACTTTGAACACCTTTGTTGTAAAGCAAGATTATATATATATAAATAAATAAATAATTAACATAAACAAATGTTATGTTGTTAAACGTCTGAGGGCCATATGTGGTCATCAAAAGAACCAAATATGGCTCCCGAGCCATGATTTAGAACCTCCCTAAGGACCAACAATGGTCTAAACATTTAGATCAGAAATGTATTAGGTAAAATATGTGTATTATAAAAAGAGAGGAGAATCGGCATCACTGTTCTGGTGACTTTCACTCATGCCTCTGAGTGTTCCTGTTTTGGGCTCTCCGGGCCACCGTGCATCGTCTCCAACTTGTCCCCTTCATGCTATTGTTCCATCTCTCCCTGTCCCAGGGGAAGCTCTTCACACCCCTGGCGCCAGATCCCAGGGGATGCAAGGTAAAGCGCCAAGTTAACGCTACGCTAAGCAGGTCCGCGGTTGGTGTCTGCCGCTGTGCTGAGCCTGTGTCTCCCCACCAGGGAATCCCCGTGCAAGCAGAGACAATGGCTACAGCTTACCAGAGCAAACAACAGAACTCCACAGTGCCGGGCTGCAACGTCCATACATTACAACACAGGCCGGGAAGCAGAAAGGCTGCCCGCGATGCACGGAAGCAAAGTGAGACGGCTTCCTCTGCGGTGCTTTATATATTTAGATTCAATGGCGACACAATCAGGCTCACCATATGTCATTGTTGCTCACATCGCTTCTTTGATTTAGCCAAACAACCGCGTGTACAAAAAGATCTATGGGATCTAATCCCCACTGTCAGAGACAGAAAGAGGCGCGTCTCGTCAAGACAATGCGAACGGATTGCGCTACAGTAGGACGCCAGGAGAAAGCCTGCCTGATGCCACCGTGATGTCAAAGGAGGCCTGATATAAAAAGATGGCTTACTCTAGAAATTCATATTCACTTAATGCCACATACGCCAAGTAATGGCTGTTTACAAGATAAAAGAAGAGGAAAAACGGCCACCCTCGCCTGCTCAGACACGAGATCCTCTTATGAAATTAGGCTGATAAAACAGCTTGGCGCACTTTCTTCTCCGTCTCCTCCACACGTCGAGAAAACCTTGCCCGTGAACGTTATTAATGGCATCCTCGCAGCGTGTCATTTTTCTACATCACCAACAAGCTCGCCGCTTCCTCAGAACGGCGGTAAAAGTTAGCACACGGCCGAACCCCTGCGCACTTTGCTGTGTGCATGAAGGAGGCGAGGGTTCATTTTTGTTGGTCGCCTTCAGAGCGGCTGCAGAAGGGGGGGGGGATTAAAGTAGGGCTGAAACAAATAGCGGCGTCGGGAGAGACGTGTGGCCTTCGCTTAAACAGAGCCATAAATCAGCATGGTGACACGGCGAGAGCGAGGAGGCAGGAGAGGAGAAGGGGATGGAAAATCTAAATACATGCAGATGCAAACCTTTAAATCCCCATTTTTGTGCCAATATTGACCCAAAACCAGTATGACTTTAAGGTACAACAGGAGGACACAAAAACACTGATTGATCTCCTGTAGTTTTCTCACAGTAGAACCCCCGCCATCAATTTTTAAGCCATCAAATATTTTATTGCAGGTTTAAATTCAATTCTATGAACAATAATCCCTAATAAAAACATGTAACCCACACCAAGTTAAAACTCAACCCTGAACCCACGATGTCACTTCCTGTCACTTCCTATGCTCCTGTCGGAACACATTTATAGAAAATACATGTGCAGGCATCTAATTTATGTTTTATTTTCTCTTATTACATCTACTGTATTGGGAAATAACTGTAAAAGTGACTAGAGGGTGTTATTTAATGTCTAGAGAGTTCTAATAATGTCAAAAACCACATTTAGAAGATTGTCGATGCTGTATGAAAATATTTGATTTATAAACTTTAGAAAAAAATAAAACACACTTACGAGTTCCAGGTCGGGAACCGATTAAATGCCGTACACGAGGCATTAATAAATACCATAAATGCTCCGATTATAGCTGGGGCGCTTAATTACCTAAAGCAGATGGAGTGTTAATTGAAAACGGGTGATAACTGGAGAGAGGCGGTTATTTCCTAAGTGTGAATTCATTTTGTAACTTGAATAATGATTTGGCGTGCATGAAAAAGTGGAAAGTCCAACTTAGCTTTCTTTGACCTTATGGTCATTTATTAACAAGTATGGCACACAGCAGCAACAGAACCAATGTTGTAATAATAGCACTAAGGCGCAAACAACTGAATACTGCTGATAAGTTGGCGGCACAACCGACATTTTGAAGCGGATGCCGAGGTACATAAAGCTGCTGGATGATGGCCACTCTACTTCAGCTACAACTACTGTCATCTTGTGGCGCTTATAAAACAAGCCGTATTTATAGGTTCCCTACAGCCACAGTTATTAATGTTGATGTTTTTTGACCCACTGTTTATTACAGACCCCAGTGGTTACTTGTTTATATGAGAGTTAATAAAATAGAATAGAATTTTACGATAAGGATATGATTTTCTTCTCTAGGCGGGTCCAGTCTCCTGCCAAAGTGTCAAAAAAACACACAAAAGCCAAGCACACGCAGTTCAACTCCAAAAGATGCATTTTTTTCTCTAAATTCCGAGTTATAGTAAGAGCCAAACGTTTGTGGACACTTCCGTATTCAACAGCACGGGAAAGTGTCTCTAAACTTCCGATCGGTACCGCGCATGTAGGGTAGTTAACATTTAATAGCGCGGAACTGGGAACGTGAAACCGGGAATGTTTCCTGCAGGAGTTAACAAGTGCATGCTTTAATGGAGTATGCATGCACACTCACACATGGCAACATCAACAGCGCACAGGCGAGGATTAACAAGCCTCTTTGGAGTTACAAAGCGGCGAGGGGTGAAGAAGATGCGCCAGGATTACACGCGCCGAGCCTCGTCTCGCGCATGATGCGTTTAATGAAGTCCGGTGTGTTTGAAAGCCGCAGGTTGCAAAAGGGCCCCGTGCCAGATAGGTCTGAGGGGGGCGAGGCGGGATATCTTATGCGGGTCCACGCTTTTTTCCCCCCCTCTCTTTCCTCCAGCTGCGACACCACCCGGTGTCGCTCATTTTTGCCCTGACTTCTGAGGGATTACCACAGTGTGGGCTTGTGCTGAGGCGGCAAAACAAGAGAGAGGGATGAGATGAGACGGGCGGGGGAAGCAATAGCAGGCGGAATGTTTTACATACAGGAGGAGCGCTGCTGGCATTTGAATCAGATCCAGCTGACGTCCTTCCATGTCACGTAAGCTTGTAGCCAGACAGAACCGAACGCGAGCTGGGGTGTAACGGTTCATGTATATGTTGGATCACAGTGCAGCCCGGCCTCCTTTCGCTAGTAAGATTTATGACTAATGATAGTGCCAAGGAGAAGCCAGAGCTTGAAAACCCTCTTTTGTCATCTGGGAACACGTGGCCCTGGCCACACATGTGACACCTTCCCTGTTACGGCTCTTTGGCGAGGTTAGCGTATACTCATTTGAGCAGCCACTTATCTTGTAAGCGTCTTTCGCCGCGACCAAGCTATGGTAAATAAAGAGGGAAGGGGAGTAGTTTTTGTAAATGTAAAATCCAAAACCAGAAGAGAAGGCGTTCCTGAAGATGTGCTGTATGTCGACGGAAGAGGTCGTATACACACGGGAAGTACACGGGGCCTTGGTTCATGTCATTCATCCGTTCCAGAAGGTCCGACTCAAACCAAAACGTACTCTAGCCAAATCCATTTTGGGTACACGGACAACCCCTTCTTGTTTTGCTATGAGTTGTTTTTGTGTATTTCAACAGTCTCTCAACTTTTGTATCAACATGGTGGCAACTTTTTTTGGCTCCATGGGAGGTTATTTTGCAGCTGAGACTTGTGGGGTAACTGTGTTACTCAGCCATGAACTACAGCCTGGGGGCAATAACTTTCGGTTTCCATGCTAACACACTGCTAACAATAATAATAATTACAAAGAGTTGGACTCACGCAGTGTACTAGTAACACAACAAGATATGTGCAATATTGTATGCTACCCGGCAAATTGAAGTGCAATATTTGCATACATTTTCAGCTTAAACCAAAGAGGGAATTGTACCACCCAAGGTTCCACTGTACAGTTTTCCCTTGGTTATCCTTGTGGATGTCCACAAAGTAGGATTCAGTATTAATAAATTGAATATTTTTGACGGCTGGCGCTTTAAATATACTCAACTCAAGTCAAGAAAGGATTACAAACAAAGTGGGGAAAAAGACAAAGTAAGAAGCCAAAAATGTACCACTTCCACACGGAATGGGGGTTGACCTTTTTTCCCCACTTTTTTCATGTAGTCTATCATGCAGTGTAGAGGTGTTATGCAACATTACTTACGCCTAGTGACCAGAATACCACATATAACCTATCTTTCAATATTTTTTGACTAATAATTCACAGTCAACCATGAAATAGCCATCATTTATTAATTTGTAATGTAAAAAGCTGACAAACCATAGCCTTTACAGCTTGTGTTTCAGCACTATGAGGCCACATTTTCCTCCGCCCAAAGGTTTGCAGGGGATGGAGCGAGCCGGAATATGCCGAAGCATAATGCAGAATTTGTGAACTGAACTCGAAACCAACAAAATGCGAACCTGGAGAGTAGAAAAGCACATTAGCCTGTTCAAGAGTCAAAACATGTGCAGAGTATGACATGTGCACATGTTTGCATGTATGCCTGTTACACAAACCTAGGATGTGCATGTTTTGTTCAGACATCTTAGATACTTACCTATGTTCGATTGATCTTAGCATATTTAAAGACCGTGGCGTATGGTTAGACCCCTAAACGAAGGGCGAGCGTGGGTGTAATAGAGGCTGTGGTTTAGCTAAAAGCTAGATAAATATAATAGGATGGTCACAGGTAATCCATCCAGCGGCTTAGCAGACCTAATGGTGCATGCATGTTTCCAATAACAGAATTAAACAGGCTAAGGGGGGGGGAGAAAAAAACATGGCGATTACAGGCAAGCGCACGATTTCCACAGTTTATGCACAAAGTATGTGCAAATGATTTTATTCACCTGACACCAAAGAACAGCCTGGCACTTTGGGAGGAAATGAAATTAAACGCCCAGGAAAACGTTAAAGAGGCAGGGGGAGAAACTTGGCCGATGCAGAATGGATTTATGGCGGTAAATCTGATGGAGCTTGTTGCTAATGCGGTATAAATCCTCGCCTTTCATTACAGCATTATATGAAATGCACTGGAATGGAGCGACGGGATCTATTTGACATGCCGCTACCAGAGCAGTTGTGCACAGCTTCGCACTTAAGCCCTCTGAAGCTAATACATAAATGTAATATTACATATATAGCGGCAGCGCTCAACAGTCTCATTATTTATTTATTTGCTTGCTAACCCTTGCAAGGAACCGGCGAGCACATGAGCCGATTCTCCCAAACGGTTTAATGACTCAAATTGAGGAGTGTGTTGATGCCTCCGCAACGGCAACAATGCCGCTAATCGGCTCAGCTATTCTTTTGACAACAAATATGGATCCCGAGACGCTGGCTTTCACATTTTTTTCTCAACAATGCGTTCATGTTACACGCGCTTAGTTTTCATCGTGGTTCTTTGGGCCTGTTCACACGAGAAACCCACAATTTCTGCGTGTTTGCATGTTTGATGACTGTGTTTTTAAAACTAAAGTTGTGCCTCGCAATAATGTATAAGCTCCATTAGTTTAGTTTAGCAGAGCATGCTGGTGCGGATACGGTGCAGTACATTCAAAATTCCAGGCGGCACTTTCCTTTTTTTTCCGTTTTTTGAATATGTTTTCCTTAAATGGGATGGAAATGTCTTCAATGCACAATTCGAATTATGAATTTTTCGTATAACAAGGTTTTCGTAAGTCAAGGTTCCACAGTATATACATTTAAACTAGTATATTAACAGTTTTTACCACATAGGCAGAAACAAAAGTACGGAAAATTGGTACCATTGAGTACCAATGGGATTTCCAGGTACCCATTCTTCGACACTCACATCCTCTGTATTAGAAAAGTTGTATTAGTTATATCAGTAATGTGTCTCAATTGATCGAACTTTGCTACGACACGTTGCCCTAGAACACTTGTCTTTGATTTTTCAGACTGGAACGTTTCTTTAAAATAGGGTTGTGGTTTTAGTCAAAACGACAACAATTTGAGGCGCTTTTACTTCAAAAGACTTTTCCCTAGTCGGGTCCGAACTTAAGGTGCTAGTCGGGGTCTGTGTTGTCTGCTCTCTGACAGGGGAAGAAGGTGGTGGGTGGGGGGTTGGTGAAGGCAGCCCATATGCATTGTGCCCTATGGCGTGACTGTGGCGACAGCACGTATGGGCCTCATTGTGCTGAGATTATGTAGGACGAGCACGCCGCCTGCTAATCCGCCTGTGGGAGGGTGCATGCATGCCTGTGAATTATTGCACTTTGGGAGAGGTAAAAAAAAAAAAAGGGAAGATGGAGTGAAGTGGGGGGGTGAACGAAACGGCAGGAAGAGGAGGGAGGAGAGAGAAGAAGGCCCCTCGGCTGTGATTATGAAATGGTCTGTCACAGATTAAGGCTACAGGGATGCAGGCAGAGATGAGCCAGAGCCTCCCACAGACACACACACACACACACACACACTGGCTAGTCGGCCTGCTTTCACTTGAGCTTACCTGAGGTTATACACGCCTCGCATCCATCCCGGGATGCGCGCACACACACACACATACACACGTATATAGTTCAATGTGTGAGGAGGGTGCAAATGAGAAAAAAGGGGAGAAAAGCGGGAAAACAAACATGCTCCAAATAGGCTGGCAATTGAAAGGGAAAAGAGCAGAGAGAAAGAACGATGCCCAAGGAAAAACATCAGGAAATAAAAAAAAAAAGCTTGAGAAGGTTGGCATCTACAAAAGGCAGTGACTAAAATAAGACCTGTGTGGCTATTGTCTGTTTCCAGGGGGGCTTTGCTGATAAAGAGCCCACACTATTTGTCTCAACGCTTCCTTCGCCCTCCTCGAGAGCATAGATACCTTGAGATGTGTTATTTCCTATTTTTATTCTGTTTGTATATTTTTCAACTGAGACTCGGAACAGCATTTCTGATGTCACCCCACAAGTTCTCCATTGGATTAAGGTCCGGGGATTGGGCTGGCCACTTCATAACATTCATTTTGTTGGTTTGGAACCAAGATTTTGCAGGTTTACTAGTGTGTTTGGGGTTATTGTCTTGTTGAAACAGCCATTTCAAGGGCATGTCCTCTTTAGCATAAGGCAACATGACCGCTTCAAGTATTTTGATATGCAAACTGATCCATGATCCCTGCTATGGGATAAATAGGCCCAACACATGGAGAAACATGCCCATATCAAGATGCTTCACTGTCTTCACTGTGTACTGTGGTTTGAATTCAGAGTTTGGGGGTCGTAGCACAATCTGTCTGCAGCACTTTGACCCAAAGAAAAATTTTTTACTCTCATCAGTCCACAAAATGTTCCTCCATTTCTCTTTAGGCGAGTTAATGTGTTCTTTGGCAAATTGTAACCTCTTCTGCACATGCCTTCTTTTTTTTTAAACAGAGGGACTTTGCAGGGGAGTCTTGTAAATAGATTAGCTTCACACGGACGTCTTTTAATTATCACAGTACTTACAGGTAACTTCAAATAGTCTTTGATCATCTTCTATTTTCCATCCATTTTGATAGTTGTCTTCTGTTCTCTGCCACGTGTCTCTGGTTTAACTCTCCGTTTTAAAGCATTGGAGATCATTTTAGCTCAACAGCCAAAAATTTTTTGCACCTCTTCATAGGTCTTGAACAACCCATTTTCCTCAGGCTTTCAAAAAGAAATGCATGTTCAACAAGTGTTAGCTTCATCCTTAAATAGGGACCACCTGATTCACACCTGTTTTTGCAGAAAATTAATCGCTGATTGAATGTCAGACTGCTAATTTTTTTTAACACACGCCTTTTGACTAATTGTCCGACTGCACGGCCTTAAGAGCGTGTATATAGTGAATGCTGAGTCTTTTGTTTATGGGGAATCAGCAGATTTAAAACAGTGATTAATCTGGATAGTCACATTAAACTGCTATTATTTTGAACACTACATGTAAATATGTTGTAGAATCAACTAAAAGTAGTAAAAAAAAAACCAAAGCTTTAAAAATAATTACAAAATAAACTATTTTCTTGTTGTTGTTTTTTTTTAAATAGAAAAATGTACTTATTCTGCCATTAATATAGAGACGTCTCTTGCCACATGGCATTCGATTTTCCTCGCTTCACTCTGTCATGGTTTTTGGCTACATTAAAAGTTTTTGTGCATAAAAATGTCTCATAAACAAAAATTCAAATACAGTGTATGAAGCATTAAATAGACCGAATCAGTTGAAATGGTAATGCACACAAGCACTTGATTGCGGGAACAACAGCCTTTTATTGCAGGTTTGAATGATCTCACAACAAGCACAACAACATAATAAGGATAATCATCATAACACTGTCTACTGCTGTGGTTGTAATCCAGCTAAAACTCCCGATGTCACTTCTTGTCCACGTCACATTGTCTGCAATGATTGCAAAGCACACAAGCACAAGTCTTACGTATGTCGTAAATGGCTTATTTATACTACATTATTCTTTACAGTGTTGGGTAATACAAATGGAAAGGTGACTATAGGGGTGTTAGTGCATGTCAAGGGGGCTCTAAAAATTAAAAAAAACATTCAGAAAGTTGCAAACAGGTTTTCTAACTGCTCTGCGAAAATTGCGAAAATCATGATCAAGTCTAGAACCAGTTAACTGCAATGAACGGGAGATAAATGCACTCCTGATAAACAATGCAGATTTTTTTTTATTAAAGGCAAAAATAAAACATTTAAAAATCCTGAAGCCGCAAAAAAAAAAGTGATCATATTCTTTAAAACAGCAAAATCACTACTGTTGTTTGTATATTTAAATATATTTGTTTATTTTAGTATACATTTTATATAAATAATAATAATTAAAAAAATAAATATACATTCATTTATAAATTTACAAATACAGACCTACCTTGTTACAACAGTGTTTTCTTTGCAGGAAAATCTTTGGTAAAATTAATAAATAAATAAAAAAAACATCAATAATGTGCCCAAATATTATAAGAAAAATAATATTTAAAGATGTATATACATAAAATAATTATACAGCACATCTTAATTGGACCGTGTAAAATTTGATTAATGCATATACACACTACACACAATACATACACAATGCTGTTTTTTTAATGATAAAAAGGATCACACCATCAACAAAAACACAAAAAATAAATGAAAATCTTGGATCTGCCACTAAAATGGGTACTTGGTTGACCTAGGCTCGTGGTGAAGACGTATCAAAAAAGCATAAATATATTATGATCCATTACACATAGTAGATCATGTCAGGAGAGGGTGTGTACAAAGAGATCTTGGACTAAACAAATAAATAAAAACTCCGCCGAGAAGTCCTAAGCGTGTAATATTCTCATGCGTGGCAGCTTCAAGCGTGTGCACAGCATTGGTCAGAAATACGCAACTCCTGACTGATTGATTGACAGCTACATGCTGCAGAGTCCGGCCCAATCACACGCTATCTCGCTGTCAAGTAGATTTTTCGTGTCCGCTTCCAGTAGAAACGGGGGGGGTAAAGGAGTTTGTTACATCGCAGTTTGATTGGCAGGCCGGCCTCCCGAACATGACCCAGTAAGCCAATCAGCTTAATTAGCCCAATGGTATGTTTTGGGCAGTTTTGTATCTACAAGGCTGGCTGGGATTTAAAAGTGAGGATTTAAGTTTCAGACTCTTGTTTAAGGACTCAGTGGGGCTTGCTGGTGTCTTCCCCCATAAAAACAGACGAGACTCGTCAGCGTTTCCGTCTATTTGTTTTAGAAAGTTGGAGAACCAGAAAGCCAGGATTAAACTGAATCAATTTTAACTTGCGCACGTCCTTTTTGACCCTCGGCCCATACCGAAGTTTGAGGAACCGCAGCAGCAGCAGCTGTGGAGCCAGGAGTGTGAACAAACATTAGCAAAGAAAAGGTTATTGTGAATGGCAAGTTTAGCTTCAAAGCCCTGGCAGACGGCTTTCTCGACAAGACTAATGTTATTTGTGTCGCTGAGGTGTCACAAAGTACGTCGCCTCTGGGAGAAGAGAGAAGTTACTGGCACACTACAGATTTTTTAAAATTGTTATTTATACAATAGTACCTTCGAATACCGCCATCCAACCAACGATTTTTTTTTTTTTTTTAGGTGCAAGCCGTCTTTCCACTGATTTTTGTTTTTTTTTTTTTGCTCTGAAATGCCAACTAAAATTTGGGCTAGGAGCTCCCACTCATTGGCAGAGCTGATGACAGCTATTTGGGGTCTAGTGTCAATGACAAGGCATCTAATAAATAGCATAGGCAGCGCACTAGCCTGTCACCAAGAACACATCAGTAAAACATATGTACGATCTAATGTATCTAATATATTATGGATTGTGCAAAACTATGACAGGAACGTTTTTCCAGAGAGGTTGTGTACCACAAATATGCACATTAGCACTCATGGTCATTAGCTTTTACCTTTATGCGTTCCCACATAGTATCAGTATTTTGGAGCAAAAATGAGGTAAAAGAAAAAGGAGACAAATACAGTATAGTAGTCTGTGCAGCACGGGAAAACGTACAAAGTGCATTCAAGGACCGTAAAAAAGTGGGACAAATCGCAGCTCCAATTAAACATTCAAAAACTGTGGGATGTCTAACGGTATATTATTTTTTAATAAAATGGACCATATGTTCAAATGTGATATCCCTCTACGTAAAATTTGATCTTAGAAAACATAGAATTGTTTACCACAACAGAGAGTTACATCTCTACATGTTACATGTAGTTACATCCCTACTAAAAACATTTTTATCTCCAGTTACATGCAGTTTATTATAAGTTAACTATTTCAATTAAAATGCAATTAATCACAGGTAAATATTTTCCCAGGCCAGTTGTGAGACATGTCCTAGGTGTGCACTTTTTATATACTTTATTAATAATTAATATACAGTAATGGATGTGTTCATATTTTTTTAAATATCTTAGAATATTTTATTATAGTTATTATATATTTTGTTTTATATTACTGACCATTGCTGTCTGTTTATTTCCTTTTCCATTTACTTGGTTGGGAGTGAGTTTGGTAGGAAAATACATGCAATGTAAAATAAACAAAAGTAATTTGCCAAAAAAAGAACAAATCATTACAAGGACATACAATAAATAAAATAAAGTACAAATAATAATTGTTACATAAATATATAACCTTGACATGTGAGAACAAAACTTGTTATCAGTTCAATAGAATAATATTTAGGCCAGCACAATACAGTAGTGTGTGTCTTCATAGATGCCCACATGCATATCTCAAATTTGTTAATATACATTTTTTTATATTTGTTTTTTTAGGAGAAAAGCCAAAAACTGCAACAATCCTGGATGGCAGATCAGCATCAATTATAAAAATAACATCATAAATCAGTCATATTGCACATTTCCGCTCAATTATTGGACCAAAAATAGATAAGTCATCACAAAGTTACGTAATTCTTTTATTACCTAAATCTGTGCATCTCTCGAGGAAATTACGCCTGCCAGCCTTCACCAGGAAATGAAGGATATTCAAGGCAATGCTGTAGTATCATGCTATCCTACTCCGCACTCATTAGACCGTGCCAAACGGGGAAGAGGTGGTGAGTTATTACGGCATGCGGGTCTTGACGTGGGCTGTGACAAGGAACGCAGACGCGAGTTAATTGTCCTGGTGCTCGCCACTTAATGAACATAATTACTGCGTTCCTCTGCGCTCGCCCCGTGATTAATTGTTACAACATTCCTTTGTTGGGTTTTCGACAAATTACTCCCGTCGTAGCGCCGTTTGCCATTTTCACATCAGGCAATCATAACGCTGGAGGCGGGCGGGCACTCGTGAAGGCGGCCTGCAGCCACTCCAAAGCCATGTTAGGATTACTGGAGGAGGCAGAGGACGTTAAGGACTCACCAATCAGTCGATGCTCATCTCAGGCAGGCTTTTTGAAGCTGTCACTCTTCTTTGGAGAGGATGGGCACAAACAAGTATGGTGTAAAAAAAAAAAAAGAACATTAGTCAGCTTTAGAAATGCAAAAATCATATCCATAACAGTGCTCACTAGTGCGCGCAGCGCTCCGTGACAAGTGTCAACTTGGACCAAAACACGTCCATCTCTCTCTGTCTTGGTGTTTGGGGGCAATTATCTTGGACACATCCCGCAGACAAGCTCATTGAGAAGCTGTCACCCAGTTAAGCAAAGCATTGGTTTAATAAGCCATGGCCTCGTGCAATAAGGTGCCTATTGCCAGTCAGCCATGACTAAGTCTAATCTACACCAGGCCAAATGAGCAGGAAGGGGAGACAGGGGTTTTCACTGATTGTGACCACTGGGATGTGTGATCTAAAAAAAAATAAAGATGTCGGCTTCAGGTTAGCGTCATAGTAAGAGAGTGTAAAACTGAATTGCATCATGCCGGGTGCAGGGCTAGTCGATTTGATCAATCTTGCAATATGTGGCAATAGTTTGTTTGCAAAGAAAGCATCAATACAGATGGGCTGAAACCCAATTGTACCCCCTTTGCACAACCCCTTAAAATCAAGGGCCAAAAAGGAAGACGCCACCAAGAAATGAGACACCACTTGACTGTGGTGAGACACCTCATTACATCATCACTAAGGATGTCGAGGGATTGATCGGCCACTGATCAGTATCGGCGGATTTCCGCAAAAACTCACAAGTAGTAGCTGCAACTAACTATTATTTTCATAATCGATGAATGGGTCAAATATTTTTTCGATTAATCGGATTTTTAAAAAGACATTTTTTATTTTCCCTTCTTTGCAGTAAACCTTTTAAGAATGCATGCATGGACGTTTTCCCTCCAAAAATCATAGCAAAGAGGAAGATCTCAGTCACCAAAATTGAAGTAGCAAAGTATAAACCATCAGTTGACAAACATCACAAACACTCTACTGCAATTTCACTGTTCTACCAGTAGGTTTTGTGTGTATGCATGGTAAGAGATAATAGAGAGACTGCAGAAATGTAGACGTTTTCCTAAGCAAAAGTACAAGTATGACATTTACTTTGCGTGGGAATGCTTTTACACACACTCTACGCACACATCTCTGCAGTGGTTTGCTTTGGAACATATAAAAAAGAGCACTCATATATCAAAAGAGCTACTAACAATGTTGGTAGCTCTTTTCCAAAGTCAAAGGTGAAAGATAATATGTCTGTTTTCATGGATCACTAAGAAAATTTTAAAAATAGTTACATTAGAGTTGCTAAAATCAGGATATTTATAGTACATTTTTAAATCAAACGATTAATTGATTACCAAAATAGTTGTCGATCATTTGGATAATCGATTAATAATCGATTTATCAATTCATCATTGCAGCTCTTCGCACAAGCTCACCAAATGCGGGTAATTACCTTTCAACGCCAAACAAAAAAACAAGCCAGTTACCAGTCGCTAACAACACATGCAAACACATGCCATGGAAACAATCTTGTGTGGGTAGCACATTAAACAAGACAATGGATGGAGTATGGCAAGTTTTAGAGGCCCATGATGTGATCGACATTCAGCCATCATCAGCCATGTGCTTTTTCACATAGCAGGGAGTTCGAACAATGTACTCTCACATCCCAAGAGTCTTGTTAAAGAAAGCGGGTCATCCTCTGGAAGTTTCACCATGCAGTGATTTTATGTTCCCTTCAAAGAGTCCAATATGTTTTGGTCTGAAATACAGTGATTTTATTGTTTCTCTTTCATATATCATATAGCCAGTAACAGGGGTGCTGCCAGGAATTCTGGATCCCACGGCAAAAATCATGCTTCCCCCCTCTTTATTAATCAATGACTAACTTAAAAAGTGATTACCTATTTTGGGGGTCCCCCGGGGACATTGTCCTGACTTTGCCCCTTTATATAGCATCTTTTAACATGCTATGCTGAGACAAACAAGCAACAAAGATTTTAAGAAAATACAGCAAAAATGTATGTCAAAGAGATAAAGCCTTTATTTTATGATGCATGGCGAAGCCTGCGGGTCAAGGATCAAAGGCTTCAATATAAGACATGTAGCAAAGCCTGCTTTTTCACAAAGTGGTGGCCATATACACAGAGGATTGGCTCATTTGGCATGAGGTGGTTCATAGCCGGTATCATGACCATGAGGAAAGGGGGGTTTCCATACATCACAGCATAAAAGGCTGTAATTAAGAATCAACCAACAATGCCAGGGGTGCTCTGCTATTTTTATGGATCTACCACAAAAACAATAGTGAAAGGGCTCCCGTACCGACAGGAAAGTTCTGTTGTTTTCCAATGACACACAACACAAACAAATCAAAGGTCCTTAATATGACCGGAGTGCTTTGCTGTACACACACCTACTACAAAAAAACGTGTTCTGCAGTTTGTAAGGTAAACCCTCGTCAAAAGATTCTCTATGACAGGAGAGTTCTGTTAAGGGCCTACTGCAAAAAACATTCATCAAAGATCCTGTGACTTACTGCAAAAACAGTGAACAGTCATCTGTATAATAAGAGTGCTCTGCTGTTTTTAAGGACCTACTGCCAAAGCGTGACTCAAAGATCATCAATACAGTATGACAGGAGCGCTTTGCTGTGTTTAAAGATTTCCTGTAAAAAATGACATTGGTGGGTTTTAAAGATTTTCAGAAAAAAAGATGAGTCAGTGATGAAAAACGGGGCATCCTGAGGTGTGCCAAATGTGGTGTCCAGTAATCGCAGAGTGTATTCAAGTACAGAGCGTGTTCAGACATACAGTTTGGATGACTACAGTACACACAAGCCAAAGAGGTGTTGAGTGATTGATTCGGCGGCACGTCAGATCGCTCAGCGTGACAAATAGCTGGCTGACAGCCCGACACAGAAAAGTCCTCACCATACCTAACCTGTGAGGGAGTTTGGGGCCCCGGATAGGATATAGGATGGGATGGTGGGGGGTGTTGACCCAGTAGCAGTTCCTTTCATCGTACCTCCATCTCATTTTGTCTTTCCTACTTCCCTCGTCACAAAAGTCTTCTGTCCCTCCTTCTGTCACCCAATCCCTTCCCTCCCATCCGCACCTTCTTGCCTAACTCCCCCACTTGGCGGGTGATAGATTCCCCCCCTGTTCATTTATCCTGGAAGCGGAGGACACGGCAGTGTGATGTGATCCATCTCGCAGGCGACGGCGGCAGCGCTGCGTCCCTGATCACAGGGCCTATCAATCTCACTCATAGGGGGCCGGATCAGCGCCGTCGTCACACGCCAGAAACGCATTGGCCCGTTTGCCTCGTGCAGACCATTTCCGACCATTTTCTAGTACCCTAGTTCACTCTCTCTCAGGGGGATGGACGGGACGGGGAGAAGAAGAAGAAGGGGACACCGTGATGCTGGGCTTAAGTCTGGTCTTGCATAGCCAGGGAATGTACAAAAAGAACCCATTTTCAACTTTTACTATCTGCATGTTTTTTTTTTTTATAGTTTATGCATTTTATTATATGTTAGATATATTTTTAACTTTTAAGATATACAGTATATTTTTAATGTATTGCCCTAATGAGGATAAGCGGTATAGAAAATGAATGAATGAATGCAATTGTAAATATATAAATATATTACAAAATATTATGGTAATTGGCATTTATTTTCTGATATTTATATTTCATATTCATTTTTACATCCACACATTTTATTTTTACAATAAAATTATTTTTGTATGTCAGACATTTTTTACAGTACATCCACATTCTTACATTTCTATTTTTTGTAGTTACCTATACTGTATATTTTTATGTATTTTATATATTTTTATTATACATATTGTTTCATTTTGAGGCACAGTTATCTCTCCAGCAGTGGGGCGCACTATAAGACGACCATTTCAAAGCTAGCACTTATAAAAGACAAGAGACAGGACAAAAAAATGTAAATCAGAATGGAGAGATTTGCTGCATCCCCAACCTGACAGTCGGCATTCTATTTTAGACATTCTAAAAGCCATATTAAAATAATTGTTGGGGACTAAATATAAAAAATCAGTTGTCCTAAATAGATGTTTTTGCCATCCCATTGAGATGTAAATACTTTTTTTTAGGCTGTCAAATCAAGAAAATGCATAATTTATTATATCAGGCTAAATTGCTGATGACATCTACTCGTTCACATTTTATAGTAGATTTGATGGGAAACTGAATTTATTTCCATCACAATACAAACAATAACTCTCCATCCAACAAGCAGCAAATATGTAACTAATTATATTAATGTAGATCCAAATAAAACAGGAAGAAACAAACAGCTAAACTCGAGTAAGACCGCCCTCACATACCTCCTATTAGGCAAAAGTGGCGTTTTAGTGATTTTAACCGTTTCAATTCCAGCATTAAGTTTAGATTTGTGGGACCTCTGACACGTGTCCTTTTCGGAGAACACCCCACTTGGAGATGTTCCTTCAAGCATGGTTGGCCGATGACGACTTCCATTTGTGAAGCGGCTCACGCCCGATCACATTTTAGTCTCACGGTGGCCTTATGTTGCCTTTCAAAAACAGCAGACCTCTTGACACTTGCGTACACAAACTCATGACAAAAATCACCCTTTATATCAAAACACACACACACACCTCTCCTTTACATACTCTGACATGGCTCAAACACACTTCCCTGCTGGCGGGTAACACTCTCCTCTGCCGACACTTCATAACCTGACATGCATCGCCCTGACACACACACACACACACACACATCAAAAGCAATGGGCTGTATAAAGCCGTCCCTATCCACCCCAGACGGCATCCACCAATCAAATTAGGCCTGATCAAAACATGCCATTCAAAGCCGGGGCAGGGTGGAAGGGAGAGAGGAGAGTTTGACCTTGGGAGCAATTAGCATGACCATGAAGACAGACATCTAGGAGAGAGACAGAGATTGAGCTTTCTAGAAGGGCCATGTCTTATAATACGGGCCTCGGTTCCCCAGAAAGAGACCTTGTCAAAAGCTTGTCAAAGATCTTCTACATGACAAGAGCGCTCAAACAGGTGTTTTTCTTGTAGGTCTTTAGAAACAGCAAAGAGCTGCTAAGTCAAATATCCTATACAGTATATCTGGTTCTCAACTGGTTTGCAGGACCCACCGTCACCCCCCCAATGACAAGCAGAAACCCAACTCAATCAACCCGAGCTGCAGCAGTGAAACACACTCTTCTTCAGAAGATATCTGCAGTTGCGTGACAGACGGACGGCACGTTAAGTTCCCACTCGATGTCCTTCCCGTCCCGCTAAGGCGTGAAGAAGTTGCCCATAAACACGGCGTGTACCTCGCGAGCGAACAACAGACAAAAATGCAAGGTGCAATCACAGACATGTTTTTACCCAAGAAAATACCCAGGAACCCACTGAAAACAGTTCCCACCGGTTGAGATAGATCTTGCACAAAAACAGATTACTATAAGGCAGGAACACTTTGTTCCTTTGTAAGGACCTCCTGCTAAATGCCCGTTTCAGGAGATTCAAGTGAAATATCTCCAGCCATTGCATTTGGCTGCCGACTGTAACACAGGATAAAGGAATTAGTGTTTGATCAATACCGCCACTGAACTCTGCAAGTACACAAAGAATAAATGTCCTCCAAAGACGTACACATGTTCATTAATTAAGCAAGTAATTCATCAAAAACCTCTCGTGGTCCCGTCAATAGCCTCTCTGTCTTGGGCAAACAATACATTGACTGTCTTTGTAATTAAAAAGACCTGTTCCAGCTGTGTTTACACAGCCCTTTCTGGCTTACAGCAACTAGTCAATCAGATGAATTGTTTACCATTACTTGTGTTGGTTCCAGCAGCTTGACGATAAACAGCTTGTTCCGACGCCATTCGCAGACATGAGTATGTTCAAGGCCGAGATCTGGAATCTTGGTCTCAAAAAGTTTGGTGACCACTGGTGTAAAAACAGTATAGCCTGAATTGCACATACACAGCAGCATAAGCATGCTCTGCTAAACTAAGCTAACCGGACTAACATTTATGATCATCAGAGAGGACATTCAAAGCTTTTTTTCCAACCTTTGCCGGTGCAGAAAGCAGAGATGGGAGACTCGAGTTGCAATTTTTAGGACTTGTGACTTGCTTGACAAATGTTCAAAAAAAACTCGACTTGATGTTCTTGACTTTAGACTTAACTCGGACTTGAGCTAATTGACTTATTTTTGGTTCAATGCTTTGTTGTATTTTTCAAATATCCAAAATATACCTGTATATTAACAATATTTTAACAAGTCGGCGTATGCATGCGCTCATAAAACATGGATAAGGCGGAAGAAAAGGAAGACACACAAAGATGCTGTCAAGGTTTGTTTAATATACCTTGTTTCCAAACATTGCCCGTAACACGGCAGTAAAAAGGCTCAAACATAACAGAAAAGTTGTTTCTATTCATCTTCTTCCTGTTGAAGAGCCTCAGTTACCGCTGAAGTTGTGTTGTTCTCCTCATGTAGCAGTCAAATCAGCTGGGGGGAAAAAGCCGTAATTTAAGCTTTGACCCAGGTCAAGGGTCACACAAGTCACGTGTTTATAGCTGTCTCGGGGGAATGCCTGTTAAATGAAGCATTAAAATCCTCAAGATTTCGAGAATTAAATTGTAAATTGACGACAATAATGTTGTATATTTACAAGAGATTGTCGTATTACGAGAGTAAAAACGTAACTTTACGGGAACAAAAGTCTTAACAGAGTATATGAGTGTAGGACTTGACACAACTTGCAGACAAAAAGCAATGACTCGACTTGACTTGCTTGGTTGTCATAAAGATTGACTCGGACTTGCTTGTAACATGAAGGTAAAGACTCGGTGCTTACTTTTGACTTGCACATGAGTGACTTACTCCCACCTGTGGCAGAAAGAGCCCGAATAACCCTGTATCAAATTGATCTATCAACCTCGGCATTAAACAAAACGCTGATGCCAATATGTGTCAAAGCGTCAATTGATCACTAGAGTAACTGACGTGTGTGGCAGCCCCAACGGGTTATGCTTTGGAATAAATACTAGCAAAAATGTAATACAAATATCTTTAGCTAAATAAGGAATGACTTATGGACAATTAGTTGGTAAGTCCCGTCCGTGCCCCAGCAAAGATGTTTTGCATCCCACCTATCTTGCTCAAAAGTTCTCCAAAAGTTGCACACTTGCCTCCACAGCCTAAAGTTAGCACATGGATGTGTGTGAGAACTTTAAAGTCATTCAACATTTGGTGCATTTGTCAGAAAAGCAACCTAGTAGGGGTGCATGTTTTGACAACCCCCCTCTTTTGTGTGCGGTGGTCCAGGAGTAATAAATACACCACACTACACGAGCAGTCAAAAACGGTCAAGGGGGTCTAATAACAAATGGAATTACATGAACAGGTTACCTCATGTCCTTCTCCGTGCTTTGTCTTCCTCTCACTCCCACTTAGCAACCTCCCAGGGAGCTTTAAAACTCCCCTTTATTTGTTTGACAATATCCACGCACACAACGCAGCAGAAGTCATGCTTTCATTATGCTAAGCACGCTGGCATGAGTCGGGCGCGCATGTATTATATCCTCCCATTCTAGTTTTGTCTTCCCGTTACAATGGGATGCTCCTAATGGGTGGGGGAAGGGAAGCGGTGGTGGTGGTGGTGTTGTTGGGGGATTACTATTTCTCTGCATTGTTCTTAGCCAGCTCTTGTCATCCTAGATCTGTTGTTGGCGAATCGGGACGCTCGGAACTCGCGACTCGGCCCCCCGTTTCGCTTTCACTAAGCGGCGTAATTACCGCCGAGCGTCTTCAAGAAAGGACGAGAGAGACTAATGGAAAACAAATACAAATCAACGCACTGTCTTATTAACTAGGGTGTCTGATCCCTCAACACCTCCACACAAAGAGAATATGGCGTTGGCGCAGCGCGTACACCGAAGTGCTGATTGAGCGTCTGTCACGACGGTGTAAACGCTGCTTTGCATATGCACACAAAACAAGCCCGCTTGGTGATTAGCAAAAAGAAGTATGGTGTCAGGACTTCCATTGGATAGGTTCACTGTTCTGCACAGCGTAACAAGATGCGTTATATTTAACCAATCACATCCACTTGCTCTCCGGGTCAGCACCAGAAATTGCTCGCAGATCTCCTATTGAGTGAAATGCTGTGTAAGATATTTGAGTCATCATCAAGGAGTAGGGGTGTCGTGAGACGATACGAGATTGAGTCTAGACGAGATTTTGACGAAACTTTTACTAAAAAGTGCAGTTGAAAAGATTCCAAAAACATGCATGTGAGGTTCATTGGCGACTCTAAATTGTCCATAGGTATGAATGTGAGTGTGAATGTTTGTTTGTCTATATGTGCCCTGTGATTGACTGGCGACCAGTCCAGGGCGTACCCCGCCTCCCGCCCAAAGCCACCTGGGATAGGCTCCAGCAAACCCGCGACCCTAATGAGGATAAGCCGCATAGAAAATAAATGAATAAAAACGATTTTTTATTTATTTTTATTTATTGTGCGATTAATTAATTAATTACTGTGACTTTTTTTTCCAAACGAGAAATCTTGTCACGTTTTAATCTTGTGAGACCTTGTGACGGGGCCGCACGGTGGCTGAGTGGTTAGCACATTGGCCACACAGTCAGGAGATCT
>QODF01000041.1:2720583-2821765 GCA_024372805.1 Oostethus manadensis
AACCTAACATGCATGTTTTTGGAATGTGGGAGGAAACCGGAGTACCCGGAGAAAACCCACACACGCACGGGGAGAACATGCAAACTCCACACAGAGATGTCCAACGGAGATTTGAACCCAGGTCTTCAAGATCTCCTGACTGTGTGGCCAATGTGCTAACCACTCAGCCACCGTGCGGCCCCCCGAAAAATACAGTAATAATGAAAAGTGTTGATGGTAGCCCCGCCCCCTCGTTTGAAAACCACGGCTCACGCATAACATGTGCTCAGAGGCATTGACGGATGTGTTTCGGCGTGTGTACACTTGATCACTCATGGATGCGCTTCGTTTTCACCAGAAACGCTTCAGCCTCATTTGTGTTTAAGTTTGGGGAGTCGGGGGTCTTCATAAGGTGGGAGGGAGGAGGAGGTGGCGGTTGTGGGGTGGGGGGTGGCGGGGGGGGGGCTTCTGCAGGAATGGTAAACAAGACGACCAAAGTCCAAATTAGCTGGCGAGAAAGCCCCACGGCCTTGAGTGCTGCTGTCCTACCCCCCCAGCTACGATATTGAGCCATGCTCCACTTCATTTACTCGCAGCATTTCGTCAGCCTGCCTGTCCGATTTTGACCGACTCTCTCAAGGTTTCGGTAAACAGCGCCGCTCCTCTCGGTTTTATCAAGCCGACCCGCCAGCCCGTAACAACACAACCCCCGCCCGCCCCCCAGCTGCCATCCCGTACCCCTGCTTACTCTAGCAAATCCTCCACGAGGCCGCAGCGCTCCGAGAAGCTCCTGTTAATTGGTCATTAAAAGCAGCGGTTTGTGGGCCGTCGTACGTCTTTAAACAGGCCCTGAAAGAATAACAACAACAACAATAAAAGGGGAAGTTTGTCGCCGCTGTGGTGCTCCGCCAGAGCGGGCGACTGGAACAGAGACGAGAGCGCGGCCGCGGCTTTTGATCATCATCTGAAGAATTAGCATGACTGATGATAATAATTGCCGTGTTCATCTCCAGCCAGGAAAATACTTTGTGAATATGGCGCTGGGCACACGTAGGCAGATGAAAAGGACGTGGGGGAGAACAGAGGTGTGTTTGAAGGGGGGGCAGTAATGGTGATTGCTTTTTTTTTAAGAAACAGTGAACACGCTGCACGGTTCATGCTCGACAATGGCGACCGCTGGAAGGAGGAGGAGAGCTATGGATGTGAAAACGGCATGGCGGCGGACGTGCGCCCACAAATCCAGTGACGCCTCAGAATGTCAACACCCTAAAGAGGTCGTGTAAGTCCGAAACAGGCCGAAATAAGACATAAAAAACCATTACATCATGTCTGGCTAGATGAGCTTGGACTAGCCGGTATCAGAAGATTAATTGCACCTTTTGCTTTTTCTTTGGCTTTTCCCCCAGTTTCAACAAGGGGGGGCTTCCAGAAGACCATGCACAGCAACTATGAACTACATATAGTCATGTGACTATGTGTTTGTGTTAGCTACCTTTAGGCCTGTCACAATAATCGATATATCAACTAATCAGTAAACGGTCATTTTGCAAGCCTGGATGAATTGACATGTGGATGCGTGTTTGTTTTCCTCTCTCTCCTCTCTCTTTTTCACACAGGCTGGATAACAAGATTCTTCACTGTTACGTTCATGTTGAATATTTGTCTCTGTTAATTTGTTAATTTCACATTGGCAGTTAGATATTCCGCTCCAAAGTAAAAGCGGTAGTCCCCCCTCACTGTGCCCGGACTGCTCGCACGGTCCGCTCATTCACAGCGGCATGTCCTCACAAACACTAACCAGCCCTCTCCTAAACACCACATGGTGGCGCTTTTATTAAACTCTCAATGCCTGACCCCATAAGACGGATTGACTTGGAAATAGTTACAAAACCACCCACTGTAACTTAATTTTACATTGGAGGTCTTTTTACACCTATGAGGCTGTACTCATTTAAGTGTTACTTTTGCTTAACACAGGTTAATAATCATCGCATGACGGTAGCAGTTTGACTATCGCAGTGTATCCGTTCCACACCGAACCGTGACAAGTGAATTTCCACAAAGTATTTTCACTATTTTCATAGAGCACAGAAAATCTGTTTATCTATTTATAAATATGTTTTTTAACATTATGGGAGCCCTCTAGAAATGGAATAACACCCCTAAAATGGTCTTTACACTTGTATTACTTAATATAGAATACATAATAGCAGAAAATCAACATTTAATACATAAGTGGAAGTTTTAGCTTTGTGTGGCTTACGGCCGCAACGGTGGCTCGTGTTAAAGAAAATTGTGCCTGTTGTGAGCTGAAACTAAAGCTAAAGTCTGTTGCTCCGGTGATCAAGTCTGGTAACATTACTGACACCTAATGACCAGTGTACAATACTACATTATTTGAATTCTTGTCTGTATTTGAGTTGAGTTCATTTTAGTTCTTAAATTTATGCCAAAGAAAACCTTAAAATCTGCTGAAATTTGCCTATTTTTGAAGTAATACGCCACATTCAGCCACAAAACAGCATGACTTATATCTTTTTTTAAACCATGATAGCATAGATGGTGCAAAATGGTGAGGGATCACTGTAGTGGATTGTTTCCTTTGGGATAATTGCTTCAATTTTTGCTTTAAAAAGCTGAACCGTCGTCCATCAGAGGATTGCGTGCGACCTTGGAGGTTCCACTGACTAGCATAAAGTCACATTTGGATCAAGGACACCATGAGGATGGAGACAACAGGTGTCAAAGCACACGTTGGGCATCATTCCCTTTCAAGCCCTGAGGACAGTAATTATTCTGTTATACTTGCATGACTTCATTGATTTGGACCAGGAAGAGCCCCCTATCTCTCTCCCCCCTTCACAAACAGGGGGTGCCCCTGCTTTTTGGCTGCACACCCTATTGTGTCCTAGGGTGCTTTTGGAACGCCATACCAGCGGCACTTTGTCGACTTGAACGGCCAGGCCGGCGATGCAGAACGATAACAAATAAAAGTCAGCCCCCCTCCCCCAATATAAGTCACACAGCCTATAAAGTGCACACACTCATTGTTTGGGTATCAATTTGAGCCGTCACTGATGGTGCAGTGGACTGTGACGGGACAGACATGACCCAGACTACCCGCGGTGGTAGTCGGATAAAGAACGCCAGCAGATCCCTGACCTGTACGACCTTTCCGCCTTCACCACCCCTCGTCTTTTTTTGACCCCCCCCCATGCAAAGCTCCCTATTGTCTCCTCCTTTGTCTCAGCTGAGGATGACGGAGGGATAAGCAGCTGATGCACGGTGGATGCGTTGGCATGTGTTTATTTCTAGCTCGGAAAAGTGACGCTGCAAATTCATTTTATTTATTTATTTCCCCAAATTCCACAAACTTTACTTTTCTCAACCTTCTCAAACCATTCCAGGGAAACATATTGCTCCTTCCAGACATTCTATTTTACACATTTAAAAAAAAAATCTAATTTTTCATAACACAAATTCCCTGCCCCAAAATCCCCATGTCTCAAATTTCAACAAAGTCTTACTACTCAAACATAAAATCTACTTATTTTTCCAAAAAGTCGTGGTTTTCCCATGATTCCACATTTTCCGGACCAGAAATTTCCATTGTAATGAATGGAGAATTTTTCCAAGTTCCACATTTTTAAACCATTCCTGGCTTAAAAATGTAATTCCTGGAAAATTCCTGGCTTTCTCCTAATTCCACATTTTCCGTAACACAAATGTCTTTTGATCTCAAGAAGTCTTCCTACCTTTACATTATTCAGCTCAATTTTAACCATCTCTGCATCAAAAATGTTCATCTCATGCAGGCTATCCATTTCCCACATTCCACAACTTCAGGTATTTTTTTCATTTTCCGGCCTAAAAATTCCTATTTAAATGAGTGAAATGGTGTTTTCTTAGTTCCAGACTGATTTCAACATTCTGCTCAGCATGCAAGCTATTTTCCACTGTCCAAAGATTCCCACTTTTACCATAAATTCCACATTTTCTGCGACACAAATTCAGTTTGATCAACTTCCACCTTTGTCAACAAATTCAACATTCCAACATAAAACATTCTCGCCATTCAAGATGTTGATGTACATTTCATCTTCCCAAAAAAGCCACACTGTCAGCCCTGGAAATTCCCCAATTTTTCCATGTTGCATGTTTCTCAACCAATCCCAGTGTCAACACATCCATTTTCTTCAAGAAACATTGATTAACAAACGTCCACATTCCACAAAATTCCCACGCATCCCGGAATGGCTTGTTTTCCGTGCAGCATTTTAGCTCCGCGTCAGCATTTCAGCACATCAACTTCTTTAATATACAGACAAAACTGTTACATTTCTTGCCTTGACAGTCTAAAAAGAGTGTAATAGAACAGTCCAACTATTCCACTGTCATCCATCCTGCTTTACCTCCTCTCTTGATTGCACCGGCCTGACAAATGTGTCCGACTTAAACATGACAAGGCTTAAATGTGTGTTTTACGGCTTTGTCTGCTGTGCTGTAAGTGAAACAAACACACGGGCAAGTTAAAGCCTCATCCTACAAGAACATGCATTTAACCTATGTCTTCAGAGGCACACGACTAACTAGGTTTTGGCTGCCATCTTCAGGCCGAGGAGGGTACTGCCCCGTGCTGCACAGCACAAGACCTGGGGCTAAACATGGTGATTGTTTCTTTGTGAAAATTAGACATACCCTCCTCTAATCTCTTCTAATTTCATTGAAGGATTTGGAGGAAAAGCCGTAACCTTAAGACTAGGGCGTCCTTGCAATCAGCGAGCGTGGCATCTGCTCATCACCGGCTTATTATTACAGTATAAATTTGCCTCAAAAGCCGGTAAAAGGTTTATGCCTGGGAAATAAACGAGTCACCATGTAAATATACGTCACGCTGAGGGCTAAATAATCACATATGTCGCAGGCCAGCACAGGAATTACGACTCTGGAGGTCCCAGGTAGCTTCCAGTCCAACGTGGGCCACATTTCTAAACATGCAGCGATGAGGGAGAGGGGGCTCCAAATCATGCAATAGACTTCCTTCTGGTTGGGGCGTGGGAGTTTGGGCTATTAAATAAGACCTACCTTCGGAGCATTAGCGGAATTCAATATGTGCGACGTAATTATGCTGCTCAATAAGCCACTGGAGGAGGATATTCCATTTACACGCTCGGCAAGCAGCTTTTTGGAGCTGTTGCTGCTGTACAATAACAGTCAACACGCTGCTGGCATATTTGATTGTTTTTAAACAGCTTTGATGATAGCTCGGGACAAGAGGGGGTGCATTTTGGGGGAAGACTTTTAAGGTTTCTTTTTGACAGCGCTTACTTCTATACGAGCTGTTTTTTCCCATGATAATAATCCTGGTTCTCACTAATTTTTTTAAGTCCATTTTACTTTTATTTGCACATCAAGTGTTTTATCTGACATCTTTTTATTATTGACTTAATTTATGGTTCCTTGTTGTCTTCCGTACTTCTAGCTCTGCAACAATTTTTCCCTGGGGTCATAATAAAGTACCCATTGATCCTCTAATTACAGTTTAAGCACAACTCCCACAATAAACGCTTACATCGATGGTGTCTTAGCAGTAGTATTCACCAACCTAAGCTCTGCTTCTCCCTGCTCCGTTTCGGACACGTTGAATTCTGTGGAAGTGTTCTGAGTTAAAGGAAAACTGCACTTTTTGGGGAATTTTGCCCATCATCCACAAACATAAAAAATACTTACTTTTTCTGTGCATTCAACACATATTTCAAAAAAGTTAAAAATGCACGTAATGGGACACGCCTATTTCACCTATAAAGCCTTCCAGGAAAAAAATTCCAAACATTGTCATTAATATTGTTATTAACTTTGTTACGCTGAAGAACTACGTTAACGGCGTAGTGACCCCATGACCCCTCGCCAAGCTCCTAGCTTCACTGAATGCTTCAAATTGGAGATGCCGCTGTTTGTATTTCTGAGTTCGTAAAAGTCAACGCTAGGTGTAAGCGTTCGTTTCTATGTTGCTACGTGAAATCAATGCGCCCAGGAATTCCTAAAATGACCAAATTAGGGCAAAATAATGTTACTGCGTGGATATGAAAGCATAAAACCTTGCTGGAGGTGTTTTATTAGGGAGCTGTGTACAGAGGAATAGGTGTGTCCCAATAAAGAGTTGTCTCTTTTTATACTGTCTTATTTTTAGAACACACAGAAAACATTGTGGATGATGGGCAAAATTCCCCCCCAAAATGGAGTTTTCCAGTAAGTGTAACTTTGTGAAGCACGATCGGGATAAACTAAACCAATAAACAGCACATAAGCAAAGCCGCGCCGTGGGATCCATGACGGTCATCTCGGACCAGTAGGTTTTAAAACCAGTGATCGACACACACATCGCTGTTCCGTAACAAATGTGAGTTTCAAAGGGAAGGGACGCGGGGGGGCGGTATATGTTTCAGCCTGTCCCACTTGCTGAAAGTGATTCCCTTAATAATGCATTAGCGCTCTTGTTTATTATTTACTGTTTACACGGCCCGACTCGTCGCGCGCCGCAACAGCGGCTGCGGAGGACGACTTTCACGAGCTCAGCCGACGACTGCGCAGGCGGACGAGTCGGGCCGCTGCCGTCAGTCGTTCCGAGCCGGGGCCGCCACTGGACTGACATAAAACGAGACTTAGGTTCACGGGGGCTCTGTTGCACATGCGTTCCGAGCGTGTCAAAAACAGCAAGCACATGCACTGCAAAAGGGGCATTAATATTAATGCAGACAACTAGTGAGCGTCTTACACTTTCTTGTATACACATACCATTACAGTATGTAATATCACATGTATTTACCACATTCCCTTAAAAAGTGATAATTTTTCAGCTGCAGAGAGTACCTGGCCTTCATTGGCGGTAAGGAGTTTAGGAAGAGGGAAGAGGACTTTACAGTATATGTACAAATTCATATGTGCAAAACAGTGATAATCAAAAACAATATATATGAGCGTTTGCCATACTTTCACAAACATGGCACTAATTCTTCACACAACAGCAGTGAAGAGGATCGAACCACCAACCTTCCAATTTCTGGATGATCTGCTCTACCTCCAGGTTTCTTGCTCTTCCTCCTTCCCTTGATACAGTGCTTCTCAAACAGTGGGGGAGGGCATGAAGGCAGGGACTACTTCCAATGTTACTGCTGACCTGCCAACATGTACACATTTATTGTACTCTGCATGCACTTTGAATATGCTTGTATGCCTCACAGCTCTTCATTTTGTTTCTCAATAATATTTCAATAATAATAATTTCAACCATTATAATATAATCATCAGTTTCAAAATAATATTTCAAATTGGGGGCTTGAAAACATTTGTCACCTAGGGGGGGGCATGACAATCTCTACAATGCACATATGTGAATGTAATTATGTGCATTCATGTTTTCAAAAATGAGATATTTGCTTGGCTTGTTCGAAATAAAAGTGGATGGCGAATTAATGACACCGGGAAAACGTGGGTCCCGGGTTGAGACACCCTGCTTTTTCCAAACAGCAACCAGCGACAAATCTCGAGCTGGGACTTTTGGAGAGTTTGGCATGAATGCGCGTATGGCTCCTCTCAACGAGCGAGGGGTCTCTCACTTTCATTGTCATTTGAGTTACTTTGATCAAATGCAATGAGGAGACTATGACTGGTAAACTTTAAATTGTATTGTTGAAGCAGTCTGGCCATTAGTCTTTTTTATGTGCTATTTTTATGTGATTTGTCATAAAAAAATAAGAGGCATTACATTTGAATGATAGAAATTAGAAACAATTATAGAAAACACAGATCTGTATGCACATGTTAAGGACCACTACGACTCAAAAGTAACATGTTTTACAGCCCCCTAGTGGTAGCACATGCTTTGTTTCATTTCCTGTTCCAGGGGGAGTAGGATCATTTTTTTATTATTAATGGTATATTATAAACTGCCATTGGCTGGCGACCAGTCCAGGGTGTATTTTTTTGTTATTTTAAGCCTAAATTAAGCATTTAAAAAAAAACCAGGCAAAAAGTCAGTAGTGGTGTAATTTTCAGTGAGACACACAAGCACCAGATTTTACCGGAACATCAGGCTTTTATTGCAGGTTTGAATGATTTTTACATAGTAACCCCTAACAAGAGCTACCGTTGCGGCCCTAACCAACGGCACTAAAAACCCCATCCCAACCCCCACAGGAACGCAGTTACAGCAACACACACGAGCAAGAGTCTTATTTCTATTTATTCTATATTATTATGTCTATTATGTTGGGTAATACAAGCATAACTGTGACCATAGGGGTGTTATTTCATGTCTAGGAGGGCTCTAATGTAAAAAACTGTATTTAGAAGGTCGTGAACAATTTCCTATGCTCTAACTAGGGAAAGATTCCATTTATAAACAAGGAATCCAAGTTTCATCCTGACCTACATCAACTGCTTTTAGCATCATTAACGCACAAAAAACATCAAAAGCACCACCCTATAGATATTCAGATACTTATATATGATATATAATAATATATATAGATTATATAATGTATATATATTATATAATATATAATATTATATAATATTCCCGCATGTAGACCTTGGTGGAAAAAGTTAGACGCCCCTGCGCTGTGCCTACGGCTAGAAGACGACATAATCTGGGCTTTTACAGGAGGTGAAAAAAGAAAGCAGCAGAAAATGTGACTGCTGTCAGAAAAGCGGAAAATTTAGACGATTACCTGCTTCTTGGGTTCAGTAAGCATCTTTTAATGATCTCCTGGCAGCTTCCGAATTTCTTGATTGAAGTGCTTATTGGGGGGGAGGCACCGCAATGGCTGTGGTAATTACATAGAAATAAATATGAAAAAATAGTTTATCTGGTCATAGCTGACGATAATTACATCCTTCAGTGTAGACATTAAAGCCGATCCTCTCCCTGGACACTTTCTTCTAAGAAAAAAAAAACACACACTAGAGGTAGACAAACACACACGACACAAAAACAACAACAAGCAGCAGCACACTCTCGCAGCGTTTTCAAAGTCATAAAACGAGGGGACTTCAAATGCAGCTATTTGTTTGGGGCCTGTTGTCGTGGGAATAGGCAGCGCGACTGTGCTGCCGCCTCATTAGAATTCCTTTCAAGTCGTCGAGTGCGGCCTCCCTCTGTTCCTCTTCCCCATAGTCCCTGACCCCGACGCATCTCCACGGGGCTGAGGTAGGGCGGGGCAACGGGAGAGTGGAGCGGGGGGGTTGCAAACTAAGCACGCACACTTTTGGATTATCATGTACGTTCTGCAAAGAGTACTTGAACTGGATGTGAAGTCACAAGACACAAAAAAGGGCGGGGGGGGAAGGAAGCAGCACAAACAAACGCTCTCCTCCCTAACGCTGTCACCTCACTGCATCACCCTCTCAGGGATGCGGGAGGTGGGGGTCACATGAGAGAAACCACAACGGCGGTGGCGGCAGTGAAGGTGGTGATGTTGTGTTTTTGCCACCAGAGATGGAAATTGTTTGCGTAGCGCACCTGGCTGCTTCCCGGCACATGAAATTATTAATATGATTATTATTGTTATTATTATTACTGCTCTCCTCCTCACGCGCTGCGAGGGAGAGACGAGTGCCGTCTCCCGGCTCTTCGGGAACCGAGAGGCACTTGGAAGTGTCGCTACTTCAAGGGGTTCAAGTCACAATTGCCTGATTAAAAAGATAACTTTCAGGAGAGACTCTTAAATACTATCAAACCAGAGCTAACAAATGTGCGTGACCTAGATCAGGGGTCGGCAACCCGCAGCTCTGCCCCTACCTCGGCCGAACGTGGTGTTTTTTTGTGCATTTTCTTAAAGAATGTGAAATATCTGACTCACCGCAGTTGTTTTGATTGTGATGCAAGTTACTGCACAGCAAAATAAAATTGTAGTTAACGAGAGCATAGATATGTTTTCATTATATCAGAGAAATTACTCGGAGAAAGGAAGAATAGGTGCACTGCAGCAACCGCAAAAACAAACCAAAAAAAAAAAATTCTCCTTTACATCTCCAAAAACCAGAAAAGTCTACCTCCGCTGTCAGGAAAAGTCCTTACATTTGTCGCTAGTTGCTGTGTTAGAAAATAAGTCATTAAGAGGAGATCGGAAATAAGGCGAAGCCGTTCACGGAGGTGAATACATGAAATAATTGTTCATCAAATTATTAGCTCTATTCTCCAAACTAAAAAATAAACAGGAACTTGCTCAGAAAATGATATGATTGTTAGGTCACAACCGCTCATACGAGCTCCTCTGGCCGAGGGTAGTTGCCGAAAGTGTAAGACGTGCTGATTTTTGAGCCGTAGACTTTTGTTGGCACTATTGTATTGTTACTATTGGCACTTTTGTTTTTTACAGGTTGCACGACAAACTTAAACACTTCTTCATGTGTCAGAGATTTCTTACGTGGCCCATGCGTGTCGAGTACGTCAGTCATGCGTTGCCCGCATTGGCAAACTTGGGTATATTGTATGTGTATTTGTAATTATCAATGATTGTTTGTTTTTTTCCTCTGTTTGTTTATTCTAATATATATTCATATCTGATGGCTGCTGCAATGCATATTGTTATTTACGGGACCAGATATGACGTATACGCCTGTGTCGCATCTGCCCATGTGCTGCATAAAGTCACGGTTGATGAAAACATGCTGGAAATGTCCTTTATTAAGCATCATTATGGGGGAAAAAAATAATATATTACACATATTAAGTATGGTTACTGACCATTTATGTGGATAAATTGAAAAAAATAAATATCACAACACATGATGTTGCAGAAGGTCTGTCGTAAAAAATTGCAAGTGGAGGAAGTGACGAAGGTCCAAACATGTTTTGGGTATGGATCTCACGTCCTTGATGCACACAACGTACATCGCGCGCGGAGTTCTCGCAACCTTCATACGAAGCCCGCATGGAACGCAACGCCACTTTTATTGTTTGATGGGCGTCAATCTTAGAACTTACCGTACGAACGAAGCGACAGCCGTACGTCCGAGCAACCTCGGATTGTACGGTGGGAGTGTGGTGATGTTCATCAACTAAAAAAAAAATAAAACATGTAAAAACGGATTTAGGGAACACCACAAATTGTTGAATTTGATGTTGTAACATCCATCCATCCATTTTCTATGCCGCTTATCCTCATTAGGGTTTACGGGGATGCTGGAGCCTATCCCAGCATACTTTGGGCGAGAGGCGGGGTACACCCTGGACTGGTCGCCAGTCAATCGCAGGGCACATATAGACAAACAAACATTCACACTCACATTCATACCGATGGACAATTTAGAGTCGCCAATTAACCTAACATGCATGTTTTTGGAATGTTGGGGGCAACCGGAGTACCCGGAGAAAACCCACACACGCACGGGGAGAACATGCAAACTCCACACAGAGATGCCCAACGAAGATTTGAACCCAGGTCTTCCAGATCTCCTGACTGTGTGGCCAATGTGCTAACCACTCAGCCACCGTGCGGCCCATGTTGTAACATGTAATATTTAAAAAAAAGATTACAAAGCTTATAAGCTGGCTCCAGAACAGTTACAAGATGAGGAAGCAAAATGACTGAGGAGAGCAAAAGTTGCAGATTCCTGAGGTAAATCTAATAAGGTAAGAAGAAATACACTTGACGGCCTTCAAACATCACATTTTTGTACAACAACGCAAAATACAGTGGTTCTCATTGTGTTTATAAAACAGTCAAACACCTGCAGTCAAATGCCCCCCCCCAAAAAAATGGCAGAATTTTTTGAATTTCCAAGAAAATGATTCCCCTGAAAGACACATCTGAGCTGGAAGCACAGCCATACAATAACAACTCAATTTCACTTGTAACGCACTTTAAAGAGACGTGTATCAAGACTAATCTACACGACTACGTAAAAGCGGCAAAAACAAAAAATGAAATCAACAAAATGTTCACACCTTCATAAATACCCAACTTGCGTCAGATTTTTGATTTTTTGCACTTGTGTGTTATTATACATACAGTCATTTGTATGTCACTGTTTTTTATGTATATATATATATGTATATATATATAGCGAGGTCACATTGGCAAGCTGGGCTCCCCCGGACGAAAAGACCTCAGCGGGCGCCAGACTGCGAGGGGAGAGGGGCCGCGGAGCTTCTGCCCGTCACGGCCCACTAGTCGCCTGACGGGCCCCCGAGTACTGCCAGACTGACACCACCCCCGGCAGGGCACGGGGAGGAGGGTGGCATGGGAAGGTTGGGGGGAGAATCAGTATCCAATGCATTTTCTATCTAAAGAGTGGCACGGAGGAGACGGTCATTGGGCACAGGGAGGAGGTCTTTTCAGGTTATACACGCACACACTTTCCTACATTTCCTTGGGGATCAATACAGTAGCTGACCTAGAAGAGGACTGAAGATTATCATCATATCATCGATAGATGGCAAAATTATTCCGCTACAATAGGATTGGATCTTGCTGATTAAATGGAGGAATGGGGTGGCGCTGCAAATAAAAAGAGTGTGTGTGTGTGTGTGAACACAATCCAAGTTCTTGGCTCATGCTCCGGACACGCCTCAGAGACTCTGTGAGTGTTGCACACACCCCTACCTCCACCCGTCTACAGGCACTCGCTGACACACACACACACACACACACTTATACCTGCTACCTCCCTCTTTGAGGACACACCCACACTATCACAACACACACAAACATACAGTGATGCTCAGGTGCCAGTTCTATTGCCTCTCATCATATTCTAAAAATAGAAGTTGATAAAGGTACTTCACATAACACACACAAATGATGGACATTAGGGATGTCAATCGGCTATATTTTGAAGATCGATTAAGATCCGCTTCCGCCGCGAGATCCGGCCGACACTTTGGGTCACACTCCAACATGGTAGGTGCGATAAATGTGCCTCAAAGGCTGGTTGCCACTCAATTGTCGCCACACGGATGAAGGAGAAAACTCAACACTACCATGCAGACATGTCCTTCGCTCGTTTGTGAAGTTAGTTTCACGGTGAATACCCAATTTTCCTCTCTGTAGCTAGAGCGGTGGACTTCCCTGACTGTGCTCGGACTCCTCTGTCATGGTGCCGGAAGCTCTAACCATTGGTTGTTACTTAGGGCCGTCAAAAAATTACTATTGCATTGAAGACAGTTTGTCGGAAAAAAAAGTCATATTCTGAAAATGACACCACAAATGGATGTACAACCATGTCAAATGATTAGTCCTGCCCTAAACATATGGTAACGGCGGCTGAATAATTCCATGTCAGGATGGCTGTAATTCATTGGGTCGTTTATTTGCATGTCAAAACAGAGTACTCACGTTCCACACTTTCTTATTCTACACACTTGACTGCAAGCGCTTGCTCTAACTAGCATGCTGAACACCACTGCCCTCTAAAGCCCACACACTGAACAGCAGCCTGGAACAACACAATATGCCCGTTGCTACAGTATTTTGCATGCCCATATTTTCCACTTTTATCAGTTATTGGATGGACTGTTATTGTCATTAGGGACCTGACTCAGAGGTTTGTTACAAAAGCCAAACAATATTGTTGCTCATGCTGTGCAATAAAAAAGTAAATTCAGCCATACTTGGGGTGCATTGTTTTTGATGTTTTGAAGAGCCGTTTTATGAAACATATTCCATTCCACAAATTCTTGTTTGTAACAAGTTTAATATTTAAATAAAGATTGGAAACCACAAAATGTGGATCAGGACACATTAGAAATGATCTCAACGACAGGAAGGGAACTAACTAACCCGTGCTCTCCATGCTGCCCCGGTGCTGTTCACAGAATGGTGTATTCAAGTGCAATAGGAAACTCTTTTTATGTGGTTTTGTGCAGTTTTCTGCTGCACGTACAGTAATTATTCTCTGAAGAGAGGTGGGAAGCTCAGCTGCGCCTTGTGCGTGTAAATCCAGCACCTTTGCACCGCTAATCCTGTCACAGCCTGCCAAGTTTTTTGGTCGCACTGTCGAACACCCCCGGAAGTTGTCCCATTTTTAATACGATTATTACTTTCAGGAGAAATACGCCTCTAGAGGTGCACAAAACAAGCTTTGTCCTTTTTGCCACACACTTTCTAAAAAAAGGACCATTTAACACGGAGAAGAATGTACGGTACATGGGAACTCGTCACCATGCACGCCATGCTATGCTGTTGTCGTTTGAACGGGGCCTTAACTTCTTCTTACACTTGACATCAGTGAGAATGTGTACGTATGTGAAGTGAGAATTTAAGACAACCTGGATCAACATTGCATTATACCTCCATCTCCATGGTAATAAGTTATTTTACGTCCTAACAGGTTAGCTTTTTGTTACACTTGCAACAGAAGTCATTGAATCCTACAGAGTTGTGTCATTTTGCAACTTGTTTAAATTAATAATGTTTTTCATTTTAAAAAGGACGTGTGCAGTTACAGGATGTATGGTTTTGCTGGGCTGCAGCCTCACAATTAACTCCCAATTTGCTTCTTCTTCGGCTCTTTTTGCAACACAAAAAAGAAGACCAAGAATATACAGTTTTGGAAAGGGTTTCGGAAGGCTGGACCACTTTGTGATGTCAAGGGCACAGCACAGGCTCAAGGGCTCATTTGCCTCGAGACAAAAGTGACAAACAAAAGAGCAAGAGAGACTGACGAAGTGTGTGACAAAGGAAGTACGAAGCTGCAGGAAGATGAAGACAGGGATGAATGACTTTTCTGGTAGGCTATTGTTTCACCAGCTGTGTAACATGCACTGTTGGGAAAACCTGTTTAAATATTTAAAAAAAATATTTGTCTCATTAATCAGAGTAATAAATATCTCATGTTACAACAGGGACACCTGCATCTTATAGTATTTTCCACGTCTTAATACTGTAGTCATCTTATTTTTACAACTTGAAAAAATGTACCGTTATTTAAAGTTCCCCAACAGTTTGACTCTGGAAAGCATTCCATTATTTCCTACGGGAAAAGTTGTTGACACATTTCCATACATGTGTGGTCAACCTACCTTGGCTGTCTTTCACAGGGAAGCGCAACAAACAATTTCAACACTTTTGCCCAACACACACACACTCACACACACACAAATCAACAAGATCTTCCCATGTGGAATGAAGTTAGAAGCAGCATGAACGTGGTCAGAGAGCATCTCGCGTTCTGACGCACGGTAACTTTGCAATTAGACAGTAAATGGATCAATGTTGTTTGTATGTGCGTGTGTGTTTGGGCCAGGGAGGGAAGGTGGTGGTGGGGGGCCTCAGGGGCCCGTCCTAATGAGCTATCCGTGTGCATTCCTAATAAGAGCTCGCTGCAGCGCCCACGGCACTGTCATGCCGGGCCCAGGCTGACCTTGCTCAGCTGCCGGGTTGTGTCGTTTGCTATATTTATGGCAGCGGCACCATCACCTTGCAGTGTGTGTGTGTGTGTGTGTGTGTGTGTGTGTGTGTGCGTGTGTCTATACGTTCACCAGTGTGTGCTCTACAAAAGGGAGGGGGCTCGCTCTGGAAGCAAATACTGTGTATATCAGCATAATGAATCAAGTGGCGGGGAAAGAGAGAGAGAGTGTGTGTGTAGAAGGGATAGAGAAAACCATTATCCCTCTGCTGTTTTCCTCCCTCCCGGCAGGCAACCCCCGTGGTGTTTATTCCGCATTTTCCTTTTCCCATTTTTCCCCCCTTCCTGCCCCTTTGCATGGCCTGATCAGATTGCTGCTTCCTCAATGTCTGCACAGCAACATGCACGTTGGACGGCAAAGTGGAAATAGTTTGATGTTAGGGGTGTGCTCATTTTGAAGGTGTACGGACTAGGCAAAAAAAAAACAAAAAAAAAGTATATACACTTAAAAGGACAATAATTTCCTTGGAAAATTGTATAAATTAATAATGCTGTATTCGTTTTTAAATGTTGCGTATTCACACTCCTTATGGGTTTTTTTGTGACTGTTTTTAGTATCGCTATTTAGTTTTACATTTTTTAAATGGAGATTCTAATATTTCCATATCGCTGTGACCAAAATGAAAAGCATTTTAAAAAAATGAACTGTCACTGTCATAGGTTATTCTTCAAAAACTTAATTAGCACCTTTAGCCAGACTTTTTTTTATTGTATATAATTTCCAGTGATTGTTAAATATCTATTTCAATATATATTTTTCATTAAATGTTTTCCAACTGCTCCAGTTTTTTTCAGCTTCCCAATAAACTAACATAGCGCAAATATGCGGAACATGTTGGCCATATTTAAGCCATTTACATATATTTTTTTCCAACGGACCCTCACAAAAATGAAATGGGTTGTTTTTTGACCCATGATTCACCACTACACCAAGTGCTGTAGAAATGAGTTGCATAGTTTTTCTCTAATCCTACTAAAATGTGTTTGCCACATAAAAGTGCACAATTGCGGCAATATCCTTCCATCTGTGGGTTCTGTGTAATAGGCACTGGTGGAGAAATCATATATAAACCCACATCACACTATGATATGACTAGTGCAGTGAAAAAAGTGATTTTTAATAGCATTTTTAACAGCATTACTCGCTGTTGCTTGTATTCAGGGACGCCCGGTAGCTGGGAAAATAGGTATCGGTATTAACTGTACCAGTCTGCGGTCCTTTTCTGTGTGTATATGTGGTAATAAATGTTTGGGTACAGTTTAATTTTACGTGAATCGCTACTAGGTAGCGCTGACGGAATTCGGTCGGTACCTGTGAAAGTACTGAATTCATTACCCATCCCTACTTGTATTTACTGTTATTCAGAGAAATGTCCACAGTAATGAAACATAAAGTATTTAGATGTATATACGGTGTGGTAATATGCAAAGCTCCCCAGTGTTGGCTTAAGGAAGGATGAGGGACATGCTGTTGCGAATACTCATCTGTGTGTGTGTGTGTGTGTGTGTGTGTGTGTGTGTGCACCCCCATAACCTCGGGGCGAGGGGAGGCCGCTCTGTTTGTGTGGTGGGACACACACACAAACACGACAAAACAGACAAACATGCAGAAGATAAGCCAAGGAGCACTATGATGAGGGGGTTGGCTGAGAGGGGGGGTGCAGGTTTGCCGTGACCAAAAGTAAAGTTTTAATTCGGTCCTCGGGGACGCTGGTTACTCATACAACTACCCCTCCCGCCCTCCGCCCCCTCTGGAGGACCGACTTCCTCTGAAATCTATTCAAATCACATCTCTCCTCCGGATTTTATTGCATTTCTCAAACACACCACCACCACCACACCCCCCGCAATCACAAAGTGACAAATCACCGCACACTTCAGAGAACTAACGTGTATGTTGAAAGTGATTTGAGGAAGTAACTTCCCTGCCGTTTTTGGAGTATTATTTTCCCACAGCATCCTTATTTCCTGCATCGCAATAACAAGAGACTGTAACACTCACACTACATAACAGTGCAACATCACCACATTCCCAAAGGAACAGTATTCCCTCACATAATAGAACGCGGCATCTATTTACTCAGGAAAAACAAATGCATTTCTTTTACAATATTTAATTAAGGTTATTATTAATTACTATTTTTCCAAAACTAATATTATAAAATGAATTATAATGATAATATAAGGGTATTGTTCTTATGTCTTATGACAAGGTACCCGATAACCAATAGGGGCACGGAATCTACTGGAGTGGGGGCCATGATCCATCACCATTGCAAAGTTAAAAGGGGTTTTCTTATTGCAAAATAAATGTTGAATAAATAACTGGAGGCAGGCGATAATTGGATAGAGGCACTTTTTTTCTAAAAACAATATATTTTAGTAAGCTTTAATGATTTGGAGTGTATGAGAAAATGGGAAAAGAAAAACAGCCTTCTTTAACCACATGGTCCTTTACCAACAAGTGTATTGCAGAATACACCAGCAACAGAACCAATGTTGTAATGGGGTATGGAGCAGCCTGCTCGGCCAGCATTAATAAAACTGATAAGCTCGTTGCAGGGCTGCAAATGGAATACACACGGGTTTCAAACCAAAAGCATTTTATAGCGCATGCAGAGCTAGATATAGTTAATGGATGCTGACCACTCATGACCCTTCAAATGCAGGTACCCCCATCTTGTGGAGTTAGTACAAAAAAAAAATACATACAGAGGTTGCCTACAGCCACAGGTGCTAATGCCCTTGTGGCATTGGAGACCCCAGACCTGAATAAAAGGCAGCAACTGGAATTTTGACGGTAAAAAAAATTGTCATTAAAGAGGCTGCATACTACTGTAAATACTGTAGAGTGATGTATACGCACCCAAGACTGTCAAAGCAGAACACACACTATTAGTGTCTCGTACACGCACATCAAACACCGATACAGTATGATTGTGCACTTTTTTTCTTTTCTTTTCCCCGGCGCTAGACGCTTACACGTTTCCTCTGCCCTACACTCTCAATAAAGCAGGGGATGAGATCGTGGAGGTATAATTTGTTTATTCAGACGTATGAAGGGGTGGGACAGGCGGAATTTGTTATTATTTCCTTGCCAGCCCAATGCAGACACACATACTCTCTCACACACACACACAGCAGTGACACCTACAGCGTCGCAAGCTGCAGCCCAACTATCAGGCTCGCTTAAAAGTGTGGCGTGGGGCGGTGGCGGAACGGAGGATGAGAGAGACGGGGTGCCAGGACGAGGAGAGCTGGCGTGAGAAGAGAAGAGAGCAAGAAAAAGCGCTACTTGATATATCTGTAATGTCCCTTAATATTTTCATTTTGATGTAATTTGTGGCCCCGGTTTTTTAAATATCCGCTCTGTAATAATGTTTAATTTCAAGGGTCAGTCTGCCAAGGAGTATATTAAAGCTGATAAAACTCATTTTCCACAGGCCCAATATCGCGCCCAGATCAGGTTAGGAGGCCAGCCTCCCTGAATATTTCATCTTTTATCATGCCGATAATGGGGAGATGACAGAGGCGCATTATTACAATGAGAGAATTGCTCATTTTCCCAAAACGGGGAGGGCTGGCGCGGACCGCCTGCGTGCATCAGCGGCTGGCGGAGGCTGCCGACGGCTGCGAGGAGTGTTTGTGGCAATGAAAGTAATTCTTCGCAGAGGAGACGAGGAGAAGGAAGCTAAGCGGCAAAGTATGAAGAGAGGGAGCAACTTTCTTCGACCACCTGACTTATTTGATTGCCATGAATAATAAATGTGTGTGGAGGGGTGATGATGCAAAGAAGCAACAGCCTGTAGGTGTGTGTGTGCACGTATACAACATGTGTGGCTCGGAGGAGTGGGACAAAATAGATACTAGGGTAATGACTGACAAGTGAGTGAACACCGAACATTTCAAGTTCCATTTTATTATATACAGTATTCTTTAGAAATGATCACAAATTCACAGTACACGGTGACATTCATGCTTCCACTCAAAAAAAACACAGCTCCCCTGGCGCCGGCAGCACTCATGCGGCCCCAGACCCTGACTTGACTCTAAGCAAGACAAAATGATCTTACTGCTCACTTGTGTTGCCAGCAATTTAGACAATAATACAATATATTGACGATAGTGCAGTATATGCCGACTACTCTTAACAATGCAACAACATCGCATTGTCGCCCATACATTGTTATAACCACCTACGGTGGAGTCTAAAGGTTTGGACTCACTTCTCACTCACTTGGGGATATATTTGCCCCATATAATAAGTTTTCACAATTTTCAGAATTGACTGACATCCATTTCTTAAAGTAATAACGGTCACTCATTTTTAACTTTACTTAGCTGACTGGTTCTTGGCATAATAGGAATTCTAACAGTTGTCCAATAGGGCTGTCCATTGTGTATCAACCTGACTTCAGCACAACACAATTGGTGATGTTTACCTCATTATAAAAAGTCGAGAAAATCCACTAACCCTTTTTTTTATATATATATATAAAAATGGAAACTGTAACCGGCAACATGATTGTGGAACGATTGAGTCTCCAAAATAGTCCGATGCAATCTGTAGCTTGTACAAAATAGCAATCACGTCAGCACACGTCACACAAACTAACCTACCTATTACACCATGTGGGTGTAAAAATCTAGTCACAATTCCCCAAAAAAATCACCCGTTTATTCCTGCCGCAAGACATGCTGGGTAGCTGGGTAACATTTTGTCGTGTTTGTCGCATTTTTGCTTGATTGCTTAATATGTTAAGGAGGTCGTCGGAGAAGCAAACAAGGAGTTAACATGATCTTGATATCCAATGTTTTATAGTTTATATTATTGTTGCAGCTGGACTACCCAACATGCCTTGTGGGTAATTAAGCAGTTTTAGGCTATGTTACATTTCGTGCTTAGTTGTTGTTTAGATTGATGCATGTGATGTGATAACTTGCTGTAGATGAGTCTTCAGTTTGCTTGCACCGTGAGCAAGCATGTCATTCTGTCACGCATATTATTTTTATTTATTCATTTATTTATTTTTTACATATATTAGCCACACTGAACTATATGTTGCAAATATATACCAGTGTGTTGTGAAATTAGATACAGTATTTACACAGCAGGGATAAGCAGAAAGAAAAAGAAGACACACATTTTATGAATGTTTGTTTATATACCTTGTTTTCAAACAGTGTCTGTAACACGGCAATAAAACGGCTCAAACATAACAGAAAATTCATTGTTTTTATTCATCCTGTTCACTGAAACCACTGAAGTCATCTTTTTCAGTGTCTTTGTAGAGTTGAAGAGCCTCAAAACTTCTCCGTCACACACAATTTCACTCTCTCCGTTGCTTTTCATCTCCATGTTGTGAAAAATAAATATTTGGGTTCCTGCTGTGTTTTTCTTTGAGTGCCCCAAAAACGAGCGTCGTCATCGTCTTCTTCACGCTGGAGGCATCTGCTCATGCCCTAACCCTGGTGCATTATAGGAAACAATCTTGTTTTAAGCATTACGTACAAACACATTTTTGTTTTACATTTAAACAAGTTAAAATCGAAAATTTACGAGATTTGAAGTTGTAATTACCGAGAAAAAAAGTTGTATTTTCACCTTTGACCCAGGTCAAGAGTCAAACGACCCTTGTGACCCTTGTCTTTATAGCTGTCTCGGGCAATGCCTGTTAAATGACACATTAAAATCATCAAGATTTCGAGAATTACGTCGTAGATTTACAACAATGTTTTATATTTACGAGAAAAGATTGTAATTTTACAAGAGTAAATGAACGACTTTTAATCTCGTAAATTTATGACTTTAAGTCTCTTCATTATGATTTGTAATCACGGAATCTTTAGTTTTTTTTGTAAATGTGGCCTTAATACGGCGTCGTAAAACAAAAATACGGTATATATAGATGGGCCCAATTTTTTAACCCAATGTGGTCAGCGAGTCAAATTGTTTGCCCACACTGTCATAGTACATAATTCCACATTTGTTTTTTCATAGTTTTGATGAGAACCTACAAAAATAAATAAAACAAATTGAATGAGAAAGTGTGCTCAAACTTCTACGTGTGAGGTGTGTTATGAAGCGGTGCTTGTAAGTTGCTCTCTTTCAAATATAACAAGCATTCGGTGATTAAGGGTGCAAACGAGTCCGTGTTTGCGTGTTTTCATCTGACAAATCTAAGTAACTTTGATCATAAGTTGAATATCTGCAGCTGCTTGGCAGCAGCTGTCCATACTAGTCATTTTTGGTTCTAGGAATGTTAGACAACAGGAAAAAAAGCAACATGTCACTCGCTGATGCTGGGAACTCCGAGGTAAGTTGGATTGCAAGGTCTATACTGTAGTGTGTGTTCTCACGACACAGAAAATCTATTCCTTCAGTTATGAAGTTTATTTTCACGCAAAACCTATGAATTGTGACATCAAGTTACACCCCTTGTGTGTAGTGGGGCGTGAGGTGCTAATGACATATTTGAAGAGGGTCCCACTCTGTATTAACCTGTCTAATTGAGGCATGAGGACACACCAAAGCTGCAGTAATGGGCCAAGATTCTCTTTCCTCGAGAATGGATCTCTCTCCGCACACACAAAGCAGAACTAAACAGTCTCTACCATCAGAGTGGCTTAATAAATGGACCCAATCAAGGGGCTTCTGGGGACCACCTGTGTCCTGCACAGGTCAGAACCATTAGACCCACATTAGAGGGCCGTGATAGACGCGAGCGCAACGCCAGCCCCCACTATAATGAGGATAATAAGAGCGCCATAATGGCATATTTCTGGGATGGGGAAAGGAGGCGATGGAGCTGTTCTTCAGACTGGCAGAGAGAGAGAGAAAGCGATTCTGAGAAAACGTGGCTTGAAGCAATGCGCGATAACTAAAGTGGTCTTTTTCAATTACAGGCATGATTAGAGGACTTAATCCGTCACAATTCACAACGTAATAAAAAGACACATCACACGAATTAATGCAGAATGAGCTGAATGAAATTGTTCCCGTACAAAAGCGAAACTATTCCAATACAGGCGGCATAAGATAGAATTGTGTTTCTGTGTGCCCACACAACGTTAAATACTTTTTGCATTACAATACTGAATAAAACTATGGATATGTTGAAAACCAGTCTGATATAATGTATTTATTATGATAAGTTATTACAATGTGCCCTGCAATTGACTGGCGACCAGTCCAGGGTGTACCCCGCCTCCTGCCCAAAGTCAGCTGGGATAGGCTCCAGCATACTCGCGACCCTAATGAGGATAAGCCGTATAGAAAATGAAAGAATGAATGAAAGTTATTACATTTTTTACTACAGTATATACCATTCCATTTTCCTCCGCTTATCCGGGTCGCGGGGGCAGCAGTCTCAGTAGGGAAGTCCAGACTTCCCGGTCCCCGGCGAACTCTTCCAGCTCCACCGGGAGGACACCAAGGCGTTCCCAGGCCAGCTGTAAGACATAGTACCTCCAGCGTGTCCTAGGTCTTCCCCGAGCCTTCTCCCGGCTAGGCAAGCCCGAAACACCTCACCAGGGAGGCGCATCCGGATGAGATGCCCTAGCCACCTCAACTGGCTCCTCTCAATGTGAAGGAGCAGCGGCTCTACTCTGAGCTCCTCCCGGATGGCCGAGCTTCTCACCCTATCTTTTAGGGAGAGTCCAGCCACCCTATGAAGGAAACTCATTTCCGCTGCTTGTATCCGCGATCTCGTTCTTTCGGTCATGACCCATAACTCATGACCATAGGTGAGGGTGGGAACGTAGATCGATCGGTAAACAGAGAGCTTTGCCTTCCGGCTCAGCTCTCTCTTCACCACGACGGTCCGGTACAGCGACCGCATTACTGCAGATGCTGCACCGATCCGTCTGTCGATCTCACGCTCCAACCGTCCTTCACTCGTGAACAAAACTCCGAGATACTTGAACTCTTCAACCTGGGGCAATACCTCACTCCCAACCCGGAGGATACAATCCACCCGTTTCCAACTGAGAACCATGGCCTCGGATTTGGAGGTGCTGAGTCTCATCCCGGAAGCTTCACACTCTGCTGCAAACTGCTCCAGTGAACGCTGAAGGTCACAGCCTGATGAGGCCAGGGACCACATCATCTGCAAATAGCAGAGACGAGATCTTAAGGTCACCAACCTGGACTCCCTCAACACCTTTACTGCGCCTAGAAATTTTGTCCATGAAGATTATGAACAGAATCGGTGACAAAGGGCAGCCTTGGTGGAGGCCAACGTTCACCGGAAACAAGCTCGACTTACTGCTGGCAATGCGAGCCCAGCTACTACTTTGATTGTACAAGGACCGAATGGCACGTAGTAGCGGGCCACCAATCCCGTACTCCCGGAGCACTCCCCAACAGGACACCACGAGGGACACGGTCGAATGCCTTTTCCACAAGTCCACAAAGCACATGTAGACCGGTTGGGCAAACTCCCATATACCCTCGAGTCCACTTGCAAGGGTGTAGAGCTGGTCCAGTGTTCCGCGACCGGGACGAAAACCACATTGCAACTCCTGTAACCGAGGTTCGACTAATGGTCGTGCCCTTCTCTTCAGCACCCTGGAGTAGACTTTCCTAGGGAGGCTGAAGAGTGTGATCCCCCTATAGTTGGAACACACCCTCCGATCACCTTTTTAAAAATGGGGACCACCACCCCGATCTGCCAGTACAGAGGTACTGTTCCCGACTTCCATGCAATGTTGTAGAGCCGTGTCAACCAACACAGTCCTCCAACATCCAGAGCCTTGAGGAATTCAGGGCGAAACTCGTCTACCCCCGGAGCCTTGCCATTGGGGAGTGTTTTAACTACCCCAATTACCTCAGCCACGGTTATAGAACTGTCCGCGTACGTATCCTCAGACTTCCTCTACGAAAGGTATGTCAGTGGGATTGAGAAGGGCCTCAAAGTATTCCTACCACCGACCGACTATATCCTCAGTCACTCCGTCCGCACTGTAAACAGTGTGAACTGGGGGCTGCTTCCCATTTTTGAGGTGTCGGACAGTTTGCCAGAACCTCTTTGAGGCCGACCAAAAGTCGTGCTCCAAAGCCTCACCGAACTCCTCCCACACCCGAGTTTTTGCCTCGCGCACAGCCGAAGCCGCGTGCCGCTTGGCCTCCCGGTACCTGTCAGCTGCTTCGGGAGTCCCGCAAGCCATCCATGCTTGATAGGACTCCTTCAGCCTGACAGCAGCCCTAACCCCCGGTGTCCACCATCGGGTTCGGGGCTTGCCACCACGGCTGGCACCGACCACATTGCGGCCGCAACTACAACTGGCTGCCTCAGCAATAGAGGCACGGAATACGGCCCATTTAGACTCAATATCCCGGTCCTCCCTCGAGATGCAGGCGAAGCTCTGCCGGAAATGAGAGTTGAAGATTCGACGAACGGGAGACTCTGCCAGCTGTTCCCAGCACACCCTCACTACGCATTTGGGTCTACCAGGTCTGTCCGGCATCCTTCCCCGCCATCTAATCCAACTCATTATCAAGTGGTGGTCAGTTGACAGCTCAGCCCCTCTTTTCACCCGCGTGTCCAGAACATGCGGACGCAGATCTGATGATACGACCACAAAGTCGATCATAGACATGTGACCTAGGGTGTCCTGGCGCCAAGTGCACTTATGGACATCCATATGTTCGACCATGGTGTTTGTTATGGACAAACTGTGATTCCCACAGAAGTCCAGCAACAACACATCACATGAGTTCACATCAGGAAGACCGTTCCTCCCAACCACGCCCCTCCAAGTCACACTGTCATTGCCCACATGGGCGTTGAAGTCTCCCAGTAGAACTATGGAGTCACCAGCTGGGGTGCTCTCCAGAACCCCTCTGATAGACTCCAAGAAGGCTGGGTACGCCAAACTGCCGTTCAGCGCGTACGCAAAAACCACAGTCAGGACCCTTTCCCCAGCCCGAAGGCGTAGGGAAATAACCCTCTCATTCACTGGGGATGACTCCAACACAGAGGCACCAAGCCGGGGGGCTATTAATAAGCCCACACCACCTTGCCGCCTCTCCCCTGGACCAACTCCAGAGAAGAACAAGGTCCAGCCACCCCCACAGGGAATTTGGTTCCAGAGCCCCAACTGTGGGTTGAGGTGAGTTCGACTATATCTAGTCGGAATGTCTCTGCCTCTTCTTCAAGCTCGGGCTCCTTCCCCACCAGAGTGACATTCCATGTCCCAAGAACCAGATTTGGCCGCCGAAGACCAGGTCGCCCGGACACCCGCCCTCGACCACCACCCATATTTATTATTTATTATTTATTATTTTATTTGGCATATACGTTACAATAGAAGCATTTCAAAACAAGTTACAGTTACAGACTCCTCTCTGGCTGCTGATGTATCTGGCGAGGCAGCGCGTCATTTCTGGTTTTCAGACATGCTTTTCAGTGTTGTCCAGTTCAGTGGTGTCCAAAGTGGCCCAAGGCAGATTCAAAAATTAACTAAAAAAAAAAAAAAAAATCAGCATTAATTTTGCAAAAAAATTCAAATTTGAAAAAAAACATAATTTTTCAAAAATATGAAAAAAAATTACTCCATGTTAGTATAAAGATGAACTATTAAAGAAAGTTTTTTTTTTACTTGAAAAAAGTCAAATTATGGCAATAATGTTACATTTACAAGAAATAAAATACAGGAGAAATAGGAAAAAGTCTAATTCTAAAACAGTCAAACTATTCAAACCAAAACCAATAATTTTACAAGAATGAACTCATTTTAAAAGCATAGAGTTATGTGAAACAAAAGTAAATAAGGTATTAAATAAGTTAAAACATGTAGTAAGTAAAACATTATTGTACCTGTCATATTGTGAGAAAAAAAGACAGATTTAGGAAGAAATACTGCATATATCTACACGGGTTGGTCTACAAAATATTAAATTTGTCCTTGCATCCTTTCACTTTTCAATATGTGCCCCTCACTGGAAAACGTTTGGACACTCCTGGTGTAGTTGCTGTGTGGTTTTGTATTATTCTTTCCCTTGACTCTAAGCGTATTCATTAATCACTGTAACACACTTCAAGCTAGATTTATTGTGAGGCTATTTATTCCGGGGTACAACCTAATACATTGATCTACAAACTGAAGAAATGGTTATTCTCGCTGTAAAAGGCAACCTTTAGATGTTTTGGGATTGTCCTCCACCTTTAGGTAATGTGTCAGGCAGGGGTCTCAAACTGGTGCCATGGAGGGCCAAGACCCTGCGAGTTCTCTTTCCAGACGGTCACTAAAGCAGGTGATTTTAATGATCAACACCTCCTTCAATTTGAGGGAAGGAACTCATCAATTAAAATCACCTGCTGGAGAAACTGGTTGCAGAGAAAACCTGCAGTGTCTCCACACTCCATGGCAAGTTTGTCAAGATGTAATGACCTTCACAAAAAGGCATGCTCGAGACAATATTTGGACTGACAGTCATCTTCATGTCGAACAGCTTGCTAGTACGCAAGCCCTTGTGGTAATACATTACAGGAGACAAGAAGCCTCCTCTCCCCTTGGCAAGTGAAGGTGCCAGACAACTTCAGTGTCTCCCCGTGGAAATGAACGGGAAACCCCAAAAGGGTAAAAGAGGTCACTGCTGGACAGCGTGAATCGCAGCATGGAAGACTGGGATGGAGTCAATATGTCTGGACCCCACCCTGTCAAATAAACTGTCACAGGGTTTGGAGTAGGTAGGTAGCAGGCCCGTGCCGGGATAAAATGAATGGGGTTGGGTTGAGGGCTGGTGGGGGTGGGCCTAATGGTGCTGGGTACCAGACTGGGGCACCTCGGGGGACTTTTGGAAGAGGAAGAACCATGCTTTGTGACTCGTGCTACCAACCGTTGTTGCCTCATTTTGATTGTGAAGCCATGAATAATGCATGGCGGACGGGACGGAAACAGGGGCGGGGGCGGGGGGGATTGGAAAGATTGGGTACCTAAACCTTAAAAGGGGGGCCTTGCCACAGTGGGAGTCATTACCCATGAACAGTCACACTGATGAGATATGTGGAGAAGAAGAGGAAGAAGAAAGACGAATGAGGGGACAAACAAACATAACAAAAACAAAAAAAGGGCAGCAGAAAGACATCCAAGAAACTTCTCAAACATTTCATATCATATTTTTTATTACCATTTTCATCTGTCCATAGCGGTCACATCCAAAATATGTTTTAAAGACCTAAAAGGGCTGTACTGCTCCATTGTCTAACAATTTACTCTATTTGAAGTGAATACAAGCAATTGTAATGCCACCGCTGGAGCGAGAGGCAAAGAGAGAGAGAGTGTGTGTGTGAAATAATTAAAAGAACAGGGTTTGTTCCAAGTAAAAGGCCTTGTAATTAATTGTCTGTTATCTGTCTAATGTGAACAAGTGCAAAAATGTTGCAATCCTCATCCAAAACAGCGTGAAATATATTCCATTCTTAACAGGCCAGATCCAGACACCACATAATACACCTTTACTCGGGTTGCCGGGCAAAGTGAGGGTGCATGGAGGGTGCTCTCTGTGTTTCTGCATGTCTCATTTCACATCCATAACACTAAATTTCTGGTTCCAACTAAAAAACATAAGCAACCGAATTTACCCGAGGATGTTCGCGGCATCCAGAGTCAAATATCACACACGTTACCAGAGACCTTATAAGGCATCCTTCAACACTTCCACAACATCACTACTGGCAGACGTTGGGTTTTTTCCATTTTCTATATTAAATGGCAATGTACATGTTTATCGGTTCTACTATGATAATTTACGGGATATTTTGTGTTACATTTTTGCAAATTGTGGTTGCAGGAGAGAAATAACTTTGGGAGTTATTTTGTTAGTTCAGTGGTTTTCAAACTGGGGGGTGCGGCCCCTGGGGGTGGGGGGCGCGGGGCTACTATGAACACGACCATACTTTTACGCGGTGAAAATCATTTTATCTCCAAAAGTGGGGGCGCTGCAAAAAAAAAGCACCGTGTTAGGTGATGGATTGGGGGGTTCTTGTCCCGGTGGAAGTGGCCTGGGGCTTATCGGGAGCCCTTTTCCAACCATTCAGAGTGGGAGTAGTTTGGAGAGTTGGTGAGAGGGGAGTAGGCTTGTAGTGTGAATTTCAGATAGATGATAGATACTTTATCAATCCCCAAGAGAAATTTAGGCTCTCCAGGGAGAAATTTACTGCAAGGAGGTAGTTTTGAGCCTGAACGCATACATGAAGTCCTGTTTCATTGCTGTAAATATTTTTGTGAATACGTTGCACTTTTTCACATTTTTTGCACATTTCTTTCACTGCAATGAGCAATTTGGAGATCACAAACACCCCAAATGTATCATTTTGACTCCACCATCGTTTCTCCTCACTGTTCTGAGTGGCTTGCCAAGGATCCCTGCGGCATTAATGGTAGCCACCGCACTTTGTTTTCCAGATACTTGCCAAAATTAAAGAGGTACCACCGCGCCACAACATTTCACGGAAATCAGTGGTCTAGTTTTTGCATAACGGGCCAGCGATGCGCCAAAATAGCGTCCCCCATTTTCTTGTTAGCGTAATCTGACTCTTCTACTGGCACACAAAAGGATAAACAAGCGGCAAAACATGTTCTGGTTGCCTGTGCTGTTTTTTTTCTGACAAACACACCAACAAGTGTACATGGTTTTTCCCCTAAACCATCAAATGGTCATGGAACTACGCAGCAGTTTGGATAAGACATTTGAGCACTACCCAAACGGGGTGCCACTAATGTATCCCCATTGGCTCATCACAGCAGCTTTTCAGTTTAGGTGCACGTCTACCAGCGACCACACGTAAACAGGCCGACATAAACCGCCGAGTGTTCAACACTGTGTATTATCTCCACTCCCGCGGCGGCTGAGTCGCTGTAGCAGGACAAGGTGTTATCACTCATTCTGATTCCGTATTACAGCATGACGGATGGGCCCCCGCGGGCCGGCAAGCGCCGCCACCGCGCTTATTACCGCGGCTCTTAAGTGGGAGTTGATTTAGCTTAAATAGGTTGTTTCATAAAGGAGAAGACACCGGCACTGGCGCTGTGGCGCTGCAATGCGCCACTCTAATTGAATAATGCCTCCTCTACATACCTATTAGGAAGCTCGGGTACATCGTGTGCCCCAATAATTGCTTATACAACTTGGCTAATTTGGTCTTCCTCTCTTGCACGCGCACACACACACACACACACCACCATCAGTACATTATGGCATTATTGAATAACCCACAGCATCTACTGTATGTCGGGGCCTGCTCATTATTGCTCTGGCGTATTAGTGAAAACAAAACAAACTGGGCCGTATTTGGGTCGGGAATACACTTTTAGACAACAATTTGACCTAAATCCAATTGCATCCGTCTCCTCAATGCTATAAAAGTGCAAATACACTATCAAGGATTAGTGTTTCATTAGCATATCACAGGGAGATATTGCAGCGCGAGTTCCTGTAATACAAGTGGCATGGTGTTTTGGCGTGGAGGTGGTTAGGATGGGAGGGGGGATTGGATGAAGGCATTTTCTTTTTGTTTCCCGTTAACAAAATCCTGATACCCCCCCCCACCCCCTGCCGCCCAAGTCTCTGATTTTGCTTTGAGAGATTATTTTGCTGATGCAACAGCGCGCTGGCGCGTGAACCGCGCACGGCTGCGCCAACTCTCTGGAAGCAAACAAGGCTTCGTGGATTCCTGCCAGGAACAGTACACTCACGGGGTAGCTGGCCGTCAATCACAAATCCTCAAATGGAAACACAACGTTTGCTTTGCAACACCCCCCCCCGCTTGCTATGTTACGTAGACACGTTGCACAAACAAAACAAAAAACTCACAATACTTTGGGCTGACAGTTTGGTCTCTGAATGTGACTAAATCCATCTGCCTGGGCTAATTTTAACTGCAGCAGGGGGAATTCCGCCGTGGGTCACAAACACTCAGGCTGGAATATCATTTACTTTTAAGCTCACATGCATTTGGTATCCTGCACCTGACACTCAAACCCAACCATTTCAAACCCTGCATTTGACACCGAAGGTGTACATTTGTGGCATATTAAATAATTGCACAACTGAAGGAGCAGCGGGAGCCTGAGCCTGTTTACTGTTTGTTTAGATAACAAGGCTCTGAAATCTAATGAGAACATTTAAGAAAACTGTGTTCCTTTCAATTCAATTGCTTTTCCTTTCTTGGAGTTGTCTAACTGCACGTTTCTGGCAAACTGTTTCGGCAAGATCTCACTCAAAATTCACTCAAGATAGAATTTACCACGTGGAATATTTGACAATATTATTCCCAGCTCATTTATTTCCAGCCTAAATCATAAATGTGTCATTTTTTTAACAAAGAAAAAGTCGCTGGGGATTGACAAAAGTTTCCGGCTCAGTTCAGAAACTTGGAGCGAAAATGCGGCGCTGATTCGCTCATTTGCCCACACTGCCCCATAGACCTCCCAGAGACGCCGAGTGCCCGGCCGAACTAAGCCCAGCATTTATCCAATGATAACAGTGGAGCAACCTACTCTACGCTTCCGTCAGTAGAAGTCCGACTGTGGGGATGAATGAGAAGGCAGTGGCGACAGTTACCTGTGATAAGCAGCTGATTCTGAATGAAAGATGAAAGTATCCTAGCGTATATTTAGTCTATGAAATGTACATATTTCACCAATTTTTTTATATTTTAGGGTAAGCTTGGCTTCCCTTGCAGTCTTAGAGCAATCAGCACCTGAAATGAGCCTCCGGGGGAGGGGGTGACCCGTTACGACTTTTCATTAAAATGTCTGCCCGATAAAACGGTCGTGATTTGGTCGTAATTTATGACGCCATTAGAGGCCAATTAGTGCCAGCATGCCACTGCCGTGCTCAACATGCCAGGGTCTTTGGCAGTTAAAAGGAGAGCGCACACTACTGGGTCTAGCAAAACATGCACTAGCATATTAAAAAAAAGTCTCAGAGCTCCCCCGTCAACAAGGATACTTGCAAAAGCATGTCATCCAATATTTTGTCATTTCCAAGTCTCACAATACCGTACCGGACGTGTGTTGTCCAAAATCTAGCCTTGATGGTAGAATTTAGACAGTAGTTTTAAATTGCGTTTACTGGGAACTGGCTTTGTGTGTGTCTGTAGCTTTAATGCTAATGAGCTGTGACTGTCCATGCCAGTTTGTGTCACCACAACAAATGCTGTTGTACAAACCCAACAGAAGAGCAGTTTTAGTGGCAGATTACTATCACTGTCCTGCTCCACTGACAGACTGAGAAGATGATTCCTCCACCAAGCCATGCAAAATGTACATTATTTTTTACCTAATTATGTATTATTGCATAACAAATTTGAAGTGTTTTGTTCCCTATTTATTTATTCCTATCGTATTTTCTGATTTTCTTACCTCTCCTGTCTTTCCTTGGTTGTTTGTCCAAATAAAAATGATTTATTTTGAATTTTATTTTATTATGACATTTTCGCAGAGCAGCTGGAAATCTGAATACTCTTGCAGGTTATGTATTTATCCATCTATTGACTTTTTACGTATAGGGCTCAAATTTTTGTTCGCGCAGTGGTAATTTCGTCTGGCATAACACACCTAATATGGTAGACCGAGGCGCCGACTGATTCAGCCTGGCGTAGTAACAATTTCGTGCCAAAAGGCTTCACTGAAGGTGGGCTAAGAGCTCGTCAGCTCCAAACTGGTCTACTCTCGGCTTAAGGCGAAGCGCAGCCGGTCTAGTGGTATTTTGGCTGATTGGCGCACACGCCACCAAAACCTCACAGGCCGATTTACAGGCACATTTGAATGCATTTAATAATCACAACAAAGTAACTATCTGAATCAGCACATACATTTTGACATCTTTGATTGGGTAACCCAGAATTGCAAAAATTATGATAAAGAATTGGTTAATAGAAGTTATGCAAACACAAGTGACAAGGGCCAGACCAAAAGCTTGGCAATGCGTCTTTTACGCACATTTACTCTGGATTTCATCCCCGTTATGCATAGTTTGTTTATTCATATTACATTTACATATTATATTACTGCCGCACGGTGGCTGAGTGGTTAACACATTGGCCACACAGTCAGGAGATCTTGAAAACCTGGGTTCAAATCTCCGTTGGGCATCTCTGTGTGGAGTTTGCATGTTCTCCCCGTGCGTTTTCTCCGGGTACTCCGGTTTCCTCCCACATTCCAAAAACATGCATGTTAGGTTAATTGGCGACTCTAATTATCCATAGGTTTGAATGTTTGTTTGTCTATATGTGCCCTGCGATTGACTGGCGACCAGTCCAGGGTGTACCCCGCCTCTCGCCCAAAGTCTGCTGGGATAGGCTCCAGCATCCCCGTGACCCTAATGAGGATAAGCGGTANTGTGAATGTTTGTTTGTCTATATGTGCCCTGTGATTGTCTGGTGACCAGCCCAGGGTGTACCCCGCCTCTCGCCCAAAGTCTGCTGGGATAGGCTCCAGCATCCCCGTGACCCTAATGAGGATAAGCGGCATAGAAAATGAATGAATGAATGAATATTATATTACTTATTCATATTACAAATATAGGTTACTAAATACAAGTGTCTTTATTAGTGGGGAAAAAATGCTTACCTTACCTGTAATGCCAACCTCAACCCCACCAAAACCCTCAATACTGACAGCTGAGTGGGTGGAGGACACAATGACCCCTCGCCAAGCTTAGTGTCACACTGGTTGAGGGGCCCCCGGTGCGCTGATAGTTTTGGTTTTGCCCTTTTTCTGACATCATTGAACCGTTTTTTACACTGGGGAGCGGTTCTCAGTACGTCAGGGCAAACCTGATTCACAATACTTGTAATCTCCTCCCAGGCCGGTTTTGCGTCATCATCCCGTGGAGGTCTGCTTGCGTGACCATATATTCGGCCACTGTGAGCTTGGACCTCCCGGACCTAAACATCACTCTCCGTCTGGGAGAAGTCTTCATCCATGTTCAACAAACCTTGCAATGCGCTTCGCCAGACGTGGATTTAAAAAGGTGAGGAGAGGATTTGACCCGGTTGTGTTAAACCCAGCCACGTCTTCTCTCCTCTCTCTTTACCACTGCCGCCAGTAGGAGGGATGGAGATGCACTTACACCAGGCTGGCCCTGGCACGAAATTGCAAAATGAGCCTAAAGCACACCACATTGGCAAGGCCGCCTGGTCTACGAAATTAGAGCCCATGGACTAACCCTGCACTGGTGCAACATGGTGCGGATCAAAGGCAGTATCATGTCCATGAGGAAGGAGGTTTTTGCTTCGCTTGAAAAGGCGGGAGCAAACGAGTGAGCCACATGACAGATTATTCTCACAATTGATGTTCATAATCAGGCTCTCGGGACACACATTATGTTGTAACAGTAATAAAAGCACAGTTTTGGGGTTCATTCTTGAATCTGCAAAGAAATATTGTGCAACATATAGCCTTGGTGGAAGTAATACACACAGCATAAAAGAGGGGGCATGGCAATTTCTCACACACTTGCTCCAAATTGCTTGGTCTTAAGTGTTAGTTGATCCTTCACAGAGGCCTTGTTAAACTTAAGGAGTGTGTCATCAGCATTCAGAGTGCATGCTTGGAAGTGACTCAACAGCTCGTGTAAAAGATGTGTGTGTGTGTGTGTTGCAGGGTAGGAGGCTTCTCATCAAAGCAGGTGCAGCCATGCATGAAAGTCAATCCACTGCTTGTGTGTGTTTTATTTATTCATTAGTGACACACGACTTGAAAAGGAAGAAGAGGGGTGCAAAAAAAAAAAAAAAGACAAGAAAGTTCCATTCAAATAAGCAGACCATCCCTAGAGCGCGACACAAATGCAATGACATAAAACGTGTGTGTGTGTGTGCGTGCGTGTGTGTTTGCCGCTCGGGGGAGGACTTCTTTTAATTTAGGGAACCCCTCAGGGGAAATCGAGCCCGTGAACATGCAATTATGACAGTCATCAGCGGGGCACGCATAAAGTGTGATGGCGTCAAGAGAAGCAGGAAGTAATTGGAGGTTTTTCTTTTCCATCATTGATCACCGCTCCACACACACACACACACACGATATTAATTTACAATATAAAACTAACAAACACAGGCGCAATCTGTAACAATCAACTGTCATTTTTGGGGGGTTGGAGGGCCGTCATCATTGGCCAATTATTATCCTATTCGGAGCATTAAGTCGCCTCATATTAGGGTCAGCTCACCCTCATTTTAAGGGAGAAAATAACTTAACCTCTGCTAGAAATGCAAACCCACAGCCCAGAGGAGAACGGGGGAGCGATCACATCAGTCTTACAAAATTGCTTGTTGACGGGATTCGATGATGTCATTGCTAAAAGACTTTTTTGTTGTTGTGCTCGTGTCTTTTTTTTCCACTTGCCTAATATCTAAACTAACTTGTCCAATGCTGAAAGTGACACCAATACATTTTTATTTCTGGTATTAGGCCTCCTTAGAACATGCGCTCTGATTGGCTCTATAACCCATGAGCACGTCCCTGATTGGGTAGCTGAATTCAGCGACGTGAAAGAACGGGAAGACACGCTCAAAGTGGTAGTATTTGCATGTAAAACATATACGAGCCCTAATTATAAGCAATGGTTAACTTATTGTTATAAGCATGTGTTATAATGCATGTGTGCATGCTAAAATGTGATAAATGCAAAAAGCTTCTGCAACAGAACTCCTTACTTTGTGCATTTGTCATACATGGTATGACAAATGTGTTTTTCCAGACCAGTGTTTTTCAACCACTGTGCCGTGGGGTAGTGTCTGGTGTACCGTGAGAAATCATCCCCTTTCACCTAATTGGTGTATAAATATTTTTTGAAAACGAGTCCGCCAATAATGTGCCATTACTGAGTGTCTGTGGTGTCCAATGATCGGCTGAGTAATTATGTAATAAGATAAATAGCAGTAGGTGGCAACATTTTATATTGACTTTATATTGTTTCTATAGCCTACAGAGATTCATGTTTACATTTTCCGCTGGTGGTTTGCGTTGGTATTTTTGGAAAACACTGCTCTAGAATGCTCCAACTAACACCTACATGCAATTGCCCGCCTATAGTTGTCAGGTGCATGGTCTACAAAAGCAAACGAAGCGACACTGGTCTCTAAGTAGGTCTAAAAATTAAAATGACCTTTTCAGCTTTAGCTGCTGGTAAACCCCTGCTGTATTTTTTCCATGAACTCCGCAAGCTTTATCTAGCTTTATATGCACTTTAAAATGTGGCATTTAAGCAACTTCTTTACAACAAACACATCAGCGCTGTTAATTACTTATTAATTAGGGATGTCCTGATACATCTTTTTCACTTCCAATCCGATACCCATTTTGCACTTTTGAAGACCAGCCAATGCTGATACTAACATGATATCAGCACAGATCATACCTACTTTTATTACTTGATTAGTCATGTGCAATGCTATAAAAAGCATGATGAAGTGATGGAACCCAAACAGAGAGCAATAGTCAGCAATGAGAAAAAGGGGCCCATTTACTTCCTGGTGCATCGTCTTATCAACAACAGACATAATGTAGCGAAGCTCCATGGTGCTGAACGAAGTTTTTAAACTCAAGGGGCTGTCTCTTTTCTGTTTGAGCCAATGACCTTTTGTCGTATTAAACTTTCCCCTGCCTGTGACGCCATGGGAAACTTTTGCATGACATGTTTTGCACACGGCTGCAGCGTCTGTTTCGGGCTTTAACAAAAAAAAATACAGCCGCATTACCGACATCACTCCTGCTCCTTGCTAGACACGCTAGCACGCGCTGTTGCTGTGAGCACATGGGCTTTGCATGTGCAAAGAAGCACTGGCGTGGCCTCCCGAATCGGCGTGTCGACACCTGCAACTTCAGATGCAGGGCCCTATCATTCATTTCTGTTTTGATTTATTGCGGACTTTTGACCAATATTGTATCGGATCTGGATACCATTACTATTAATGCGGGTTGAGCATTTTTTACATTTCAGAAGTAACAGCCTTGCTCCAATTATCGCCTGCTTCCAGTTAACTCCCAATCTTTCGAGTTGATGCGATGATAATGGTTTTGGTAGTTAAATTGTTTTTACACTTGTGTGACAGTCCATGTATAAATGTTACTTGTGCACCAATAAAAACCATTAAGGCCAAATTATGACTTTAAATATGAAATATTTGTTTCCTTTGGGTAATCAGTGGTTCCACTGTAGTCTGACCACAAAAAAAAACTCCATTATGGGATACTTTTATAACCATAAAGAAATGGTAAAATGCTTTGACAAAGGGTTCAAAACTGTGATTACTTTAAGCAGAAGTAATAAAAATGCCACAGCAGGCACCGGTGCGCAGTCCACAGGCAGGGAGACGGGGTGAAGTGTTTTCCAATAACTTTTTCAATTGAGTCGAGCAAAGTAAATCCATTTAGTTGGTCATCGTCATATGAATGACTCTCCTAAGTCGACCTGGACTTTGTGATTTTAGGGAATTACTGTTTCCAAATAGCCTCCAATTTCTTTCTTTCACTTAAAATCAAGTTTTTTCTCCCTGAAAATTATTTTTCCACTTATATTACATTGGGCCTTTATTGCGCTGTCCCTCAGGTGGGCTTTGATAAGAGAAGGGGAGGCCGGACCTGAGGGTCCTGTGTCGCATCAAGCTTATTGAGAAAGACACAACTGGATAGTCTGACTTTCCCACTCAGCAAATCCCTCTAAGTGAGTTACCTGTCTAGAAAAGGTAGCCGGGATGGAATAAAACACTCACTTGTCACTTTTATTAACCCTCTTATACTCCGCTCACCCCCCTCGGCCCGTGTGCGCCGTGCATCACCCAGCCTCCTCATCTCCCCTCGCATTAAACCCCCAATTCTTCCCTATCGTACCCCCCGGAGCCAAAAATCATCTCCGCTTTGCATAATGCTCCATTTAACCTGATAGCGGTGACACGGCAAGGCAGTCGGAAAGAGAGAAGCCAGAAAAAAAACCACACTTTGTCCTCGCTCTCTTATTTTTTATCAGTGTCTCTCTCCCTGCCTCCGAGGCTAGCGGTGACCCCTGGTGGCAGTTATTATCCACAAGGTCGCAGTCGGTCCCGAGTCCCCTGAGCCGGACACGACCTCATCCTAATGTGGTCCCGGTGAAGCCAAATCCCCTCCTCCCCCCATGACGACTCGTCAGATTGACACAATGGAAGACGTTTCCACGTGTGGCAGTGCTGTTTAAATTTACCGAGTGTTTAGGGACGGTTTCCGAGGGGAACGGGGCTGAAAGCGCACACTTCCGCACACTCAAACCGCTAACGAGGGATGAAATTATCATTTAAACTGTTAAAAAGTCAGCAGACAGGAAATTAATTGGAAAATAGATGAATTATGTAACTCGTACGCGCGCCGCTACTCAGCGGCTCAGAGTTTCTTTTTTAGAGAAATTGTGCTGCTGGTTTGCTTCCAGTTTGTTCTGATTTCATGCCAATAACGGAAAACGTACATGTAACCCATTCCGGGGTCAAGCTATGGCCACAAAGCTTGTATTTAGCGTACGGGCAGAGTTTATGGTTCGCTTTTGAAGAATCTGGGCTGCTGTTTGGCTTCCAAGATGGTCTGACTTCAAAGTAGTAGAAACACAAATTAATCTGTTCCAGGGTCCGGCTGCGGCCGTCATTAAACGTGTTTTTACTGTACAAGCAGCGTTTCGTCGGGCATCTTTGTGTGGACTTTGCATGTTCTCCCCGTGCGTGCATAGGTTTTCTCCGCGGTTTCTTCCCACATTCCAAAAACATGCATGTTAGGTTAATTGGCGACTCTAAATTGTCCATTAGAGTGTGAATGTGAATGTGAGTTGACTGGCAACCAGTCCAGGGTGTATCCCGTATCACGCCTAAAGTCAGCTGTGATAGGCTCCAGCATACCTACGACCGTAGTGAGGATAAGCGGTATTGAAAATGGATGGATGTGCCGTTGGTTGGCTTCAAAGTATTTCAAAGCAATACAAACTATATGAATTGATCTATTCTGTTGGTAAAGCCGTGGCCATCATAAAACTTGTTTTAATCATACAGGGGAGGTTTTGGGGATCGTTTTGAAGAATTGGGGCTGCTGGTTGGCCTTCTAACTGGTCTGATTTCAAAAAATTAGAAAATGTGAATTTTTGTGTTGCAGGATCATGCTGTGGCATCATTAATTTTATTTTGTTAAACCATAAAGGCAGGGATTTAGGGTTTTGTTTTTGAAAAATTCATGCTGCTGGTTGGCTTCCAAGTTGGTCTGATTTCAAAATTATAGGAAAAATGAAATGTGTTCCAGGGTCATACTATACAGGCAGGGTTTTTTGGCCATTATAAAGATATGACAAGACGATGGTTCCCAAATGAATCATTTACTCGGCTTAAGTCTCACAAGATTTGCAGACGTGATTATGGTTTTTGGAATGCATGTCTTCTTTGGTCTGTGAGGCGTATTTTTCCAGAAATTGTGGTTGTACTTGGGGCACGCTCCGTTTTAGAGGTGGTATTGGAAAACAATATCTATCATGACATATAAAGGATTCCTTGTTAGCAACTCATCCTGAAAACCGTCTTTGTTTTTATATGTTCCTCAAATCACCAAAACACTCAAAGAGACTATGAAGATAGGACAAGTCCGGTGGACGTCTGTTGTCGCATCTCCTCCTGTGACAATTCTTTCAGGTCCCGTGCGAGAACGCCGCAAACACCGCCTCATGAATTCAAATGGCGCCGGGAATGTCGCCCTTTCCCGCTGCTACCAATTTATATTTTCCATATGGGTCCTTTTAAAGACAAATGGAAGTCAGCTTGTCCCCTTCTCCCCGGGAAATAAAAGGTTGTCAAAAGTCAAGCGGGGGGAAAAAAAAGTCTGAATCCAGCGCACTGAGGGCGGGTAAACACAAACCAAACAGCTCCCACAATGCCTTGCTGTTGGCCAACCTGGACGGCCCCTCCCTCGGAGATGTGCTGGTATTCTAAATGGTAATTATGACATGAACACACACACACACTGCAGGACGGAATACATGCATAAGACAAAGCAGAGAGAAAGTAGTCGAGTGTGATGAAGTGTAGTGAGAAAGAAGTGAATCAAGCAAGACGAAAGAAAGGAGGCGGTGGGGGAAAAGAAATATGTAAATGCAGAGTCAGAGTTCAGGTGGAGAGAGGATTCATAATGTGCACAGCTGACCTGGGGGCGGCCAGGCTGAGTGTCCGGGGGACGTTAGCCGAGGAGGACGAGGAGGAGGCGTACGGTGGGCAGATCCTAGCGATTATCATCACCTCTCCCCTGCTAACTCGCACTCTATTTCGCCGGCGGGGCAAAGGTGAGGCGGCCTGGGGGAGCATGGAAGGTGAAGGGTAATGCGGGGCGGCCGTCGGGGTCGGCGGCTGTCGTTAGCAATGCGCCGTGACCTGCTCACACGTCACTTGGAGTTTTTTTTAGTTTCATCCCGCACGGTCTTGCTTCTTCGCCAACGCCGCCACACTGAGCTGCGACAGATAAAAACGCACCCACCTGAATTTTAATAAGTCAAATGTCTCGGCGAGGGTGTGCAGGGAGAAGTTTGCCCCCCAAAAAAGTCCAACTCCTATATAAAGAACACCGAATTGAAGGCAGTGTGTCCACAAAAAACAATTTTACTGCTAAAAGTCCTTCTACTCATACAAGGTTTACAAAAAACTGAGTTTATAAGGAGGTAAAATGATCTTTGATATCTTTCCTGATAATAAGTAGGGGATGTATTAGTAACAAAACGATGCCACATAATTGGATAGAAATGAAAATGATCACCCTATAGAGGGCGGCAATCAAAGACACCCCAAAAATGGAAGTGAAAAAATGATGCAGCAGGCTGATTCATTGTGCCAAAATGTCATTGTGGCAACTCCAAATGATTCTCAGTAGTTTGTGTGGCCCCCACGCGCTTGTACGCATGCCTGACAATGTCGGGGCATGCTCCTAATGAGACCACGGATGGTGTCCTGGGGCATCTACTCCCAGATCTGGAGCAGGGCATCACTGAGCTCCTGGACACTCTGAGGAGCAACCTGGCGGCGCCGGATGGACCTAAACATAATGTCCCAGAGGTGTTCTATTGGGTTTAGGTCAGGTGAACGTGGGGGCCAGTCAATGGTATCAATTCCTTCATCCTCCAGGAACTGCCTGCATACTATAGCCACATGAGGTCGGGTATTGTCATGGACCAGGAGGAACCCGGGTCGAATCGAGCTCTACAGTGCTGGGCAGTGAGCACAGGGCCCACTACAGGACGTCGGGCCCTCAGGCCACCCTCATGGAGCCTTTTTCTGATGGTTTGGTAAGAAACATGACAAGAAAATGAAAGATTAAACGTTTCAGTTGTGTTTTTACCAATGCTACAGGCTATAGAGACAGCACAGGAGAGGAAAAAGGAGCTGGAGGAGAAAGTGGAAGGACCCGTGACGCGTCAGATCAGAGGATCAAACGCGCACCAAAGCGACAAAAAAAAAAAAACCCAACACGCTGTACTTAAGTATGAAATAGTGTCGTCTTCCTCCACAAAAGATGGAGCCTTTGTATTGTCCCCGCTCAGCCCACCTCTTTATCAGCACAATTACAAGACAAGCAGAACCACCGCCGGGGCCTCACGACCGTCCCATCCTATCGCCTTACATTTCCACTAATTAGTCCTAAAGAGCCGATGAGCCGAGGAGTAAAAGAGCAGGCGAGAGAAAAGGCCGCTATCATGTCCAATTGTGTTGGGAACACAAGTTGTTTGGTATTTTTCTTTTTGTTGTCACCCTCTCGCTCGCTCTAAAGCCTTCAAAGGCGCGATTGTACGCCGCGGCTCAAGTGGCCTGTCGGTAAAGCGGACAGCAGCCGCCGAGCAACACAACAACAAACATGGCCGGCACTAATCAGGGCCGCTGCTAATGTAAACGATGTCTTTTTTTTTTTTTTTGCCCTTAATGAGCCAATTTTCCGCAGATACGAGGGGGGCTAACAATTGGGCCGGCCGCCTTTGATGTGATTCATCTGAAGGTTTGTTTGTGATCGCTTGGCACTTTTTTTTTTGTTGGAAGCCCGGCGCTCGGCCCGCTTTCATCTAAGCCCTGAAAAGAAAAACTCGATTGGGTGCAGGAGGAGGAGGAGAAATAAATATCCTTTCTCCCCTCTCTTTTTTTTTTTTTTTTTTAAAGACATCCACCCGCCTCCTAATCAGCTGACCAGCCTCCAATCCTTCCCTTCGAGTGAGAAGAGCATCATCCAGAAGGCAGGATTGTGTGTGTGTGTGTGTGTGCGCACGTGGAGATCAAATACACAAGTTATTAAAAGGAGCCCCCGGTGTGCCATAGGTGGACATTGACAGCGCCTTCATTAACATGGCGCTGACAAAAGGTGAGACAGACCAAAGAGGCAGCCGGCGGGCCAGGTGTGGGTGCCGCACAGCCTTTCAAGATGTCACCGCAGTCGGGGGAGGCGGGCGGGCGGTCCGTCAAGTACTGGCCAGGAGAGAGTGTTCTCCGAGTTTGCTTGTGGTTGTGTGTGTTTCGGACACACGTCACAAATTTAAATTAATGAACATGATGCTTGCACAGTTCGGCTTGTCGTTCTTTAACACTTTTCCATGTCTCAATAGTTACTCAATAGTTACTACTCAATAGTTACTACTAGTTCACTTCCCGTTTTTCACGTGTTCTGCTTAAAAAAGGGACATTTATCCTTTTCCACTTTTCTGACCTGTAAATGACCTGTTGTATTCATTCCCGTGTTAAACGATGCCAATGCGGCAGACAATGAGGTCTGCTCATTTGGAAGGGAGCCCTGAAAGCAGTTTCACTGACATCACGCAGCCCGGACTTCCTTACATGAGCAAGGAAATGTTTGACCGGGCGTGAGGGAAAGCTAATTTTCTGAAGTCTCACGCCTTTCCGACATTACTTGGTCGCGTTGAAGAGTCAGAAGAATTGTGTCCTGACTGTGTTTGTTTTGGGTGAGTAATGGGACAAAAGTGGTTTTGTGTGTAGCATTACAGAGTGTGCATGCAGGAAGTGTTACTTGCATACATGCAAATTACAAGCTCACCCATGTCTGGAGCCGCTACTAGCCGGTAAAAGAGGACATTTTAAAAAGATAAATTGCCATTTAGCATCAACTCCTGTGTCGCCAGAATTAGGAAGTGGGGTAGCTGCTCTATAGGACTCCAGAACTCAATACAAAGGCCCAAAAATCAGTATAATAGGTCCCCTTTAAGAATGCAAAGGGGATGGCGGGTGAGAAGCATTTATTTGGGTCTTTTTTGGGGTTTTTGGTCTAGTTTGTCTTGTAAGTTATTTTTCTTTTCAAAAGACAAACAAATAGAGAATATGTAGCATATTCCAGGTGTGTCGAGTCATTTGAAGCCCACAGCTCATTTTATATTGACACGCCCTTATTCAGAGCAAAACACATCAGAACAATTACAACCTTCAGGATGGTAAGAAATGGGAATTCAGTCCTACTGCGTTCATCCGCTGCAGCAAAGACGTCTTGCCTTGCTTGCCAAAGGCAGAAAGCTCTTTTGCCTTTGCCATCAGGAGTTTGTCAGTGTGAATATCTAACAGAAAAAGATTTTGGTGCAAGTTTTGACTTTTTAAGGCGATGATTTTAAACTTTTGATCAGGTGAGGAACAGCCTGCTTCAAATAAAGCCGTTTCTTCTTCTTACGTCCGATGCTCTACTTACAATCTGGTCGCACAAAATGGGAATACTTGCCATTTGCCCCCGGTCTTACACCGAGGGGAGTAGGGTGTAGGTGTGTGGGAGGGGTGCATTGATGTAATGTAGGTAGTCAAAGCTCGTGACCAAAGGCGAGACATCGGCCCACGTCCAAGCCAATTCTAATCAATCACAGGAGTTGAAGTTAACGCGACTCCAGGCTAGCCCGGCACCCGTTACGTACCTCTGCTTGCTAGCCTCTCTGGCCATGAGTCAGGGGCCCTCCGGGATCACACACACCCTGCACCTGCTGGGCCCTGCAGTTACCAGCTGTCAACTCCACGTGCTGTGGGCCGTCTGCTTGGTGTGTGTGTGTGTTTATATTGTAGCGGGGAGCAAAAAGTTACACACTTCACATGAAAGTGAAGAGGGACCTTCAAGAACGTGCACTTGCCTTGAACCTACTTTCAGGTCAAATATTTTGACTGTTTTGAAAAATGTTTACCAAAGCCAGAGGACGAGGTGTCGATTGGAAGCAGATCATTGGAGAAGACGAACTCCATCCATCCATCCATCTTCTATGCTGGAGCCTATCCCAGCTGACTTTGGGCGAGAGGCGGGGTACACCCTGGACTGGTCGCCAGTTAATCGCAGGGCAGACAAACAAACATTCACACTCACACTCATACCAATGGACAATTTAGAGTCGTCAGTGAAGCTAACATGCATGTTTTTGGAATGTGGGAGGAAACCGGAGTACCCGGAGAAAGCACTCTATTTTCTGTTGAAGAGTCGTTTTGGGGGAAAAGGTAAATAAATAAACAAAATGCTAACTAAAATCATGTCACAAAAAAAAAATCACTGGCTCAAAAAGGTCATAACATAAATAAAAAAAACTCACTTTCACCAAACAATGCTATGTAATAATAATAATAATGTTTGGAGTATGATGACATTTAGGATGACTTGTTATGATGTTCACGTTATGTGGAAAATGAACTTAAATGGTGCAATAGCTGCAAAGTCAGGAGAAACACACACTTAAGCCAAGGATATCCACTCGAAGACAAAACGCTCATCCTTTCCAAAACGTTTCCTGTAAAGACGGCGCTAGTTCAGAAAATGTGCGCGTCCTTATGAATGTACCTAAAACGAGTGAAAACGGTGTAATTAACATGCCAAACCTGTCAGTGGTGCTGTGACACGAGACAGGCCGACAACTAAAACACTGGGCAGGCTCGGTTGCGCAAAGTATTTCCACATAGTGGCCGCGCTAGACCTCCAGTTTCTCTTATCCCACACCAACTGTATAAGACTTGAGTGGTTTTCAAACCGTGACTTTTTCCCCAAACGGTGGTATTGCGTGAAACCGGTGACCAACCCATACCTAGCGGCAACCAACATTTGAAAGCGCACACAGAGGTAGATAAAGCTGCTGGATGCTGACCACTCAAGATACTTCAAAAGCAGCATCGGGTGGTTGCCTACAGCCACAGGAGCTGATGGCGATGTATATTAATATAGTTGATTTGTTAACTATTTTTATAATAATTCATGTACATTTTGATCAAATTTCACATACGCACTGATAAATAGACACGTGATCAGACATACCTTGTGTTTCAGTCGGATGTTGGCATTCTTCCGTCTGAATGGCGTACCCGCTTTGGGAACTCTGGGTTTAGGATTATTGGCACGTCTATTTAATACATTTAGCGTTACACTGACAGTAAAACCTGTGTAGGTCACCAATGGATTTAATAGTTATGGTGGTCAAAAAAAAAAGACATGTTCCATTGTTTAGCACGAGGGCATGACCTGAATCCCGAGCTTCTTACAAACCCTTGTAGCGGACACTGCTGAGATTCCGGCAACAATGGAAAAAAAAAATCTGTCTCTTTTGGGAAGGAAAGAAGAGGGGGGAAAAAATCAATAATGTGTTGTGATGTGAAACTGATTCCCCCCCCGGATTCGGCTGGGCTCTGTGAAAGCCTATTATTTTTGAGGCCCTGAGGTAAATAGTGGACTTTGTACCAGACCCGTGTGCTGCAGTAAGCCTCGGAGACCCGGTGCAGCGATTAAGCCGTACAGAGGCACATTTGCCCGGGCCGCGTCACGGCAGGCGGAAACAGTACTGTCATGGGGAGGGGGGTGAAGGATGAGGATTCAGGGGCACACCGGAGGGAAGGACACAGCGAGTACAGATGGCGATGGAATGGGAAAACGTATCAAGTCACTTAAGCTCATCCTAAAGAAGTCCCACTCCAGTCCTGTGGGTGGCAGTAATGAGCATCAGTGTTTCCCATACCTCAGTGGTCTCCAAAGTGCGGCCCGAGGGCCATTTGCGGCCTGTGACTCGTTTATGATTGGCCCGCGGCATATTGTAAAAATATGGATAATATAATACAAATATGGATATCGCTGTGGGCCGCTGCCAGCAAACAAGAAAAGTTTCGCCATTTAGAGATGTTGAGCTCACCACAACCACGGCATGAAGACGGTAGCAAGAAAGCCAACTAAGAGCGGCCTACGAGGCGCGATAGCTCGGACAACGGGATTGAAGGAGGACGAGGAGATGGGACAGGAGAAAAAACAAGTGACAAATCCCCCGTGGCCATCTACAGGCCATCCAACCCACCCCCACCCCACTGTCGCTACAGAATGGCCCCCTCTTTCTCATTTTCTCCTCTTTATTTATCCCCCTCTTGTGGTCAATTTGTCACTTTTGCATAATGCCACCATGGCGTGGAGGGCTGGAAAATGGGATGGCGAGATGAGCAGTCCAAGGCGTGATGAAGACGGGGGCGGGGGGCCACAGAGGAACTGATAAGTCCACTCCTCTGACCATTCATCTTAACCCCACCCCCTGCCAAAAAAAATAAATAAAACGATGTTTTGGCTGCATTCCCCCGCCCCCCACCACCAACACCCCCACCCCACTCACCCATCCCTCCCTTTTTGTACGCCGCCCCTCCCCTCTTTCTCTTCTCTTCCCTCCCCCTCGTCTCTCCAGGAGGCAGATGTCAATCATGTGCGTCTCCCACAATCCCTCCGGAGCTCATTGTGCCCGCGGTCGCTGGCGGAGGCCGGCGTTGCGAGGCGGCGGAGGAGCCGCAGATGGAGGGAGCGCTGTCAATCATTGTCACTAATTATTAATTTCTGTCACTCAGGCCCCCGTGGCAGCCACGAGGCGGGAGCCCTCTCGCTCGCCGTCCCTCCCTACCTTCCTTCCTTCTTTCCTTCCTTCCTCCTCGCCACTTATTACTAGGCAAGTGGGCCTGCATCCTAAGCCGCCTCCACTCCCCCTCTGTCCCCACCATGTTCAGTCCCTCTCCCTTGTCCCTCGTTAAACTCCCTGCCTCTCCCCGGCTTTGCCGGGAGTCGCCCGGGTCGCCTGTTGCTTCCGTTCCCTCTCTGCACACTCCTGGAAGGTGACTTGATTTGGTATGCCACCCCAGCCTCAAAAAGTTCAAGCTTTCATTATGTGGTGCACGTTCACCCCACCACCTCCTCCTCCTCTCCTCCAGCCTCCTTCCAAACCCTCTCAGTTCATATCAGCAGGTCAGCCCCTTTTCCTCCCTGGTCCTTTTTAATTGTATGCTGCCCTGCATCCCTCTCTCTTTACCCATCCGAACCCCACATTCCCTACCCCGGCGCCACTTCTCCACTTCTTCAAGCATCCCAAAAATGGCCACATGGCATTTTTATCCTCCATCTTTTCCTCTTTTGATACAACTCATGGTGTTTTGGGTTTCCTTTTTGCAATTTGCACAACTGCGCACTCAGCCTGTGATGGCAGCTAATGAGGGAGGCCTGACCCACGTGTAGTTGGGATACCCACAGCCCTCGCTTGCACTAAGGGTTCTGATCCACCTTCACCTCATTACCAGAGGTGGTGAGCTGGGAGGCGGAGGGGTGAGCGAGATGGAGGGAGACCCAGGGCGAAGGTGAGAGAGTTGGTGATTAGGAGTGAGTGTGGACACACACACACACACACACACACGCATCACTAAGCCATGCATGCATGCTTATACCTGAACAAATATGATGATGATTAAGATGCTATAAAAAAGGAAAGCTATATAGACCATTTGGCTATCCATTTGTTGGGATTTTTAATTATTTTACGCAAAAGAAATAAGCGAAAAACATTTAAGCAGACCTACATTTAAAATGTATACCATCAAACTAAAAATACACGTAGTTTTTAATGTAATGAAGTGCAAAAAGAAGTCACTGCAAAGGCAAAACTGGAGAGGGGCTGGTATTTGATAATGACTTGGAGAGCATGAGAAAGTGGGAAGGGGAAAATATAGCTCTCTTAACACACACCGTCATTTATTAATAAGTATATTGACACAACAGCATCAGAACCAATGCTGTAGTAGAGGGCGCAAACAGCTCAGCCTAGCATTAACAATGCTGATGAGGTCGTTGTAGACAAAAGTACGACACACGACACGTGGGAGTTTGACACCAACTGCTGAAAAGCAACTTTTAAAAACGCATGCAGAGGCATATAAATCGTACGACACTTCAAATGCGGCTACTGCTAAAAATCTACATCAGGAGATTGGCATTAAGTGATGGTGTGGCAGTGTTTTTCATGAAAGTCCAAAAAAGTACTTAACTGTGCACCTCGAACCTCTATATATTATGCCTAGCATCATTTTGTCAAAACTAAGACGTAAACGGGTCAGATTTCTCTCATACCAACTGTTCTTGACTGTTCTCCGATTAGTCATACCAAAAGTGGAAAAAATAGTGTTGGGACACCCCTATTTACAGTATACTTGCATGGCTTTAGACAGAGCCTGCCTTGCGTCCCGCCGGCTGTTTCTCGTAATAAGATGAAATAAAACCTATAAATGGCATGTTCCTATCGGCCTTATCAGTGACAACCTTTACGGGTCCAACAAAAACAGCAACAACCTGACTGCCATGGGAAGGGATGGAGTTTTGCAGCATATTTGGTCTGCTGTGATAACATAAGTAATGAAAGCTCACCGCTGAGGGACATTTCAGCAGCATCTTCTAAGATGAACGTCACGCTATGGCGCCCTGCAGAAGCAACAAACTGCGTGGAATGAGTGGAGTTGTGAGAAGTTGGCCAGGGTGGCGCTTCACAGTGTGAGCGTCTTCCAGAATGACTATTGGCAACAGACGCGTGCTTCTCTACAAAAGGAGCTGAGTAGAAGGAGAGGTCAGCTGGACACTTCGCTCTCCCTTTTTACTTCCATCCGCAGCATCCTCAGTCCGGGTCCGGACGCAGCCATTAGCACGCTGCTACCCATTAGATCCCATCTCCCCCCTCCAACCTCCTGCCCGCTGCTTCTCCTTCATCTGCACTCTTCTCTCTTCAGCGCCTGTCACTTTTCCTTTCACCTCCCCAGCCCCACCTGCCTCCCGTTCCTCCTCCCGCATCGCTTGTTTATTTTCTTCCTCGTCCTCCATCTCCCCTTTTCTCATCTCCTCTTAGCTGTCACCGTCTTTCTCTTCCCATTTGGTTGTCTCTTTGCTCCCTTTATCTATCCATCGCTCTCGCCATTGGCAGCCTCTTTCTTCTTTTCTCGTGTGCATGTGTGCGTGTGTGTGTGTGTGTGTGCGTGTGTCAGCATTCAGCACCTCAGTGGCGACAGGGTTTATTGGGGTAATGCATTTATCACTGCAGTGAGCCAGCCATGGCCTTACCTCCTCCTTTGAGCCAGTGAGTAATGAAAATGGGATCACTTCTGACAACACTTTGAATCACACACACAAAGTCCAACACTCCAGCAAACAACAACACCAAAAAAAAAAAAAAAAAGCGTGCCACCTCGACCACAAAAAAGCTCAAATAGCGCCACGTAAGATGCTGATCCTCCAAATAAAGTGAAAACAATGCTTGTGTCATCATCTCTCGCACATTAGTTGTAGCCGTTTCTGGTGAGACAGCTTTTTTTTTTTGCACTTTTCAATTTCTACATACATTTATTACACATAGAAGGCTAATTATTTGGGTTGCTATGCATAATTTTTCAAAGAGGAAGTTGAATAAAGCTGTTCCAGAGCGTTGCCGCCAAAAGCAGGTATATGCTGTGCATAAGGTGTACTTTGTAAGTGCCTTACAAGTGCAAAAAGAAGTTAACCACTGTAATATTCCTGCATTAAAAATAACAAAACACTCCCTTGACTTTAACGACTGGGTGTAGGAGTCACAATGTGCATTACGTGTTCGCATTACCTGCCACACAAAACGTAACTAAATCAAATCCACTAAAAAACCTTTGCAAAGTTACCAAAAAAAGATGCTTAACACCGGCACGGCACGGTAATGACGTAGTTCCTATGAAATGGCAGAACAAAACTTGGCGCGCTTTTCAAAAATCTCATGCGTTGAACTATTTTACTACCTAGTTTGGCCAAATGCAACATTAATAGCATAAAAGTAGAGGTAGAGTGTCTTAATTACTCACTCTGGAGAGCATCAAACAAGACCTCGTCAGCCTTGCGGAGTATATCAACTCTTGCTACCAAGAAGTCGTCATGCGAAAACCCAAAGCAGCGGCAAAGAGATCCGGGAATCCATCGATAACAAACTGTCCACTCTTGATGCCCACTTGAACTTGCTGGAGATCATGCACAAGAAGTTCCAAGCACTGAGGGACTCGATGGAGTTTAGCCAGCAGCAGGTGCAGGCCCTATCTTAGAAGAACGCCTCGCCCAGGGAGTCAGTGGAATCCCTAACGGAGGGAATGAGTCGGCTCTCCGAGGAGAATAAAAAAATCAAGGAGACTGTTTTGGATCTCCAGGCACGCAGCATGAGGGACAACCTGGTGTTCGCAGGAATACCGGAAGAAGACAAGGAAGACCCAGAAGAAACGGTGAAAAACTTCATCAAAGTCCACCTGAAGCTCTCCGAGGAAGCAACGGACAACATCGCCTTCCACCGCGCACACCGCCTGGGAGGGAGAAGAGCCTACGTCACACTTGCAAAGTGATGTTATATGTTTCTGTCTTTTTACTGTTTTCTATCTCCTTTTCTTTTGCACCCTCTTTTTCCCCTCTTTTGACTCCCTTCCCTCACATCTTCCTGGGTAATGAACACCTCACCTTATTTGCATGCATTAACCAGAACACAGATAGAACTGAGGCACAGCAGCATGTCCACACTATCCACACAACAGGTGTATTTAAAACAAATCTGCATGAGTCCGTAGTACTAACACCAGTCAGGTCATGGGTACACTGAGGTTTATCTCGTGGAATGTGCACGGAGCTGGTTCCACGGTCAAGAGACTAAACATTTTTAATCACCTGCAGCATTTAAAGGCAGACATTGTCTTACTACAAGAAACACATCTAACAAACACATCTATAGATGCACTTTACACAACACACTTTCCGCATGTGTACTCAGCCTGTTTCAACTCAAGGCAGAGAGGGGTAGCAATTCTCATCAACAAAAAATTAAACTTTCGCATTGATAACATACTCACAGACCCGCAGGGCAGATTTATCATAATTAAAGTTTATATACAAAATATGAAGTTATGCATTGCAAGCGTATATGGACCAAATGTTGATGACCCTTCTTTTTTTCACTCCTTCTTCAAATCACTCTATGATCACTCAGACTGTACACTCATTATTGGAGGGGACTTCAACATGGTTCTTGATCCAAGAGTGGACAGGCTGAGTCGCAATGGAAATAATAGACAGGACCAATCCTCAGAGGTTGTTAAACAATATATGAAGGATTTTGGACTTTGTGATGCTTGGCGCTCTCACCATCCCACTGTTAAGGATTACACCTTCTTCTCATCAGTCCACCACTCATACTCTAGATTAGATTATTTTCTAACCAGCAGCACACTGATGAGTGATATATCTGAAACCAAAATTCATCCCATCATTATCAGCGACCATGCACCAGTGTCACTTACACTGGTAAGTAATAAGAACAGTAAACCACCAACACGAAACTGGAGATTGAATACATCATTGCTTGAAGACTCGGAATTTATCAGTTACTTCAAGAGACAATGGTCTCTATACATAGAAAACAACGATTTACCAGGAACATCAGCGTGTGTTCTCTGGGAGGCAGGGAAGGCAGTAATGCGCGGGAAAATAATTTCATTTTCCTCTCACAAGAAAAAGAAAGAGACTTCCAAAATATCAGTTTTGGAAGGTAAAATGAAATCGTTAGAGGAGGCCTACTCTGTCTCTCAAGATGAACACACTCTAAACGATATAAGAAAAACCAAACTGGAACTTGAGGAAATATTAAATAAGAAAACACAATTCTTAGTACAAAGGCTTCGCTTGGAGAACTTTGAACATAGTAACAAATCTGGGACATTTTTGGCTAATCAATTAAAAACAAATAAAGAGAAAACAACTATCTACGCCGTTAAAGACTCAGCAGGAAATATTAGCCATGACCCTGATAAAATAAACACCATTTTTAGGGATTATTATAAAGCATTATACACACCACAATTAGACCCATCAGATGATGAAATAGATCAGTTTCTTAGTAATTTAAATCTACCGATATTACAACAGAACCAGAAAACATCTCTGGACTCACCTCTATCTGTTGGCGAACTCCAGGAAGCTCTCCAGCTCATGCCTAATAATAAAGCCCCAGGCCCAGATGCTTTTCCTGCTGAATTCTACAAAGAATTCTGGACTACACTGGCGCCAACTTTTTACAAAATGCTATTAGAAATAAAGGAGAAAAATAAAATGCCTCCAACTATGAATTTAGCTAATATTACTCTCTTATTAAAACCAGGAAAAGACTCCACACTCCCATCTAGCTACCGCCCAATTTCCTTAATTAATGTAGATTTTAAAATAATCAGTAAAGCTTTGGCTAGAAGGTTAGAGAAAATTACTCCTTCCATAATCCATCCAGACCAAACAGGTTTTATTAAAGGTAGACACTCCTCAACTAACACACGAAGATTAATTAACCTCATAGATTATTCTTACATACAGAATTTGGAAACTATTATCCTTTCTCTAGATGCAGAAAAAGCATTTGACAGGGTAAACTGGAACTTCCTATTCAGAACATTAAATAAATTTGGGTTTGGACCGGGTTTTATTGATTGGGTCAGAATATTTTATACCAACCCACATGCATGTGTGAGGACCAATGATCAAACTTCTTCAAGCTTTAGCCTTCACAGAGGCACAAGGCAGGGCTGTCCACTGTCCCCTTCACTGTTTTCCATATTTATCGAACCCTTAGCAGCGGCCATCAGACAACATGAAGAAATCAAAGGGATCCGCACCAGAGAAATGGATCACAAAATAAGTCTCTACGCTGATGATGTATTACTTTTTCTCCAGAATACTCAAGCGTCCCTTTCCGGCACGATTCAACTTATAAACAAGTACTCATCAGTGTCTGATTACTCTATCAACTGGTCTAAGACCACAGCTCTACCCATTAACTGTCACTTTAAGGGTATACCTGATGCCATAATACGGACAGGAAATATCCGATATTTGGGTATAAATATTTCACCCAAGTTGTCAGAGCTGACACAGTTGAATTACGTTCAGCTTTTGAAAACAACTGAGGGTGATCTTTTGCGGTGGAGACGTCTACCCATATCACTCATGGGGAGAGTGGCTGCCGTCAAGATGATGGTTCTACCGAAAATGAATTATTTGTTTTCAATGATACCCACCAAACCATCCTCCAACTGGTTCAAGTCACTGGACTCCCACATCTCTAAATTCCTTTGGAAAGACAAACTATACACATATCAGCTTAAGTACGTTAAAACAAACCAAAGGCAGGGGCTCTGCGGGGAGCCGGTGTTTATCTCTATTGAGGCTGGGGTAGGTCTGGTGCCGAGGCGACCGGTTGGTGGCGGGGAGGAGGGCCGCGGGGTGGGGCCTTGGTCGTGGCCGTCAGGTCCCGTGTCGGGTGACTGGGCTGGCTGGGTGTGGGTTGGGTGGCGCTCCCGGACCCTGGGTTCTGGGGGCCGGCCTCTACCCGAATGTGGGAGTATCTGACCCCCGGGGGAATCTAGGTTGGCCCGGACTTGCTGCTGCAGAGGGTGGATGTGTGCGCGTCCCGGTGCCAGATTGGTGCCTGGGAAGACCTGGGTTGGGGGAGTGTGCATGGGGTTGGGTGGGTGTGGTTTTGTGTGCGCGAGTGCTGTTGTGTGTATGTCAGAGTGTGTTTCTGTGTACGTTGGGTGCAGGGGATTTAACAGTGGTGTGTGCACTGGGGCAGTGGTGGGGGGTGAGGTGTATGACTGTGCCTGGAGGGTTACTGCAACTCAGAGTGGTGGGGTGTGTTTCCCGGGTTCCTCTCGAAAAAGGGGAGGGGATAACTGTGGTGGTGGTCGGGGGTGTGGGCCGCCAGGATCTCCGACAGCGGCGCGCCTGTGGGTTTTGAGTGTGATATCTGGGAGAGGCTGCTCCCGGATTGCAGTCGCTGGGCGTCCGGGGCCTATAAATGACCTCGCCTCGTGCCGGACCCTGCCCCTTTTTGAGTCCCGGGGAACAGGGGTGCCTACTGCCTATTGGCTCGTCCTCTGGGAGGGAAATTTTGTTTTCCTCCCAGTCCTACTATCCCTTGGGCCCTCGCTCCCCCACTCCCTGCAAACAAGCACATGAGATGTTGGGGAGTGTGGATGCTCCAAGGAGGTGTGGCGGGGGGGTCACAAACATGACCTTCTTCTGGGGTGCCCTGGGGGCCGAAAACTCCCCAGTTTCAATTACACTTACTCACTATACATAGACTCACAGACACCTCACATTCATTTTTGGGGTGGCGGGACTCGTGTCACCTGGTGGGAAGAACTACTCAGTCGTGCTCAGCCGGCGATATGGTTCTGCCCATGGTGTCACGCAGTTTTGGCTCCTCAATTTTAACTGCGTACACACAAACATCTCACACCTCACACCTTTAGTTGGGTGGGAGGGGTGGTGATTAGATGGTCCTTTTACACCCATGTTTTCTTGGACGCTGCCTGGGGCAGGCGGCACTCGGGGGGAGTGGGTCGCTTCGGCTTCGGGTCTCAGTCGGCTGCAGTGCTGGGAGGAGGGCCGGTGTGGGTGTGCGTGTGTGTGCGTGCACATAGGACTGTAGCTGTGGCAACTACTGATGGGGTAGGGGACCGCTGTGGGATTCCCGGTGGCCGGATACGGTCCACGGGTATGGCCCCGTGGTTGAAGGGAGGAACAAGGTTTGATGTGTGTACTGGGGCTGGGGGGTGTGAGCACTGGGGGTGGGGTGGACGGGGTTCTGTTGGGGGGGGGGACCCATTGGCCCTCTACGGGCGCCTGCCTTTGGTGTCGGGGTAGGCGATTGCCCGCGGCATTTGTGTCTGGGGCGGCCTGGAGCCCCTGGGGTGTTGAATGTGGCCCCTGTTTTGGGGGGGCGGGTGGCTTCTGGGCCCGGGGGCTCGGGGGAGGATGGCCTGCTTGCCTGTAGCTGGCCGGCCCCCGGCAGGTGTTCCGGCGGTTGGCGTCCGTGCCCCCCTGTGGCCCTTGCTTGGCTGCTGAGTGGCGTCCGGCCGGGTCTCCCTTGCACCTCTTCGGAGTGGACTCACGGTTGCCTCTTGGGGGAGCGGGGTCGGCCCGTCCCCTCTGTGGGGCGCCTGCTAGGGGGCCGGGCTCCGGCTTCTTCCTAGTCGGACCGTCGCTTTCGGGGGGAGTGTGATTTGGGATGCATGGCTGTGTTCACCACGAACACCTCCTCATTCTCTGTTTCACTCTGATGCAGTTATCCTGTCACTGCAGACTAATGTAGATTTAATGTGATTTGTTGGACGTGTCATCTGGATGGTCATTGTTCAAAAGGTTCTGTTTTTCTCGTTTGTATGTATGTATGTACTGCATGGATATGTGTATGTGCACAGTATGTGTATGTATGCGTGTATGTATACATATATATATATATATATATATATATATATATATGTGTGTGTGTGCGTGTTTATATATTTATTATTATTATTTATTTTGTATTTTATTTATTTAGTTTTTCTTTTCCTGTATTTTTGCTCAATTTTCTCTGTGACTGTTCTGGTTGTTGCTGCAATCGTGATTATCAGGGTTGTTTATAATATGGTTAAAATATGTTTGTGAGGTTCTTCTGCACCCTTTCTTATATGCTGCCCACCCCAGCCCCGCACCCATCCCTTTTCAGGTCAGGTCCAGCATCGAAATGTGGTTCAACAAATTTCATAGTGAACGCAGTCAAATGTCAAGGGAGACTGATTTGGATCATGAAGTTTCCCTTGGCAAAGAAATTTTGCTCAGCACTTAAAGGCAGCTTGACTCCCATTCAACTGTTATGATGCTGGACAAAAAAACAAAAAAAAAAAGATGCTTAACACAAAAAAAAAAATTTACCCCCCCAAAATTTTTTTAAATGTGATAACATCTGTTGATAATACCTAAAATAAAATTTGGGGGGTCGTTTTATTTCAAGTAAATGCAAACTAGCTTGCTTGTTTAGGAAATTAATGCATTTGCAATTCAATTAGCGGCAATGCGGCTATTCAATGCATAAAACTAATAAAAACAATACTAAACTAATAAAAATAATCCCAAAGATGTAATGATGATTTGACATGATGTCTGTACTAATAGTTTTGGTGCAATTTTACAAATACGACTGGCGTTGAAGTAAGAAATGGTGCGCTTATTCAAGTAATGAGTTTGCAATGCTTCCTTTTTGGCATCTTAAAGACTCCGGGAAAACTTTTTAAACGGCGTTTATATGACTTTACATTGGAGTCCCTTGGAAACCTAAATGGGGGTAATTTGACGTGTTATTAGCCGCTCGGGGCCGGGTCAAACGAATAATGTGATTGTTTAGGTAATGCCTTGATCAATAAGCCTGATCACATTGTACCGGTTCTTTCCTTAACAAGGAGCTAAATTGAGAGACAACCTATTGTGAGTTAAACAAAACCAAAAAAATAAAATAAAAAATCAGGTAAGGGTCAAGTGCTAATGGCCAGGGGTGCCTGTCTAATCCCATTTTGTCAGTAGTGTTGTGCGAGTGTGTGTGTGTGTTGGGGGGGTAGAAACAATACCGTCACCTCACGTACGCCGTACAGGCTCTGATTGGCCTTGACAGTACAAAAAGCATCAACCCCTCCCTTTTCATCCAAGTTTAGAAGAGGACCAGGTCAGATGGATGGCGATTGAACTACCAGGATTAATCTAATTCATCGGAGCGGCACGCTTAAAAAAAAAAAAAAAAAGTTAAATTGCATCGTGCAGCAGCGGGGGAGCGTTGCTAATACGCCAAGCGGTGCGTGGCGGGCCCAAGTCAAGAGACTGCTGACTAATGTGGCGAAAATGCTGGAATTACTCTGTGCTATTGCAGATGGCGGAGCTATTTGTTATTCATGTGGCCCTCAAGGTGCATCCACAAGGCTGACGCTAAAATGTGTGTGCGCTTTTGTCTAAGAAGGTGTGTGCGTGTGTGTGTCTCTTGTGCTGCATCCGCACTGCCGAGGATGCCATTAATGCTCGCTGCTGATCGCCTTCCCACATTTAAATAACAATAGCACAGTCAGAGGATTCATCGGTGTGAATCCAACCTGCAAAACACCCAAGGGGCTGCAGGCCCGACTCCTGCTGTGTGTGTGTGCGTGTGTGTGTGTGTGTGTGTGCGTGCGTGCGTGTGCGTGTGTGTGTGTGTGTGAGAACAAATACAAAAACATAGCAAGAAGCTGAGCTGGGATGAAACTTGGGCAGGGAGGCTGCAGTACACGCCATCTTCCGCTATGCTATGTACTGAGGAGGGAAAAAATATATATTATTGTATAAAACAAAAGTGACTTTTTAATGATGTTCTAATACTCGTAGTACTACAGTGTACTGTTTATTAGCAACTACCAACTCCATTCCAGTGTGACATGCCATGGAAATGATGCTTTGAGACTGGACTGGAGTGTCAAAATAATTTTTTTGTTTAATTAAAAGGAAATAGATGTGGAAATATGAACAGATTAAAAAACAATACATAAATAGTCTTTTTCCGTTGTGTCTTTGCTGGATCTGTCTTGTCTTTGTTGATAATTTTTTTTTGTTTTGTCTTTGTCTTTTCCATTTGCTTTTCTCTGGCAATATAAAAACCGGCGACAGCACAGACTGTCATTCTACTGCCTTTGCTTTTTGTCGAGAGCTTGAGCTATCCGGTAAATGCAGTGAGGAAAAGCAAATGGAAAAGACAAAGACAAAGCAGGACAATAAACAAAAGGGAAAAAACAAAAACAATACAGATAAAGCAAAAGACAAAATGGAAAAAGAATGACTACATTTGTATATTTTTATTTTGTTTGTCTTGTGATTCCATTTGTGTAGGCCATTGTGTATCAATACAAGGTTCCCTATCAATTAAAAGTGACTCTCATGTTGTATTATTATTATTGTTATCATTATAGCAACAACATGTGCATGTTTATGAGCACCAAATGTAAGGAAAATCTGTCTCACTTGTTTGCTCCACTTTTACTTTTCACCTGCTTTTAAAGTTTTCGGGTTTTCGCATTTCATGAAGAAAAGAACTCCTTCCTCAGGGCTTCGCTCATCCTAGCTATTGATGAGCCCGCTCTGTGTATATGTCCACCACTTTGCAAAATTAAAAAAAATGTAACAACAGGCTTCGCTACACATCTTTAAAAAAGCCTGGAGCTCTGACAAGTAGCCATCAGTCAACTACAGATTGTACAGTTTGAGCGTTTTGTTTGTCAGCAAATGGGCTAACCAAACATGATGGGGCTGATGTAGCTATGTAGTATGATAGTATAATATTGGATAGTATAATATCAGATCTTTATATACAACGTCAACCCAGGTTAGCGCATTTTTGGTTAACATACAATTTTGATTAAATTTTGCCTTGGCTTGCAGATTAAAAAATAAATAAATAAATAAATAATGTTTAAATTTTCCCCTCTTTGCAGTAATCCTTTTTTCTTTTCTGTTTTCACTTTTTCCCCTCCAAAAATCATAGCAAAGAGGACGCGGAAGAGAAAGTTCTTAGTCACAGAAATACATTTTTCCAAAGTCAAAGGCGATGTATCTGTGTATCTTGTTTCGCCTGAAATACAAAAATGTCTATTTTTATGGATGACTAAGAAAAATACCTACAATTGAGTGGCTAAAATCAGGATGTTGATAGAACATTTTTAAATGAAACGATTAATCGATTACCAAAATAGTTGTCAATTATTTAGATAATCAAACAATTGTTGCAGCTTTAGTCATCACAAACCTAATTTCCACGACATCACTGCCACCAGCAGTTTTCTTTCCCCATTTTCCTATATTGAGCAGCCAGGTACATGTTTATTGGTTCTACAACATTTCACATTTTTGCAAATTGCGACTGCAGCAGAAAGTGTTTATTTTGTGTTATTTTGTTAATTGATGGTTTTGTGGGGGGGGGGTTCGAACAAAACTAGGTAAAAGCAATGTTAAAAGATCACTTGTCCGTTAATTTGTCATCTCCACCAAGGCGGTTGTGTAATTGGCTTTGTTTATTGGTTTGTGTTAAAAAAAACTCGAAAGGTTCTGAATGGATTTGGATGAAATTTCCAGGAATTGTCGGAACTGGGATATGGAAGAACTGATTACATTTTGGGGGTGATCCTGATCCCAGACGGTGATCCGGCAAGATAGGACCTTTTTGGCATTTGTGCACTTGGGAAGAAAAATAGTTTCCAACAGGTTCTACAAAATATCAAATACTAATCCCAAAAAATGAAGGATTAATATTTTGCTGAGATGGTTTTGGTGCGCTCTTCAAGTGCTTTTTTTAGTGTGTAATTATTTTTGCATCATTTTCTGCATGTAAAACTAATTATTGACCAAAAAATGTTTTTTGTGCTAACATTGTTGGGTGTTTATTGATTTTCTATGGGAAAATTTGTACTTGTTAGAGTCGGTTTTGGTTAGTCACACCTTCTGAACAGATTAATGACGTTAACAAAGGCAAATAAAGTATATACATTGGAATTTCTGAGGTTGAATACTTTGACGTCTCTAAATTGTACCAACATCAGGCTATCAGGTCACTCAAATTTTGAAAAAATAAAAACACACCAAGGCAAAGTTCCTCATTACTGGACCTCAGTAACACTCTCGCCCTTCTAGCATACTCCATCGGGGCAGCGCTGTTGACTAAGTCAGGATAAGGTCGACCTCACTCCTGCTTGGAATGCATTAGCACACATCATATTTCCCATCGACGGCACAGGCTACCAGAAACTCGCATGCAGCTGGATTGGGAGACGGGTTGTCCAGTATGTGCATTTCTGTAACATACAGTAGCAAGCAAAAGTCTTGTCTTTTAATGACCTTTTCACAACAACATTCCCACAACACCCGAGTTGGTCATACTGGCACCGCTCATTTATCCATCATCACACACAAACCAAGTACTAAAACAAGTACTTTGCCTAAGAATGGAGTTAAATATGATACAGGAAGTGCTTGCTATTCGGTAGATCAATGACAGCTTTGGGTTGCTTTTACAAGGCATGCACTGCAGCTGGAAACCAATATGTCGTTGAAACAAAATGACACTTTCATATATGGTAGGAAATGACTAAGTCCGTCAATTTAAAAAACAAGTAAGTGAGAAAAGAAGGAAGGAAACTTTGCGAGAAAGACTGCAACGGAAAGTTTCAAAATAAACATCACACCAAAGTAGGACACACTAGCAATGCACTGCTGTAACCACCAGGTCAGCATTAGGCCCTTTGAAAGCGCATGCAACAAATAAATGAAGGAAAGCTGCAGTTTCATCATTCAACCAAGCATATATGCAAACTCTGCTAAACAGAAAATGACAAGTGACCACCAATCAATCAATCAATCAATAGTTGCTAATGCTTGAAATTCTTGTTGCATTGAACAATCGTTATGTCAAAAACTAGACTATTAACAAAAACAAAACAGCTTTTTCGTTGAGTTTCTGCATCTTTTGGTATGCTGAAGTCCCGTGCTTCATACAGTAGCATGGGTAGCGACACATTAACTTAGGGAGAACCTGGGTGACCAGGCCCCTCATCCTCTTCTGGGTTGTTTTTATTATTTAATTAATGCTTTTACAGTATGTGGTTCGAATGCGGAAACTGTGTGTAGAATTCAAATAATAACCAGAATCTCACAATAATCAGCCTGCGCAATCTGTGTCGCAATCACTTCAAGTGGAAATAGAGGGGAAGGGGAGATACAAAGAAACTATCCAAACGTTTACTTGTTATTATAAAAATACCCAAAACATAATCCGTGGTAATTATATGGTCATAAGTTTACAAATATACCAAACGGCGCACACCATAAAGCATTAGTTATTGTATATAATTTCAAACAAAAGTCGCAAATCCCCTCATCAAATAGAGTCGTCCTAATTGTTGCCGGAAGGACCCCCGCTCCCTAATTGGCAACTAATCATTGCTTTCATTGACGCCACTAAGTAAGGGTGTTTCATAATAATGTTTTCAAAGGACAAGTAAGGTTATTGTCAGTGCTGTTGATTCATTCGTGGACTTTTGTCCTACTTTTAAGTGAGCAAACACGTCTAATTAAAAATAATACAAGTATAGCAATCTAAAGAAATTCATTTGCATGGGTGTCACATTGCCTTCCAAGCGTCATCAAAACACAAAAGAGTACTTTTTATGGGTTAGTAGAATTTTCAACAATTACCCGGTACTCTTGGGGCTGGAGCAGCTTGTCAGCAATTTTGTAAGTTGCTTTTCAAAACTCATTTCTTCTCATCTGCTCTTCAGCAACAAAGGGGTGATTCCAAAAGGACGCAGAAGGAGCGAAAACAGCATGATACAACATCACAACACATCGCACCCTTTAAAATACAAATGCTAAAGTGAGACGGAAGTTAGTCTGGCGGTGTAAGTGGCACTCAGCGTGGCATCTACATGGCAGATTGTGTGTGTGTGTGTATTTATTTCCATCTTCCACCCCCCTTCCCTCTTCTATCGCTCTCTAAGCTCCAAAAACTCTGATCCTCGCCTCCACTCGGCCTGGCGACAAATGGCTGCAGGCTGCTGACAATCCAGTGTCAGCACGCGCCGCTGCCGTCGATAACCGTCGTCGCACAACACTGGCTAAAGCTCACAATTCATATGCCCGCTCTCCCTCCGCAGAACACGTTACCGTATGCCCCTGCACGCCCCCCTTGCCCCATCCCCTCGGCCCGACCCCTGACATCCTCTTGCTTCTCCAAATGACCAGAACATCCTTGGCTGAGAGGCGAGCGGTGCATATTTTAACGAGCGGTGTGTGCAACACCCAGGGAAAAAAAATTGGGCCCCGACCGAATGCGATGTTCATCGAGGGATGGGGAGGGTGCGAGCGCGCATTCTAAAGCGAGTGATGGCTGACTGATCCGCCTGTCTTGATGTAACAAGGCGAGGTCATGTAGGCGATATGCCCGAAACACACCAAGGGCGGCACGCACGGCTTCAAGCGAATTTTTGGGAGTCTACTCGATAATCCACCTCTCCACATCCATATGGATCAGGCTCACATTCACACATGCGCGTCTGTCAATGTCAGCTATTGTATCTGCATGAGGCTGAGATAATGGCGTCTGGCACCCCCGTTTTGTCACCTTTGTCCACCCCGTCTCCAGGGCCCCACCACAGTTGGCTTTCTGACGACGCTGCTTTTCTCTGCTCTGCCGCGTGGCCCGTCGTTTCCTCGTTTCTTCTCCCTCCGACTTACTTATGTTGTGCCCTTTTCGCACGTCACTCTGTATCGAAGCCAGCTCAGCTTCGCCCAAAGTGTCAAAAAGAAAAGTGAAGTACTCCATGAACTTCTGTGTGTACGTTTCATTGACTAGACGGTGGCGGCTGCTGGTCATTCAGGGACGGAAAGCTAATTTTTTTCCAGCCTACGTCGTAAATGTGTAAGTTCTACCCTCCTTTCCTAGTCATTTTTAGCTAAGACAAAGTCGCCAGGGGTCGGTAAAGTCTACAAATCAGTTCAGAACAACGGAAAAAAAAAAACTTGGAAAAACTTCATGATCACTGATTCGCTCATTTTACTGTCACTCAAAAAGGGATTCCGCCTCAGACAGATCATCCAATCATCATGCAGAGGCCGAGCATCCAGGCCAGCCCGCTGCTCCATAGACTCTCAGAGATGATGAGCGTCCGATGGGCGGAACAAAGCCCAGCATTTATCCAATGGTTGTTCAGTTTTGCGCAGTGGAGCAACCCACTCTATTCTTCTCTAGGATTGTGTAAAAAAAATGGAATACTTTCATCTTTTGTTCAGATTCAGCTACTTATCACAGGTAACTGGTACGACTGTTACGAGTATCTACTGAATTTGATGGGAATGCATAGAGTGGCACACCTGAACATAAATAGCCCGGATGCAAAGAAGAAACAGGTGCGCGTAATTATAAGAAAAGTCAAATCCGGGAAAGCAAGAAAAAACATACGAAAATAGGAAATAAGAACCCAGGCATAATAATAGAAACTAAAACATACTGTCAGGCCAATAAACATGCAGATCGTGACATCCTGTACAAAAGACAAAGACACTTCTGACACTCATGTCTCCTGCCCTGTTGTGTTGGAAGTAATTGTCGCAATCCGACAAGTATTCCTCACAAGCGGACACATTTGCCACAATATGCCAATGCACCGGGCTCTGTGTAAAAGGCAAGAAACAAAACTACAAATTTGTATCCACACTGTGCCGGATTAGTAAAGTAGATGCATCCAGACGAGAACGGATCACAGGGTGAAAATGGTACATAAAAAGTACCCAAAGCACACCTGTGCGTGGAGCTGTAAACGGACACGCAGTCACACCCCAAGACAACAAAATAGCAGGTCAAGGTCTACAATGGTGTGTCATGTCCGTCAAAATATGTCAAAGCTTACTTCTGGTCATGTGACGGCCATGGGTCGGTGATGTAATTGTAAAATTAGCGGATTTGCTTGTTTACGCAAAAATGACAAGCCGGCGTTTTCAGATTTTCCCACTGTGGGTGCCGCTTTCAAAAAGTACAGTTTCCGTGTGACCAGTCCCTAAACATCAGATCTACTGTGCACGTTATTGCACAGGAGTGGCGTGGATAGGGGTGGACGGTTTGACGCCTGACATCCCACTCTTTTGTGTTGAAAGCATCTCATTTTGAGAAAAAAAACAAATTTGAGGCAAAACCCCGCTATTCTTTGCTGGGTTCTGTATAAAAGGAGCAGGCGGTCAAATGCCAGATGATGTGGCGATTAGTGCAAAAGAGTCTTTTGTTATCGCCCTACGAAGAAATAGCTTGGGCGATCTGATTGGTTGGTTTGTTAGCAGGATTATGCAAACAAATATACAAACAGAAATGACAAGAAACATTTTTTTTGTATCTTTAGGAAATGTAAGATTCTTAATAAAAAATAAATATATTTGGTCTATTTCAGAATCTGAAACTTTATATGCAGGACTGAACCGACGCTGGATCAGGACTGATCAAAAGATATGACCAATATTATTATGTTTTTTGAAAAGGACATTTTTGAACCACCATAGTGGGGTTTTCTCTGGGTACTCCGGGTACCAAGACATGCATGTTAGGTTAATTGGCGACTCTAAATTGTCCATAGGTATGAATGTGAGTGTGAATGCTTGTTTGTCTGTATGTGCCCTGTGATTGGCTGGTGACCAGCCCAGGGTGTATAACCACGCCTCTCCCCCGAAGTCAGCTGGGATAGGCTCCAGCATACCCTTGCGACTCTCATGAGGATTAAGCGGCAAAGAAAATGAATGTGTGCAAATATAACTTTGTAATTTCTAATGGCTAATATGCTATGAAAAATACTTTGTTAAATTGCCAGTTTTTGCCAATTGTTATATTGGGACCAAGGGATCGCACAAGTATATAAAAATGCAAAAAAATGTTTATATACTTGTGGAAAAGGCCTTCCTCTAAACCCTAAAGAGCAGAAAAAAACAAAACGTAACTGCTTTACAAAATGTCGTGAAGATGCAATGGTGTCAATAAAAAAGTTTTAAAAAACTGTAAAACAACTGACAAGGGCAAAAGCAGACCAACATTTTGACTTGTCACACAAGTGTAAAAAGACGTTAACTAAAGTTCCTTGAAAATGTTGCGGAGTCTAAGCAAGGAAAACACAATAGAATTGTTAAAAACAGTAAAACACTTGACATAGGCAAAAAGGGACCAACATTCTTACTTGTAACACAAGTGTAAAAACTAGTTAACCGATGTAAAACACAAATAACTGGGGTGTCCGCCTTCTAAATACTGTTTTTAACATTATTAGAGCCCTCTATACATGACATAACACCCCTATGGTCACTTTTAAACTTGTATTACCCAATAGAGTGGACTTAATAAGAGTAAATAAGCTGTTTAAGTCATTGAGACTCATACTTGGGTGTTGCTATAAATGCGTTCCTTAGTTTTAGCATCCCATGGGTCACTACGTGCCAGTAGCCCGTGTTTGTTATTTGGAATTATTGTGCCTGTTGTGAGGTAATTCAAACCTGCAATAAAAGCTTGTTCTTCCGGCGATCAAGTCAGGTGCTTGTGTCTCTCACCAAACATTACAGTAACGTTACTGACAGCTAGTGACCAGTGCAGAATACTACATGTCATCCACAGCATCTGTCAGAGTGTCTTCTGAATGCTTTGTATTTGTATTTTACTTCATTTATGCTTGAAAATTCGGGATGGCCGATATTGGCTTTTTTTGCCGATATTCCATATACCGATGTTGTCCAACTCTCAAGTTCCGATTTGCATCGGTTTACCTTATACGGAAAAACCCGATACCGATATCTAGTGATGTTACATTTTTTATGTAATAAAATGTCGATATTATCGTTGGGCCGATATTATCGAAGGTAACACTTTTTTATTACGTGTACCTTACACAATTATAGTAGTTAATGAGGAACAAACCTACCAAACCCTAACTACTACTCATTAGTTCTTCATTAGTTAACTACTGTATTTTGTGTACCTTATAAAGTGTGACCTTATTGGACATCCCTATTAAAAATGTTTAATTTAGGCAAAATGTATGTAAAATTTGGTCTATTAATAGATAGTATTCAACCACAAAACATCATGGTCGCCCCTAATAAGGGACAATTGTATACATACATAATATATGAGTAATCCGCAGGGGACTAGCTCAGCATGCGAGAAGTAGCAGGATTGATATTTGATATATGACATTTTTTACCCCAAAAATAATAAAAAATTAAAAAAAATTAAAAAAAATTTTAATACATTTCATACAAAAACAACAAAAAGTCCTTTCATTTTCTTTGTAATCGTCGTTTCCGTCAACGGACACTCCAGGGAGGTTTCTGCATCTGAATCTAATCTAAAAAACAGAACAGTCACTTTTATTGCAAATGTTGATTTGAAATCAGAGAACGCCAACATAGAGCTAGCAGGAGAGCCAGGGGTGGTGCTTCGATGCAGCGGCATACTATAAGGGTTTCTAGGGTTTATTAAGGTCCGGGGACTGGACTGGCCACTCCATAACATAACAACATAACAAGATGTTGCTGGTTTAATAGTGTGTTTGGGGTCATTGTCTTGTTGAAACAGCCCTTTCAAGGGCATGACCGCTTCAAGTATTCTGACATATGCAAACTGATCCATGATCCCTCCTATAGGATAAATAGGCCCAACACCCTAGTAGGATAAACATGCCCATATTGTGATGCTTCACTGTCTTCACTGTGTACTGTGGTTTGAATTCAGAGTTTGGGGGTCGTCTCACAAACTGTCAGCGGCCCTTGGACCCAAAAAAAAAAATTTTACTCTCATCAGTCCACAAAATGTTCCGTCATTTCTCTTTAGGCCGGTTGACGTGTTCTTTGGTAAATTGTAACCTCTTTCTGCACATGACTTTTTTTAACAGAAGGATTCTTGTAAATAGATTAGCTTCACACCGACGTCTTCTGTCACAGTACTTACAGGTAACTCCAGACTGTCTTTGATCATCCTGGGGCTGATCATTGGCTGAGCCTTTGCCATTCTGGTTATTCTTCGATCCATTTTGATAATTGTCTTCCGTTTTCTGCCACGTGTCCATGGTTTTGCTCTCCATTTTAAGGCATTGGAGATCATTTTAGACGAACAGCCTCTTAAGTATTTAAGGTGGCTGCTAACTAACATACCAGACATAATCAACATTGCAATGAAAAAAAGTCCTCATAGTGTATATATATGTGTTTTTTTTTATTAAACAGCTTGTTTTGCCTGAGAGCCAGTCAACGCTGAGCCGCTACCGAATCACCCGAGTGCCCTTATTACATCTAATAATAAACCCGGGCTAATTTAAAACAAGAGCCGGCAAATAAGAAGTGTGTCAAACACATTCCAGATGAAAACCAAAACACACGGAAGGATAAACAAAACAAAAAAAAACGAGACGAGACAGACAAATCCTCCCCGGTTTTGCCTTCCAATCGTGTAAATGTCTTACATGCCTCCATGAAAGTCATTTCCCCTCCTTCATCTCCAACAAAAGGTAAAGATGCAAGATAAGGGGGTTTTATTAAGACACTAATGGCACACTCCCTGCGGCAACGAGGTGAACGCCGACAAGCGGAAGTCAGCGGGAGGGGTAAAGAATTTTTTTTTAAATGTCTTTTTGCTTTATTTCATCACCGTGAGCCGCTCTTGGACATAATAGAGAAGCAGCCGTGCCTATGTGCTGAAATAAGACAATACATCCGATTATACATCCTGCACTGCCTCCTCTTCCAACACTTTTGCCCCTCCTGACCCTCTTTTATGCATCTCTGAAGGAAAGTCTTGTTGATCTTCATGTCTTTCTGCTGTTCAGTCCTTCCAAGGCCGGAAGTCACCTGAGGAACAGTAGAAAACAGCCCCATCTAGCGATCCATGTGTGGTAGTACATATATTATTGTTATTAACATTACTGTCATTATTACTCTACTTATTTGTATTTGTTTTCCATGATTTATGTTACAGGAGTTTTTTCCCCACAAATGTTAAAATTCATAATAATATTTGATATATTTATTAAAACAATATCTGGTAAATATAACTTTTCATCAGCCAATTCTAAGTAATTATATTTATATAGACAATTATATCTAAATTACTATTTATATATGTATATTTATATTTATTTCTTGACTCCACACATTTGAATCAATCAATGAGTCATTGAAATATTAGGGAATTTAAAAAATTCAAAAACTGACCGGCCTACACTTAAACACTTAAGTGTTTAATATTACAAGTGTAATATACACCTAATATTACACTTAGAGTTGTGAAATATTTTTACAAATTATTATTGTAATTATTTGCATTTTTAATGTGTTTTTTTTGTCTCAGACATTTTTAACATACCTTTTTTTAAGTTTCAAATTCTCACTAAATTATATTGCAATTATGTATTTTTTCCCTGTGCTGAAGTTGTTGATTTTTTTTCATTAATACAAAAAATATTGCCATTATTATTCTACTCATTTGTATTTTGATGTTATGGGACTTTTTTTTTTTTACAAATTTTAAAAATAATAATAATATTCTAACTAATTATATTGATTCATATTTACATATTTATTTCTTGACTCCACACATTTGAATCATTTTTAGAGCAATCATCAATATAGTAAGGAATTTAAAACATTGCCCTCTAAAACCTGACAGGCCTACTTTTAAAACTATTTTTTTCTACTCTAGTAACTTCTGAAATATTTGTACAAATTATTATTATAACTATTTGTATTTTTCTTTATTTTTCATCCAAGGGGTAATTATATTTTTTACAGACAAATTACCAGCGCAATGAAGTGGATGACTGCGTGTAAATTGTACGGAAGCCCCTTAATGCATCACAACAGTGGTGGCAAAGCTTATGGGACTTAACTGGTGGGAATAAAGCAGCACCTTGCTTTAATGCGCACCAATGGGAGCATTTAAAGATGATATTTCCGCCACTCCACCTGTAAGGCCACACGACAGCTAAGCCTCAGCAGGCTCCAAAAAGACTGGTGTGCTTTATTTAATTACGCCTGGCAAGATTATTATGTAAAGCACATTAGCCGTTTTATATTCGTTTCAGCATAACTGTACATTAAACGTGCAAACAACGGAAAACATTTTGTAAGCGGTCCTACGCCGCCATCTAGCGGTCAGTACCACAGGCCACTTCATTAGGTACACCGGGGGTAGGGAAGCTATTGCTCGGGAGCCAAATTTGGCTCTTTTGATGACCACTTATGGCTTTCTTAACACTATAACTTTTTTTTTCATTTAGTTCTTTTTTTATATATATATATATATATATATATGCAACACATCTTGCTTTACAACAGGGGTGTTCAAAATGCCGTCCGAGTGATTTATTGGCCCGCCGCACAGTATAAATATATAATTTAACAAAAAAAAAGAAAAAAAATGGAAAAATCAGCATATTAGAAGATAAAATGTACTGTAATGTAATGTAAAAGGTTATAATATTAGGAGAATAAGTCAAAATAATACAGGAATACAGTCATGATTACAAGAAAAGTTGAAAAAAACTTGGAAAATTAAAAAACAAAAAAAGCAGAAATTGGAAGAAAAAATACTGTAATTTTATGAGTAGAAAGTCAAAATATTAAGAGAAAAAAGTCACAATTTTACAATAATAAAAAAAGTAAAAATCATTTCATATTAGTAGCATATTAAAAAAGTTATATTATGAGAAGCAAACAAAACAATATAAAGTTAAAGTTTTGCAATATTAGGTTGGGGGAAAAAATAATATGGCAATAAAGTTAAAATATTGTGAGAATAAAGTCATAATATTGCAATTCAATGTATATATTTTTTTAGTTTTATAATGTATAATGTTGTTTTTTGCTGACATTTTAGAGTAAACATGACAAGAATCACATTGTCAGAAATACCATTCCAAATTTAAACCCTTCTCAGAGCATTAATCCATCCAATTCAGAGATTAATTGTCTTCTAAAATTGTTGGACTTGCTTAAAAATGCACACTTTTAGTTGTAATCACTGTTAAAAAAAATGATACAGCTCTCACGGACAGACATTTGAAAATGGGACTTTCATGGCTCTCTTAGCCCCAAAAGGTTCCCGACCCCTGCTGTAGCTACTGTGAGAGACTAGTCGATGATATCGTCATCTTTCTACAGTTGATACTGCATGGTTTGTAAGTTTCATCATGCTTTAGAAATGTTTTGTAGTACATAATAACATATTTTAATGTCACCTACAGTATCGGTACTGTACCGTAACATTTGTTTCCCAACAAGTATCACTGTGTACGTTTTATAATGTCTTTGCAACCTCTCATAGAAAATAATAAAAAAATATATATATACGAAGGTTGGACGGCTGTAATATCAATATTTGATATTTTTCCACATGATTCGTGACATAAATTTGAGATTCTTAAGCGAACCTTTTGAAGTAAATAAAGCATTTTCTAAGATTGGACAGCTCGAATATCGATAGTCACTTGTGTGCCAATACTGTACTGTAGGGGGGGAAAACGATACATGATGGTATCAATATTTAAGTTTTATATACTTTAGCAACCTTTTGTAGTACATAATTAAACATGGTTGACACCTACGTAAGATACATCATGATTTGTGATATCATCAGGTTTTACAATGCTAAACATAAAAACATGTATGCATAGGTTGGATGCCAATATTCATGTTATTTGATGCTTGTCTATTGATACTGTACTGTAAAAAATATATATATATCACGATATTGATATTTTTTCACAGGAGTCAAGATGTTAATTTGCGTCGTAAATCTTTTGTAGTGGACAATACAACGTGTTTTCCTGGATCAATACAGGGTGACTGGTCCCATCCAGGCTATTAGCAGCTTTGATATGGACTCCATCGTGTAAGACGTTCAAGCAAAGTATGTGCGTGGTGGCGTGATAGTGACCTTACTTCCTGTCCGTCACCCGCGCTAAGAGCTACATTTAAACAGAGCTACTACATAGTCCCTGCAAGCAGGAATCATGTGATCAGGCATTGACTAGTCACCCTGGCAGAAGGACCCGCCCCCGGCAGAGGCTGTAGGCAGGGCCATGAATAGACATTGCTTTTTCCAATATGACTACATTTGTATATTTTTGTATTATTGATTCGCGGCTGTGGTGTAATAGTGATAATAAAAGTGTGCAACAAAACTCCAAGAGGACGTTGAGATGTTTATTTTCCCACAGCTGAGCACGGTGTCACACAGCATGTTCGTTCATCCGTCGCAGATGCGGTGTGTCTACGGGTGACCAAAATAAGCTCTACAACCTGGAACTTGTAGCGTAAGCAAACATATTCACAGAAGAAAATCAATCGGAATATTGATCCTTCATTAGTTGTATTGAGAAGAGGGACAGTGAGTCTTTCACTGCCAGCACGACACACACACACACACACACACACACAATACCTCTCCAGTGCTTCCCTTGAGATGAGTGAGACATTGGGGTGAGGTGCAAAGAGGTGCTGAGAGTGAGCTCGTTGCAGGAGACAAGCTTTGTAAGGCCATCTTCCTTCCACAGCGCCCATCCCTTCTTCTTTCAACAAGTGGTCTGGGTGGGGGCATCACTAGCAGTGATCTTTGGTCCCTCTGTTGGACCTGGAGCTAACTGTCTTTAGAAGCGCTACCAGAAGTCCAAAGAAAGAGTCCTTCTTAGGACCAGGTTGCAGTTTTAGTCCTGGCCTGGCCTTACAGTGGCTACTTTCCTTCCTTCGGCCACTTTGTTGGTGTTAGGAGGCTAAAGACTGTGATGGTCTTTCCCTCTGGTCCTTCCTTCCTTCCTCAGCCCTACTTGCTTTTGTTGTTTTTTTTTTGCATTCAGAGCTTAGACAGTGTTGCGCGGCATGCCGTTGAGCACGACGGCCTTGTTGCACGGCGAGCCCAGGGGCTGTGTCCCGCCGCCTGGGCGCTGTGTGGAGACGCCCACCTCAAATACTTCGTGGATGGCTTTCCGGAAACAGTGGAAGTTGTAGTCTATTAAGCCTGAAGAAGAGAGCATAACTGGTGAGCAGCTGCACTGCTGCTGCTATGTGGCTTTCAGAGGTGCATGTAAGATGCTTTTGCACATGTGTTGCTGATATTACGAAATTGTACTAGTATGTGAAATGTCCGAAAATGATGTCCGATTTTATCAATGGCGGTAATATCGGTACCGTTTTTCTCCACCCAATATTTGAAAGCAGTACTCGGCAACAAATAAAAGCGTGGTGTCTGTTAGTGGGGAGGCAACCATATGAAGCCAATCCCAACAAGCAACATTTTGTTTCATAATATTGTGGAGCAGGGGCGGGCAAACTGCAGCCCGTAGGCCACATCAGGCACGTCAAATGTAGCACAAAAAAGTCTGTAGCTTGTACAAAAAACACAACACGTCAACAACACACACGCACGGCGCACCATATGGGAGTGCAAATAAACATCTACGCCAAAATTACACCCATATATTCCCGCTGCAAGGCATGCTGGGTAGCTTGTGACACGCTCGCTCACAACATGTCGCATGTTTGCCGCAGTGTTGCTCGATTGCAAATCATTTTCACATACTCCTGAGATTCATTGTTTTAATCATTCATTGTTCATACTGTTGCCACCACAGGACTACCCAGCATGCCCTGCGGACACCTGTATGTAAATTACAGTTTTAAGTTACAAGTGATGTTGCTCACCACCCACGTAGTAGCAGTAGTTGATTTATGTGATGCGTTGTTTTATTTATTTGTGCTGTGAGCAAGTATGTGGTCCTGTTTGATGATCATCTGTGTATAGACGGCCCCTCGGCCAAGTGTTTTAACACAGTGTGGCCCGCAAGTAAAAAGGTTTGCCCACCCCTGTTGTAGAGGGAGTAAAAAAAAAACATCTTAAAGCATTTCCGCCAAACTATTTTACCTTTGCGCTCAAAGCTTTCCTCTCTCAGTATGCAGACGAGCGCCAGGAACTTGGTGACCTCCTTCAGGTAGAGCACGGTGGTGTTGTTGAGCTTGATGATGGCCATGGACTCCTTGTCATACGCGCTGCCGCTGCCGTCCTCCTTTAGACTGGACCGCAGTCGGCCTATTATTTCAAACTGCAATCTTTTTCTTTTTTTCCCCATTTACGGCACTCACCCGTAAATGCAGGAGACGTCGATGACCACGTCGATCATGTCGCAGCACAGCTCGTAAGACTGCATGTCCACGGGGGAGCTGTCTGTGGCGATGTAGATCTTACTCACCACATCAAACAGGAAAGCCTTCTCGATCCCTGAATTCTGGAGGATGGCGGACGAGAGTGAGAAACAGAGGGAGCGAGAGGAAACAACGGGAGCGCTTCCTCACCGAAATGAAGATGTTCAGCAGGTTCTCCAGCGTGGGCAGCTGGGGGATGAGCTTCTGCACCACCTTGCTGAAGGCCTCGAAGATAGAGTGGTCATAAATGCTAGTCAAGTAAAAGCTGAGGATCAGAAAAACAATTAACAGCGTCAGGAAAGGCATGCCACCTCTCACTTCCTTGAAAAAGCTTCCTAAGATAAGTCGACGGTCACAATATCATGTGAGGAAAGGACTTTGGCAGCTGGATTGAACCAACATCACCTCAACTGACTATCGTATCAGAAGTATCAATGTTTTGATTTGAGTGTCGGTTTTAGAGTGAGAAGAGCTTGTATCGGAGTAATAGGTATTTCAGTATCGACACGCACGTCGCTAATAGATGCCATGTATCACCTCCAGCAAAGTAGCGTTAAGTAGTGGGGCAGGAGTATGCCTGCTCTGCAACCTTAGCTATAGTGCTAACTTTATGTAACAGAGTTTAAAATGCACTTTATTTACTTTTTCCAAAAGCATGAATTTTATCATTCCCGTATTGTTTCGTATATTTGTGAACTGTATCTCCAATGAGTTTTCTCAGTTTTTTATTGTTTTCCTTGTATTTGACTTGATTTCGTTCATCGTAGTTGGCCCTCGGCTTCTGCTGCGCCTCACGCTGTGCTTGGCATTGATGAGGGCGCAAAAGAGGACATTTATTTTATTTCTTAGTCTTTCAGAATAAACCTGAAAACCACCCAATGCATGGAATCCCATGAGTGCCAAAATTAAAAGGAAATACATGTGGAAATATAAAGAGAATAAATAATATATTTTAAAAAACAAATGTAGTTGTATTCTTTTTACATTTTGTTTTTGCTTTTTCTATATTGTCTTCTATTTACTTCTCTGTGCTTAGAAGACGTGTCATTATTTAAGGGGATTTGCACTATTTATTTTTTATTATTAATTGGACGTGCATTTTCATTGCACACATCATACCACCAAACTTGGTTTGATTCCAAAGTAGTTTAGTTAGTTCCAAATTTAACTGGTGTGAAAATATAGACATTAAATATAGAATGTAAAATATTGATCCCATAAAATAAAAAGATGAATTATTGAGCAAGTCTTTTTTTTTTGGTCTTGTGAGAACTGCCAACCCTCCTTCCACTTTCACTCCTATTTTGTATATTATTTCACATATTTAGTATTTCAGCTGCACGGTGGAGTGTGGTGAACGTTACATGCGTTCTGTTCTGTGTCACACACGATGGCAAAGAGTGTCACGCCGTGTCACGCGCTCCAAGTCCTGTTTGTGCAGCGCCGGCAACAAAATGCAATTAATCACAGTTAAATATTTTAACTGACTGACAGCGTACTGTAGATGTGTATATGTGTTTTGTTTTTACTATTTTTACAATGTAATAGCAAGTGTTAGCGACACAAGCACTGAAAATGTATTTTAAAAACATCCAGCTACATTACTTTTTGTATTGTAGAGACTAAACTTTGGTATTATTATAGAAGGAAGACTTTCACTCCATTCTTATTGCCTTTGCCATCTCAGTGTATATTGTCACATTAGCTTTATGTGCATATATTTTTGTGGTGTTGAGAGATATAAAAAAAAAAATCACACAATTAAATGTGTTTGAGTGAGAATCAAGTGCATGCTGGGGGTAGACCATGCTTGAAGAAAATGCTGATTTGGCACAAAAGGCCATCTGCACCCTTTTCTACTGACCTTCACAGGGCTATAACTTCCATGTTATACAGTATATGATAAACGGATAGACAGACAGACAGACAGATGTACGGACCTTCTGTCTGGTCACATACTGTAGCTGTGTCAGTTCGCCTTCCACAATCCAGTAACACATCAACACCCAAGGACAATCCACCTTTCTGGCTAGTCAGGCAGAACCAATTCTGAATACAAAACCATATTCACAGCCATCTGACACGTCTGCCCAGCAGAGGACGACAATGACGCAGCACAGCAGGGATGAATCCTCCTCCAAATCAGCCTTTTACGTGATGAAACAGTGAGCTGTTGCCTAAAGCCACTGTCCAGATCTCACTTTATTTGTGCTCACAATTCACCTGAAATACCAGCCATCTTTATTCATGACTATGACCCGAGACAGTGCTGTGATCTTATACTGCACAAGACATGTAAACATGAGACGACAGCAGGCAGAGTGCCCTCTTGAAGATGTCACTGAGTTACCCTGAATATCTCTATGAGGAATAGAGCAGCAGCCTCTAGAACGACTTGATCCGGGCATGGTGGTGTTCAGACTGATTCCCAGCTGGACTGTGAGTGAAAGGGGTTGTCATCACCGCTATCATGCTCCGAGGCACCGCAGCAGGACCGAGTTGCTGGTCCTCTTTGGGGCAAAAGCCTGTCCACACAGCTGGAACTAGAGACAACTCATGCATAACCACTGAGAGGCAAACATGCCAAAGAGAGACTATTTTGACAATCACCAGAAATACATAAATACACGCATAATTATACCACAATTGCTTTGAGGCCTGAGTGTACCCAGCCCCTTGGCCAAAGTCAGGTGGGATGGGCTCCAGCATACCCCCGTGACCCTAATAAGTGATATAGAAAATGGATGGATGGATAGAATTGCGTAGAGGCTTTTTATTTTATTATTACATATTTGGGCTGAAATTGAGGTAAACATAAATATATTAGAAAACAAATTATTTGAAGAAAGTTTAAGAACAATAGGTTTAACCCACACCCACTATTTGCTGTGGAATCTCTTGCGGCTTCGGAGGGCTGAAAAATTGGCCCAGCAGTTACATAACAGCTGGAGCAATAGTTGAATGCGTTGGCACCATGTGCATTTTTTTCCTGAGGTTGTTTTTAAATGTGAGGTTGTTTTTAAATGTTTTTCATGAATTTTGCAGAACATCTAAAATAATTTATTGAATGATAAAATGTGTCTTGGTTATCATAAAGCCAATCAGTGCACCAAACAAACTAGTCCATTTGTTTGTCTATCATTCCGCAAAATCAAGTGCCCAGAGCATTCACATATGGGTGACTCCGTCCCTGAGAAGAAAATAGGGTTTTTTTCAGAATTGGGACACAATAGACAAACTCTATGGCATCACAGCAGTGCCATAATTAAAAGGAAATGCATGTGGAAATATAAAGTGAATAAATATTTTTAAAAATGTATAAAAAATGCAGTCATATCCTTTTTCCAGTTTGTCTCCGCCCTTTTCCTGTGTTGTCTTTGTTTTTCCAATTTTGTCGTTGCATTTCCATTAATTTTTTCCTTGCATTTACCGGATGGCTCAAGCTAGTGAGTAGAATCAAAGACAAAACTATGGTGACTAGTCCCATCCAGCCTGTTAGCCACTTCTTTCAGCAGCTTTTAAATGGACTCCCCTGTGTAAGACATTTGCTCAAAATATGTGCATAGTGGCGTGATAGTGATGTTACTTGCTGTCTGTGACATTTTTCCAACTCACCCACGCTAAGAACGACATTTAAACATAGCTACTATATAGCCACTGCAAGCAGGAGTCGTGTTATCTGGTATAGACTAGTCACCCTGACAGAATTTCTGTCCTTCTTTTACCTTTGTGTTTTGCCAGCTTGCGATGAGAAAAAAGCAAGAGAAGGCAAAGACAATACAGAAAAAGCAATGACAAAATGGAAAAAGAATATGACTACATTTGTGTATTTTGTCAATTATTGATTGTCTTTATATTTCCATAGATATCCCTTGGATATTTCCTTTTAATTTTGGTATTCCTGTGATTTCATAAACTTCGCCCAGGAAGTCCTTTAAACATCTTTATTTTTCCGGTCTTTGTCTGATACAGTACATAACTTTGCGCCCTGCACTGATGAGGTGTTCAAGTACACTGAATATTTCTGGGTGTTAATGGCGGCCCTGGCCAACAGCACTTATCATAAAAATGTTTTTTTAATGTACAGTTATTTCTATGTGATCAATATCGGTATCGGCCGATCTCACTCATGGATGACCGGTATCGGAATCAGCAGCATAAACCCATGATCACAACACCCCTTGTTATAACATTAGGTATACTCTCAGAGTGTAATGAAATACAATGCAAAAACTGTATGTACATTTTGCCATTCTGACCCTTAGCCCTTCTTGTCATTACAGCCTGCAGTGTGATAGCAAAAAGAGTGACAACAAATTTATTTCAGTGCATTTTGAATATTGGCTTACTTAGGTTTTAGTGTCTATTGTAGAGTTGCATGGTTCACTTGACCGCAAAAGCCGATTTGGATGCTATTTCAAAACTGCCACCTGCCTGACTGTGTTACCCATTCTATCAGAATGTATGTGAAAGCAAGTGACCGGCAAAAGTTGTTTGATGGTGGGACACTGCCTGCCTTTACTATTAGCTGCACACACCCAACGGACGGTTCTGAACAGGCCCGTTTCCACAGCTGCTGCATGCGTCCCTGATAGAAACTGATGAAGCGATGGTATCCTGTCAGCCACAGCAGATGAAACCTGTGTAGACTCGACTTTGTTCAGGGGTTGTGGTGGTGGGGGTAAAAGATGAACATCTGTCTCTCTGATATTGCTGTGATTAAGCAGTTCTCGCAGCTCTGATACAGCTATCAGCGTTAACGCTGAAAGCTGATGGAACGGCCTCTCCAGCTCAAGGGGGAATAGTGTGGCTGATGGAGTAGCTCAGTTCCCAAGGCAGCCGGAGTGACATTACACTGACACTGTGTGCCAGGGCACCCAGAGATGCTGTGAGGAAAACAACATCAGTGCAAAATGAATCACATTGGTCAAGTTGCACTGAGTGAAAGGCAGACGTTGCTAATAAAATCACATTCAGCTTGAGAAGAGAAAAACACGTTTACTGTGATGAGGGCAAGAGATGATATTTTCAAATGTGTCACTCTTGACATTCTCTAGCTGTTATATGTATTCCATTTGGCATATGAAATGGCATGAATGTAGAATGAAAATTAGGTTACCTTTTGAGTCAAAGCTGTGGTGTAAAATGGCATTATAGTGATACATGGAAGCATATTCACATTTGTATTGAAAAAGAAGCGATTGGTAAAGATGCACATAATCTCATGAATGAATTTTCAATAGAGTGTTTTGTTGAGTGTGCTCCTTCATAGATACAGCATTGCAATCTACCAGCACCTGGCTTGAATAGAGAGACAGCACATTTTATTTCTTATGTAAACTATTTCAGATGAAACATAAGGACATCCTTTTAAAATGCAAATTATTTCCCCTCAAATTCTCTGTATTTCAATACTAATACTTTGCTGATTATCTCTAAACACCACTTTATACAGAATTCAGACTATTTCAAACAGTAAAGACACTAATTTGCATAGCTGAACTCTTTTAGATACAATGAATGGTTTTTCTCATTATCTGGTACTGCATGGTGCACAGCACGGTCGTTATCCATAGTCCAAAAACAATATGCTTCTGGATGATGATCCAAGATGGGGTACACTGAGCGGAACTGGCTGGGGATTATCAATGAGAGGTGAGGAAAGATTCAAACAAGCGGGAAATTTAGTAAGACATCCCAAAATGTCCAAGTCTATTCTTCACAGTGTGTAAACAGTCGTCGAGTGACATTATTCTGTACTCGGAGGACAGGCTGAGTAACAGCAAAGGACAAGATAAGAGCAGCCCTGCAGGTCCTAAAGTCACAGTAGCTGTCCTCTCTTTATCTCCATCTCACCTGTGGCCCAGACACTTTCACCCAACCTGCGCTGTGTGCCTTTCTAGGGTGACATTCGATTAGTGGCCCAATTACAATGAGCTTTAAAAAGCCCCCCTCATCTGCCCGAGTACCACGTATTCATTGCAGCTTGATAGAGTTCATCTGCTACTTCTACATGTGCACTAAAAGCTGAGCCTGCCCAAAGCAGAAGTCCTGAACAAGAGCACTCAGAGAGGGCAGGCCCATGCCAAGGTTTAAGTGTTTACAGAGAGAAGTGTCTAAAGAGGTTAAATCGATGTTGCCGCTAAATGACAACACCAACGTCTGACCCTGTAAAACACAGTTAATTCCCATTCAAGAAGATTTGACATAGAGCAAATATCATTTCTTGGTGGGTAAAATTTTAGGGAACATGCAATCAATACAGGAAAATTTCCTTGCCTTATTAATGGGGTTGGGACCATCAGTTGTGTTGTGTGTGTCTGAACTTTTGGCCTGTACTACATATATAGATATATATATATATATATATACTGTATACATTTAAAGGGACTCTGACATGATTAATCAACTTTGCCTAAATAGGTTATATATTGTTTGTTATTATGGTCTACAGTGTGTAAATTTTTTGAAAGCAAATTGCACGCCGGAGTTGCTTATCCGCAATTCAATTTTAAAATCAGCTTCTTAATGATTGTCAACGAGTTTTCATAGCCTGTCTTATGGTATATGTGGCAGTACAGGGAGGATGAATGTTTGCCACCGCCGCACACGCCCCTCCCCGCGCCAAAAAGGTGATTATATAACATATAAAAGATGGTCATACAACATGACATCACTTACCCTCTTTGTCCAACTTTGACAAAATAGTCGTTCACTGTCGTCTTGTTTTTTTTCCTATGAACCGGCGGAATCTTTTTTTCAAAATGTGTCTACACAATGATCGTTGCAAAGAAAGGAACTCGAGGCGGGCTTTCGACTGTCTCTCATTCTCTGTACTTGGTTCGTCCATTGTTCTGCTAAACCTTCCTCTTTTGGAAAAAAACAACCTGTGAACATCCAGCAGCAACACAACCTTTTGTCATGTTGATGGAAAATATACTGAACCAAGTCGATGATCTAACTCGAGAAGGGTTTGTTTCCTCTGCTTTAGCTGAGAGGTGTTACCCTGATGACTTCATTTCCAGAAATGAGGCTGAGCTGCGAGCTACTTCATCATGGCTAGTGCCACAAACTATAAAGGTAATTTACCGTTCATAAATTTACCATTTGCTTTCATAAATCAAACCATGTAGAACGTAATTACAAACAATATATCACATATTTAAGCAATGTTGATGAATCATGTCAGTGACCCTCACCACTTTGCAGTTAAAATTTTGCAGCCTCACGCTATCACAGCTTTTATACATAAGTTAATACATGATCACAATGCCATGAAAATGTGCATATAAGCATAAAAATGGCTATTTGAAACAAACATACACATACAGTATAAGGCATTCAGAAGACATGTGTGTCGTTTTCTATGACTTGTGTGTGCACATTTAAGGGGCAGGGCTTGGTAAGTTATGCATGCAACTAGCTAACTAGAGTTGACTTGTGTTTAGCTGAGTACTATTATATTATTCACATTCGGGTTAGAAAAGTAGTAACCCAGGTGTAATATTCAGGTTTTTAAAAACCGGAATATGAGCATATTTGGGTTTTTTAAAAGGGTTATTTGTGGTTACATGGATATTCCTAATATTTTGGTTATGATAAGGTTATTTGATTGCTTGTAAACATAGCCAGTGTTTTTAAGGATAGGTAGTGTAACTTAAATTTGGTTTATTATACAGTGGCAAAATTATTATTTTTTAACTTGATTATGATGATTAGAAATGGTAAAATGTTAATAGATATGGATGATATGCACTAACATTTGTCGCAACCAATGTTTGTGTTTGAGGAAATTTTCATGCTAAGCACAAATGCAGTGAAGTAAAGGGCCACACATTAAGTGTCCAGCAGGTCTTTGGTGACTTTAAGAAAAGACCACTAACAGATGCTTAACCTAAAGCTGAGTGAGGGACATAAGCTGCTGCTATGCAAGTGATGAAAGACATGTTTGGATTAATCTACAGTATTTCCTCTGAGACTTTTATAGATTTTCTACAAAGAAGGGAGTAATGCCTCTGTTGTTGATATCTTGAACACAATTAGTGAGGCACAGGTAGCAACAAATCACTGTCACTCACTTAGGCTAATTGATTTCTAGTTGTTGTAATTATGATCAGTTAGTTGAGAGTCACAACATCAAGCAGTGGCTACAGGTTTCATTTAGTTACCCTGATTGGGCAAGCATTGTGGCGAAAAACGGAGCGACCCAAGATCTCTCATCTCTCCCTTTCACACACACACACTGATTGGTTGGCTGAGCCTGAGTGGTTTCTCACCAAATTTGCAAGGATGTGATTTGGCATATGGTCCTGCTATGGCAAGGCGTGTGAACAGGATGGTGTGAATGACTGGAGACCCAGCAAGGTACACGCAGCAGCTTCTGTCACCATCTCCCCTGGCGTGATCAGCCTCAGAGCCATCACAGTTTTCTGGGTCATCAAATCACACTGCTTTTCCTAATTTACTAAAAGCTGCACGGGCTTTTTTCTAGCTAACGTTATTGCTAAGACTTAGAATTGCCGCAATTTTTTTTAAGCTAGAACAAAAGACTTGATTACGACAAGGATGAAACAACTGCCCTTTGCCAGAGGCTTCATTTCTAATATTAAACTCCAAACTAAATTTAAGATTGCAGTAGCAGGCAGAAGTCACGTTTCATGATGAAGGAAAATAAGTCTGAAAGCAGTGCTGAGAGTCAAATTCAGACATATTCACCTTCGGTCTGTCATTTTGGTGGCACAGTGAGCAGAATTGATCTTTTTTAGTTAATTGTCTACCAGGACTCTATAGATGTTCTGTAGAAGGAAAAGCTAATGCACGGTGGGAAAGCACCTCGGGTCTTGGGAGAGTGACAGGCACTAACACATACTTGTACAGTGTGCTCTGAATAATGCAAATGATGTCAGGCCTTGCACACATACACCTAACAAGGCTCTGGTGGTCTCACACGGCATCATCTTGATTTGTGACAAATCCCAGTGTGAAGCAAATTAAAACAGTGTAGGATTTGTTTTATGGATTGTGTACCAATATATTGACCTCTGCACAAACTCCGGGTTCTAAGCTACAATCCTCATAGATGCTTTCTGAGACACCAGTAATAGCATTGTTGTTTTAATAACAAACAGTAACATTATCTATCTATACCTGGCAAACCCGCGGCTCGCGAGCCTCATGCGGCTCTTCGGGAGCTGTCACATGACATGCGTCAAAAATGCTTGGCTGGCGCTGTCATTCACTCCCCCTACAGCTAGATGGCACACTGACCATGTAAGCCTTTTGAGTGACGCCAAACGAGCGGTGTGACATCATTTGTGTTGTAAACAATTTCCGTCAAGTTACCTCTTGAAATGGCATGGAAAAAAAGCACAGCCAAACAAAAATATGAAGAAGAACACAGGACGTTTTTGCCAGAGTGGGAGAGGTTTTTTTTTTTTTTTGTTAAATGTAATGGCAAGCCGATCTGCCCTTTACGTCACGCAGCAGTAGCGCATTTCAAAGCTTCAAATCTTAAGTGTCACTTCAGCTCACTCCACCCTAACATCGAACAGGAATTTCCAAAAGGGACTGAACTTCGCAAGAACAAGTTGGTCGCTTTGAAAAGCCAGGCAGAAAAGCAGGTGCAGTTTTTCCAAAAAAATACGAAACACTCGGAGACCGTAACGCTTGCATCATATCAACTGGCTTGGAACATAGCACGGGCTAAAAAGCCATACAACGAAGGGGACTTAAAAAAAAAATGCCTAATTGACGCCTTGGAAATATTCGCTCCTGGAGACAACAAACTAAAACGGAGCGTATCAGACAGTCAACTGTCCTGCCACAGCGTTAAACGCAGAATATCATGATTAAAACATGATGTTCATGTGTACCCATGTGTATGATGTGGCTCTTTGCGGTAACACAGACAAAAAAGTGACTCTTAGTCTCTGACTAGTTGGCCACCCCTGATCTATGCAATGTATGTCATAGCCGGATTTTACTCTAAGGCTGGATTTATACTGCTCATTTCTAATATAGCACCTACATTACTACATGCATGTTCAAGTGAAACCCATGTAAACAACTACATGCGTACAAACAATAGAATGGATTCAGTCTATAAACATTGCAAACCCTCTATGAACATATACATTCATTCGTTCATTCATTTTCTATACAGTTTATCCTCATTAGGGTCGCGGAAATGCTGGAGCCTATCCCAGCTGCCTTTGGGCGGGAGGCGGGGTACACCCTGGACTGGCCGCTGGTCAATCGCAGGGCACATATAGACAAACAAAGACATACAACCATTCACACACTCATTCATACCTATGGAGAATTTAGAGTCGGCAGTTAACCTAACATGCATGTTTTTGGAATGTGGAAGGAAACCGTAGTACCCGGGGAAAACCAACGCACGCAAGGGGAGAACATGCAAACTCCACACAGAGATGTCCAACGGATATTCAAACCCTGAACCTCCTGACTGTGAGGTCATCGTGTTACCCACTCATCCACCGTGCGGCTCGAACATAAACATTATAAATCAAATACTTTCATAATTAGAGCGTGTAAAACTGTTTAAAAGCTTCTAAATATGTTTTTTATTATGTTTATATTATTTGTAGTCTGGAAGTGAAATAACACCTCTATTTGTCACCGGTCCCAGCTCTGTCATGTACATCATGGTTGATGTTAAGTAAAAAATGTTTGAAGGTGCAAGTAAAGCTCTGCTTGAACAGCATCGCTGGAACATCCATCCATCCACCCATTTTCCATGCCGCCTATCCTCAATTAGGGTCGCGGGTATGCTGCAGCCTATTCCATCTGATTTAGGGCAAGAGGCGGGGTACACCCTGGACCGGTTGCCAGCCAATTGCAGGGCACAATTAGACAAACAACCATTCACACTCACATTCATACCTTTGAACAATTTAGAGTCTCCAATTAACCTGACATGCATGTTTTAGGAATGTGGGAGGAAACCCACACTCGCATGAGGAGAACATGCAAACTCCACACAGAGATGCCAAGTGGAAATGATGCCAACCCAGATCTCCTGACTGTCTGGCCAATCGCTGGAACATAATATGCTTAATCCACAAAGAAAGGGAAATTGCAGTAATGCTGTAGTGTAAGAAAACTGTAGGAATAGAGGCCAGCAGGTGCCATGTGAGGGCGGTGGCATACATACATGAATAGATACACTCATTTCATTGACAGGTTATATCCAAATCATACTTTATATTGCAGTTTCTTCTTTACACTGCCATGACTCATATCTCTATTGGGCTACACTGGAGCAAAAAATGAAAAATTTTGTCACATTAACCTTGTAGTGTAAATCCAACCTAAGTCTCCATTCCAGACAAATAAAAAGATGGAAATGTACAACCTTACCCTGGGGCAGTGTTCTCAAATAGTGGGATGGGGCCCACCTGGGGGGAGGACGTGGTGGGAGCAGGGAGTACTTTCAGTAATAATATAAACCTGCTAATATGTCCAAATTTATTATACTCAACATGCCATTTGACTCTTGAATACACTTCACAGCTCTCCAATTTGTTGCATTTTCCTGGTTTCAGTTTCAAGTTCAGTTTGTTCAGATAAATAGATATTATCAGTTGTAGTATTTTAAATGGGGGGCACGACAACATTTCTGGCCCCTGGCTAGGGCGTGACCGAAAATAACTGAGAACCACTGCCCTAGAGAAAAATACAACAGAATGTCACTCAAAGTCAGAATTCCTATTTGTGAAGTCGGGTAAAGTGATCCATCCATCCAGCCAGCCAGCCAGACAGCCTTATATATAAAAAAAATAAAATAAAACAAGCACAGCCTAGCAGCACATTTCAGTTTGCCATTTTACAGTTCGGAGACCGATTAGTTTTCAGCTTGTCCAGCCTGCCTGTACCTCAGCACTATTATACATATTACTTAGGGCTGTCAAAGTTAACGCATTAATAACTTGTTAACACAGTGGCTCCCAAACTTATTTTCAGCGTCCCCCCACTTGTCACTTTGAGTTGAGTTGTCATGCGGTACGATGTCTCTCCGTTGCCAGGTAGAAAACATAAGTTACATCACAAGACCTTTAATTTGATACCTCATTCTTTTCTCTAGCCCAAGTATTAAAAATGTTAGAGCAAATTTCATAGTGGCAAATAGAATCAAGACAAAAGCTGTGATCAACCCACGGACCTTGGCAAGTACACCGCCTGGTCGCGACCAAAAAAAAGGTCATAAACTCTAATATTTCGTTGGAGCACCTTTAGCTTTGATTACAGCACGCATTCGCTGTGGCATTGTTTTGATAAGCTTCTGCAATGTCACAAGGCATTATTTCCATCCAGTGTTGCATTAATTTTTACCAAGATCTTGCATTGATGATGGTAGAGTCTGACCTCTGCACAAAGTCTTCTTCAGCACATCCCAAAGATTCTCAATGGGGTTAAGGTCTGGACTCCATGTGTGAGAATGATGTCTCATGCTCCCTGAACCACTCTTTCACAATTTGAGCACGACGAATCCTGGCATTGTTCTCTTGGAGGTGGTGACAGGTGGTGACTTTTTTTGGGCCAGGCAGTGTACAACATACTCCAAAATATATAAGAACCTAGGCTGTGACATTTGCTATAAAAGTCAACAGAGTAGCCATTTCCATTGTTTTGATTATAAAAAAACATCTAAAGAAGAAATTCAAGTGTCATAATTTTCATGTAGGTCTAGCACTTTTACTGCAGCGGCACACTGTATCATTTCCACTCAACGCTACAGATTGCATGTACACAGTAATTTCGGGACAAAATTAACATATTTTTCACAGATTTTAATGAAATTCCATTTGAGCACAGATATTAAAGTGACTTAATATCCTACATAACTTATATCTTGTCCTGAAGCTCCAATCTATGTATGGTATAACTTGGACTTCACTTTTGAAGCAGTTTTATGATGGATGTGGTTAAACTCAGTATAAAGTATAACATTTTGAATAAGAAATTGAAGACAAAGATGTAATCTACAAACCAACCATGTATACCAGTTAAAATACACACGATATCCTATGAAAAAGTTGCATTTTCAGGAAAGTCCCCACTGATTCTCACAGTGTCAGATTTTTACCATCGTTTAGGTTTGTTACATTCCCAGTACAAGCCAACAAATATGCACATTAGCAGTCACTAAGGTCATCAAACCTTACCTTTATGCATTTCAGACAAAATATGAGGTGAAAGAAAAAACAGAAAATACAGTATAGTAATCTTATCTGTGCAGCATTGGAGAATATGCATTGCAAAGTTAAATGGTGCGTTCGAGGACCGTCAAAGTAGGACAAGTTTCTGCTCGCATTAAACATGCAAATATTATGTGATTTCAAACTGCAAATGATTTCATTTTTGTGTCTGTTTTTCTTTTCTTTTTTTAAAATCGTTGCACCTGAATCTTTTCTGCAGCCTGATGGTTGGGCATGCCTGCCTTACAGCATGCTTGGGACAATAATGTAATAGGGTCTTTATTTTTTAAAGTAAAATGAATGTCTTCGTTGGCACATGTAATTGCTGAATCATATCATACCGAATCGTATTGTTTGTACACTGTATTGAATCTTTGTTTTGAAAATATATCGTTTTTTTTTTAAACGTTTCATAACCTATGGATCTAGATGCGTATGGCATTGTTTTCCACAAACAGATTTACATTTCTTATTCTCTTATTATGGAGGAAAAACGTCAATCTGTGATCGTGAATTGCAATTAATTATGGGTTAACTATGGATAAAATATGATTAATCGCGATTAAATATATTACTCAATTGACAGCCCTAACATTATTATATTCAGTATATTTTATATTATATATCGCGTTATTCCACTTCTTTATACTGCGGTTGATGGTCAGATAGATGCACAGTCTTTTCTTAGTTTTGTTATTAAAACTGCCAAAAAAGTAATATTGTACCAAACTCATTGGAATGGTGCCTGGTGGAAATTGGGTTTGAGAGGCCGAGGTTCCTGAGCTTCTTTCACTGCTGCTGCTCCAGTCATCCGCTCTCGATCAGATCAAGGGCTTTATCTGCAATGTCGGAAATTTGCCAGCAGGGACAGAGGCTGATAATATGTACCAGACACACACACACACTCAGGCCATGGTGAAGCCAAGGGGGTGAGTCATACTACAATTGTAGAACTGATGATGTGTGAAAGTAATATTGTTCATGCAACAGAGACATGTAACATGGCCAAAAAAACCATCAAACAAACAGTCGTGGAGAACATTGCAAGAGAACAAGTCTCTGTCATTTCTGCAAACTCCAAGCCACACGTTTCCTGCAGTGACAGATAACAACATGCCATTGTACTGCTGAATGTGATGATGTTTTTTCCCTGTGCACCTCTTGTGGGGGATTGGTAAGCATAACAAGATGATATGTTGTGCTGAACAGTAGTAGTAGTCTGTACCTACCTCCCTTGGGTCATATGGGAAGCTTGAGCACCGGAACACAGTAAAGGCCATTTTTTCACACCACAACATGATGAGACAATCCACGCATGATAATAATGTGTGACTCTACAAGCAGCAGGGAGGCTATTAAGTAAACAGAGTTTCAGGCTGCCAATTGATGTACCCATTTTAGTGTGTCTGTCATTACATGATTTCCATTTGGCTGGTCTCTGACATCGCGACCCCGCAGATGGGCATACCAATGACAAAGTGGGTGCCACCACTTTTAATAAAGTATGAAACAGGGAGTGTTAAAATGTAATTATTAGTCTAATGCATGAGATGTGATCACACAGGCTCCACTGTGATGAGGAAATCATCTCCCATAAGACTTCACACTGATAATTACAATAACATTAACCTTTGCCTTGTTAATTCAGGCCCTCATAGCAATTCATCTCAGGTTAGAGACCTATCAGAGCAATTCTTCACACTAGTTTTGCCAGATGGAAGGGGACACACTGAGAGAGTGTGGACAGAAATCATGCCAGAATAAGCCCACTTTGTTTATTTCAAAACAATTATCACAGTGTCATATTAGCATGATATAATAACCAAGATGGTAGTCCTATTTAGATTACACTATATGTGTGAAAGTTTCATATGTTTTTCATTTAATATCATAAAGTATAATATTTTATACTATATGCTAAGCACATAATAAGTGTAAGGCATTATTATGGTTATTATTAAGAGTTCCCACCACACACAAATACAAACAACTTGTTCAATTGTTAATAGTGCTGTCACAAGTGACTAATTTTGTAATGATTAATCTTTCAGCTAATGTTACAATAAGTTGACTAATATAAACAACTAATTACAAAAATGCTGTTTATTTTATTATTTTGTCAGTTTTTCATTTGAACACAACTCAAGGGCCATTTCAAATGCAAATAATATAAAAACTAAGCCTACTTATATTAGAAGTAAACTTGTTTAGAAAACTTTTGTGTAGCGATGATACTTTGTATGTTTGGACTAGCCTACTACCTAAATCAGGGTACTCAACTGAAATTCAAACAGGTCCAGACACAGAACATTTTGTCAATCTCTCTTTTTTCCCCTAAATTTTTGAGGTGTGTACTCGTGTTATATTACCGGCATGCTTTGATTTTGAAGGATACAGGAAATGTTGCGGCGATGTTTTCTGAGTGAGCTAAAAAAGAAAGTTGCTAATAAAAAAGATTGCATGTGGAATACGCCGTGCGGTCTGTTTTGAATCTACACATTTCTTGAATTTAGTAGTGTTGCTCACCTCAAATGCCCACTTATTTTTTCATCATAGCTGTAGACACTTGCAAGTGCCAGTATTTGATAAAGAAAGTGAGGAACACTACTGAATTGAAGAAATAGCACAGGACAAAACACAAAGGTGTTTCCCTTTGATCTTGTTCCCCAACAATCACGTCTTCAATGATAGTAAAAGTAACCCTAACTTGTAGGATTTTTAGTATATGTAATTGTAATTTTAAATACAAATAGTATTTTATACAATACAAATTTTAATTTTTTATTTAACTTGTGCATGTAAAACAACTCATGCGGTATATTAATAACCTGAAAATGGAAAATGTGCACAAACCAAGGCAAAGGTCTGATGTCAGTTTTCAACGTTAAATACAATCTAACCGAGATTCCACTGTACAAGACGCAACAACTTTCACTTGTCCTGCTGTCCATTCTCTTCTTATCTTTCACTCGTTTCTCTCGTCATTTAGGTTGGCCAAGCCAAGTAATCGCAACAGCACCAATTTTCTAAATAAGTTCACTAAATTGCAGTTTCAGGAATAGATAGAAATAAATCAAATTGCAGTTTCAAGAATAGATAGAAATAAATCAAACGTGACAATGAGATGCTTTATATACAGGAGATGTCTAGGCTGGGCGCCGTGCATGAGAAACTCATTGGCACCCAGCAGGACAGATACGGAAAAGATAGAAATACATGTCATTTTATTTTGTATTATACTGTATAGTGTACATACTTTTTCGCTATAGGATAACCTACAAACTGCTTATGACAACAAGCTCGGAATTTCTACTGTTGGAAAGCTAATGTGATGTGTCATTATCCATTAGGCACCCATACAATGTTCCACGTTAAATGGTGGGAAAGCAGTTCTGTTGTCACAGCAATCACTCATACTTGGCAATGCACAGTTGCATGATTTAGCATGAGCCTATTTACCAGCCAGTCATGCCTGGTTGCCTTCCTGGGTTTTCCAATTCTGATAGAGGGAAACATTGCATCTCCATGCCACCGATTGAGTAAAACTACCAGCACAAACGCACCAGCAAAGGAAAGTATATAATATTGTAAGAAAGTATAGCATTTGTTTCATTTGTATAGCACGCTTTCTGAAATTTTTAGCTCTTAGTTTTGTGTCAAAGCCAACAATAAGATATCATTATAATTCTTACCATGTAAAAAATATGACTAAAAGAGACCCCTTGATGTATGAGATGCATTATATACTGTATGAATGATTGTTTTATGTAACATACTGTATGATAAAAAAAGCTTTGTGTTTGGCAACTTTGGTCAGCATCCTTGAGCTCAGAATTCATCATGAGAATTCCTCCAAACATCTTTACTGGTTTAACCTTTGGGATAATTAAAATGACACCCAAATTAATTGGCATTAGATTATGACCGATTCTACCGGCGTGTTGGAGATTTAATTAATCAATTAAGTGATGACACCGTGGCACATCATGTGTACATGCGCACACTCACTAAAAGGGGACATGCACTTATTCATTTCTTCAGTGGGGATTGCTGCATGTATTAACAGTTACATTGTTTCTTTTATCAAAACAAAGAAATTACAGTGGAACATTTGTTTTCATATGCCCAGGTTCATATATTGATGAAGTTTATTGCCACTAATATGTCTCGGTTTAATAATCGTCTTGGTTATTGCATGGCCAGAGTGGCCAATCAAAGAATACATGACTGTGACTGTAAGCTGGTAAGTCAGTGAGTCCCTGTGAAGAATGGATATACAGATACCAGCCAAGCAATCTTTATTATGCGTGTGGGAGGTTTATTTGCTCATACAATGCACACAGAACAATGAAAAACTCTACTTTCTTCCTCATACGGTATATAAGCTTTGCACTGTGCGCTGATGGAGTGTTTAAGTGCATCATGCATTTATGAGTATTAAAGCAATCTGTACTTTGATAAAGAAGGGGAGAAACACTATTGAACTCAAGAAAGAACTCGCAAAGCACGAAGGCACCGTCTGTTACAATGAGATTGAAATATAAAGGTTCCTTTTTTCACACAAAACTTGCAAGACGTCAGCGGGCATCATGAAACACTGCCCGAATGAAGCTAACCCAGCTAGCTTCCATTCACTCTCCGTAAGAGGAATTTTAAAGTTTTTTTTTGCCAACTTTCGCTGGTGTTTCATGTTGCTGTTTTGACATGTTTAGTTTGGGAGGGAACGGGTTAGTAATAAATAACAACAAATAAAAATAAATAATACAAAGTTTCATTTCAATATTGCATTTTGTGTACAGTGGTTGACTAACGTTAAATAATCTATTGGAACAAATAAACAATAGAATGGTTACTAAACTGAGACAGTATTTACCCTAATAAAGCTATGGGTTATGGAAAAAACATTCAAATGGAAATGTCACAGACAAATACAACATTAAAAAGTAATCACATTAACATTAGCAGGGTACATGGTGTTTCAATCAGCATGATGATTGTTTGCTCTTCTTGACAAAGGGCAAATTAACTAATGTGTGTGGGTGGGCATGTTCATGTTTTATTGGTAAGCACTTGCAACAAACATTAACAATAATGGTTCCGTGGATAGCAGGGTTGGATGTGCATTCTGCACACCATGTCTTTTGATTTTTCCCGATTTGCATGTAGATAGCTTTAATTATGAATAAAAGTCAAGTTACCTGATTGCATGGCAAAGTGGAGAATCGATTGGTAAGCATGAATAATTACAAAGGGCACACCCTGCTGCTTAACACAGCTTGAAAACCATATCCGTTTGATATTTGACAAAAAAAATAATTTAAAAAAAAAAACAACCTAAAGTGTACCACATGCTGATATGCTATGCACATGTTTAGCACTCCAATGACCTTTTAAAAGACTGGCGGGTCAAAGTTTTTTGTTTGTATCGAAAAGTCAAATTTAATGCAATTCCCAGATTGTGTAAGAAAACATTGTTAGCTTCACACTACCACCAAATAGAATGGGGAGATCAAAGGGTCAAACTTCTAATATATTAGTTTCTGCACAAAACCTAACCCTAGCCCGTGTTGATGGCATCATCATCTACAGCACTCCATCACTGTTTCTAAATTGTGCTGACCATTTTAGCCACATAGCCGCATAGTACATACAATATGATGCCATGAAATTATACACCACTTTAACAACCACAATAATATTATCATTAATTTAATTATTTGTATATTAAACGGCATACTCCTATTCTCATTACTATTATAAAGGCTGAAGTTTTATTGAATTACTTCTTCTATTGAAGGGTTGGCCAAACTTTTTCCATTAAGGATCACATTTTATTTAATACAATTTGCGCATTAAAGATGCTAAAGCCAATTCTGTGTAGGTAAATATATGCTAGGTGACAAACGGAATTGTGAAATCCATTTGCTATACCGCTTATCCTCATTATGGTTGCTGGGTATGCTGGAGCCTATCCCAGCTGACATTGGGCAAGAGGCAGATACACCCCGGACTGGTCGCCAGTCATTCGCAGGAATGTGGGAAGAAACCAGAGTAGTCGGAGAAAACCCACACACTCACAGGGAGAACATGCCAACTCCACACAGAGATGCCCAACGCAGATTCAAACCCAGGTCTTCCAAATCTCCTGACTCTGAGGTCAACATGCTAACTACTCGACCACTGCAAAAATATATACAGAATCAATGTTATTTTTGAAAATTGTCAAGAGACAACTTTTAAAAAACGGTTGTTCTCTGGGCTACGCTTTGGACACGTCGGTTCCATTGGCTCTCTCCAAACAGCTTGCCATGAATCTTTCCACTGGCACTGGAATTCCAAGGAAAAGAGGAATCCTTTTTTTCTCATGACTACAACATTTTGGATCTCCATAAAATCCACACTGGGCCTTTTTGCTACATTCTTCCTTGCACTCTATTAGGGCCATAGCATCAATACAATGGCCTGATTGTACTTTGACAGTTTCAGGTCCACTTCACGAGCGTATGGCGTGTGTGCTAGTCTTGGTGAACTGAATCAGGCCATAATGGCTTCATTAAAAATCACCAAGACTGCAGACATTGGGTGGAGTGATTAGTGTGATAAGCAGGCGATATGAGCTTAATGGAAGAAGAGGTGGTTCACCAAGATTAAAAGCCTTTTCCACATCACTGCCATTTCCCCTCCAATTCAGCAAATCACCTAATTGAATTTATTTTAATTTTCTCTACAAAACCCCTCCTGGAATTGCAACCCCAAGATGAATGGCAGACTGAGGTGCAAATCTGAGAGGTATTTTTTTTTAACTCCTAGGCCGCAGTCTGACAAACGATGACGTGGTCATTTACGGAAAATGAGAATACTTCAAAACAATCCAAAAATTGTGCTAACTGATATTGAATCTGAAAAACAACAACACAATAATACAGTGCAGTTCAACTACACACTGTACAGTATATTGAAGGATAAATGTAACCTTTTTTACTGTAACACATAATGGGAAAACAAGGTGCTAAGTCTATGTTGTGGCATTTCAATTTCATTACTGATTCAACTAAACATAGGCCTCCATTTGTCAAATCAACAAACAACATTGTTGTTGTGAAATGAAGCCTTATTATGTCTACAGAAAAACAACGGAGACAATAAATTATATACAATTGTTTACTGTAAATAATTGCTATGTGCATTTAATCATACACATGAAGAGAGCACCTGGGGGGAAGGCCTTTTGTTGTACAAATGTGTTAAATATTATTATTAGACCTATAGATTCAGTCTATTAGCTCAGTGCATTTATAGAACGATTGCTTCTCACAGAACACCTTTTTGCTCACATAGCACAATCAGAGCTGGCAAAGCAAGTTTACTTATAGAGCACCATTTGTACACAAGGTAATTCAAAGTGCTTTACTGAAAAGAAGGGTAAAATCGCTTCATCAAATAATTCCATAAAACATAAAATCATTATAAATCCATTACATACAATTCCATGAATGACTACATAAAACAAAAAATATATAAAGTATAAAACACTTTCAGTTGAACAGAAATGCTTCCAACCTGGGTTTGAACACTGCCAAAGTTGATGATGTTGTACATCTTCCGGAAGACAGATTTTGGCAGAAGTAGTTTAGCGCAACACTTAGATATGACCCATGGATTGTTTTCTCTCTCTCTCCCTGCCTCTCTCTCTCTCTCACAGACTCACAGGCTTAGCTTTCGCTTTCTAAAGGGCCCCAGCAAATGTTCTGTACCCCATCATTTTGAGCTCTTCGTCCATCATCCTTGCTAATGTAGAATCAGTGCTGTGTTTTTCATGTTTTTAATGCAATTTTAAAAGCTTTTAAATTGTGCAAACATTGACTAATTCTCCTATTGTAGTCCAAAGAACCATAAAGGCTAAAGAGAAGCAATACCCTTCACAAATGTATCTTATAATAATGTTAAATTAGACTTTTCATATATATATATATATATATATATATATATATTGGTGGCAATATACACTTATATTTATATATTTTTTTAAATTTAAGAATATTGTTATGTATTACGGCCGCACCCCTCTGTGAATCACCACCTTACCGCGGTGGAGTGGTTTGAGTGCCCGAGTGATCCTAGGAGCTATGTTGTCGGGGGCTTTATGCCCCTGGTAGGGTTTCCCAATGCAAACCGGTTCTAGGTGACGAGCCAGACTAAGAGTGATGCAGAAGACCAGTATGAAAAAAAACAAGAGGAGTGACCGCACCTCGCCCGGACGTGGGATACCGGGGCCTCACCCTGGAGCCAGGCCTGGGGGAGGGGCTCGCAGGCGAGCGCCTGGTGGTCAGGTCGTCACCCGTGGGACCTGGCCGGGCCTAGCCCGAAGAAGCCGCACGGGAACTCCCCCCCGCAGACCCACCACCTGCAGGGGCAAGCATAAGAGTCCGGTGCTGTGTGATTTGGGCAGTGGTCGAGGGCGGGTGTCCGGGCGACCTGGGCTTCGGCGACCAAATCTGGTTCTTGGGACATGGAATGTCACTTCTCTGGTGGGGAAGGAGCCCGAGCTTGTGGAAGAGGCGGAGAGATTCCGACTAGATATAGTCGGACTCACCTCAACCCACAGTTTAGGCTCTGGAACCAAACTCCTTGAGAGGGGCTGGACCTTGTTCTTCTCTGGAGTTGCCGCTGGGGAGAGGCGGCGAGCTGGTGTGGGCTTATTGTTAGCCCCCCGGCTTGGTGCCTCTGTGTTGGAGTCATCCCCAGTAAACGAGAGGGTCACTTCCCTACGCCTTAGGGCTGGGGAAAGGGTCCTGACTGTGGTTTGTGCGTATGCGCCGAACGGCAGTTCAGAGTACCCAGCCTTCTTGGAGTCTATCAGAGGGGTGCTGGAGAGCACCCCAGCTGGTGACTCCATAGTTCTACTGGGAGACTTCAACGCCCATGTGGGCAATGACAGTGTGACTTGGAGGGGCGTGGTTGGGAGGAACGGCCTCCCTGACCTGAACCCGTGCGGTGTGTTGTTGCTGGACTTCTGTGCGAACTACAGTTTGTCCATAACGAACACCATGTTCGAACATAAGGATGCCCATAAGTGCACTTGGCACCAGGACACCCTAGGTCGCAGGTCTATGATCGACTTTGTGGTCGTATCATCAGACCTGCGTCCGTATGTTCTGGACACGCGGGTGAAGAGAGGGGCTGAGCTGTCAACTGACCACCACCTGGTGATGAGTTGGATTAGATGGCGGGGAAGGATGCCGGACAGACCTGGCAGACCCAAACGCGTAGTGAGGGTGTGCTGGGAACGTCTGGCAGAATCTCCCGTTCGTCGAGTCTTCAACTCTCATCTCCGGCAGAGCTTCGCCTGCATCTCGAGGGAGGACCGGGATATTGAGTCCGAATGGGCCGTATTCCGTGCCTCTATTGCTGAGGCAGCCAGTTGTGGTTGCGGCCGCAAGGTGGTCGGTGCCAGTCGTGGTGGCAAGCCCCGAACCCGATGGTGGACACCGGGGGTTAGGGCTGCCGTCAAGCTGAAAAAGGAGTCCTATCGAGCATGGATGGCTTGCGGGACTCCCGAAGCAGCTGACAGGTACCGGCAGGCCAAGCGGCACGCGGCTTCGGCGGTGGTCGAGGCAAAAACTCGGGTGTGGGAGGAGTTCGGTGAGGCTATGGAGCACGACTTTCGGTCGGCCTCGAAGAGGTTCTGGCAAACCGTCCGACACCTCAGAAAGGGGAAGCAGCCCCCAGTTCACACTGTTTACAGTGCGGACGGGGGCTTGCTGACCACGACTGTGGATATAGTTGGTCGGTGGAAGGAATACTTCGAGGCCCTTCTCAATCCCACTGACATGCCTTCCATAGAGGAAGCAGAGTCTGAGGATACGTACGTGGACAGTTCTATCACCGTGGCTGAGGTAATTGGGGTAGTCAAATCACTCCCCAGTGGCAAGGCTCCGGGGGTAGACGAGTTCCGCTCAGAATTTCTCAAGGCTCTGGATGTTGGAGGACTGTGTTGGTTGACACGCCTCTACAACATTGCATGGAAGTCAGGAACAGTACCTCTGGACTGGCAGACCGGGGTGGTGGTCCCCATTTTTAAAAAGGGTGACCGGAGGGTGTGTTCCAACTATAGGGGGATCACACTCCTCAGCCTTCCTGGGAAAGTCTACTCCAGGGTGCTGGAGAGAAGGGTACGACCGTTAGTCGAACCTCGGTTAGAGGAGCTGCAATGTGGTTTTCGTCCCGGTCGCGGAACACTGGACCAGCTCTACACCCTTGCAAGGGTACTCGAGGGTATGTGGGAGTTTGCCCAACCAGTCTACATGTGCTTTGTAGACCTGGAAAAGGCATTCGACCGTGTCCCTCGTGGTGTCCTGTGGGGGGTGCTCCGGGAGTACGGGATTGATGGTCCGCTTCTACGTGCCATTCGGTCCTTGTACAATCGAAGCAGGAGCCTGGTTCGCATTGCCAGCAGTAAGTCGAGCTTGTTTCCGGTGAACGTTGGCCTCCGCCAAGGCTGCCCTTTGTCACCGATTCTGTTCATAATCTTCATGGACAGAATTTCTAGGCGCAGTCAAGGTGTTGAGGGAGTCCAGCTTGGTGACCTTAGGATCTCGTCTCTGCTATTTGCAGACGATGTGGTCCTTATGGCCTCATCAGGCTGTGACCTTCAGCGTTTACTGGAGCGGTTTGCAGCTGAGTGTGAAGCTTCTGGGATGAGACTCAGCACCTCCAAATCCGAGGCCATGGTTCTCAGTCGGAAACGGGTGGACTGTACCCTCCGGGTTGGGAGTGAGGTCTTGCCTCAGGTGGAGGAGTTCAAGTATCTCGGGTTCTTGTTCACGAGTGAGGGAAGGTTGGAGCGTGAGATCGACAGACGGATCGGTGCAGCATCTGCAGTAATGCGGTCGCTGTACCGGACCGTCGTGGTGAAGAGAGAGCTGAGCCGGAAGGCAAAGCTCTCTGTTTACCGATCGATCTACGTTCCCACCCTCACCTATGGTCATGAGTTATGGGTCATGACCGAAAGAATGAGATCGCGGATACAAGCGGCGGAAATGAGTTTCCTTCGTAGGGTGGCTGGACTCACCCTAAGAGATAGGGTGAGGAGCTCGGCCATCCGGGAGGAGCTCAGAGTAGAGCCGCTGCTCCTTCACATCGAGAGGAGCCAGTTGAGGTGGCTCGGGCATCTAGTCCGGATGCCTCCCGGGCGCCTCCCTGGTGAGGTGTTTCGGGCATGCCCAGTCGGGAGAAGGCCCCCGGGAAGACCTAGGACACGCTGGAGGGACTATGTCTCACAGCTGGCCTGGGAACGCCTTGGTGTCCTCCCGATGGAGCTGGAAGAGGTCGCTGGGGACCGGGAAGTCTGGGCTTCCCTACTGAAGCCGCTGCCCCCGCGACCCGGACCCGGATAAGCGGAGGAAAATGGATGGATGGATGGATGGATTACGGCCGCATGGTGGCTGAGTGGGTAGCACATTGGCCTCACAGTCAGGAGGTTTAGGGTTAAAATCTCTGTTGGGCATCTCTGTGTGGAGTTTGCATGTTCTCCCCGTGCGTGCGTGGGTTTTCTCCGGGTACTCCGTTTTCCTCTTACATTTCAAAAACATGCATGTTAGGTTAATTGGCGTCTCTAAATTGTCCATGGGTATGAATGTGAGTCTCAATGTTTGTTTGTCTATATGTGTCCTGTGTTCCCTCAATACTTATTCGATTCCATAATAAAAAAAAAGTATTTTTAAATTCACTTCTTTATTTGTAATCTGTTCTAAACTGTCAAATATTTAAAATCATGGTTTGGTGGAAATCAGTTTTGTATATTTGGTGTAATCAGTTATCAGTTTTACTGTATTGGACATTTGCACTGTGTCAAACTGTACTCTACTAGCTTAAACAATTAAGAATCAGCTCTGATTAATTGAACTGAGCTCAAATAGCTGTACTGTGCCTGAATGCAGTAAGTAACACTATGAAGCACAGCAGCCATGTATAGGCATCTTCACATGCAGTCACAGAGAATGCTTACTCAAATCTTGAAAGATCCTCTTTAGGGGTTCCATTAAGAAATTATCTTTGTGATGAATTCCGAGGATGAGACACTACAGAACAGCTGAGCTCTCTGTCAGCAGAGCCTTTTGACAAGAGCATATCTGAGGGCCCAGTGATGATGTGACAGGCTCAATCTGGTTCTGGTCCAACCCCTGGCTGTCCTCTGAGGCAGACAGGATGAATGAGGTTCTATCAAGTTGTGTTAGGGGAGCTAAAAAAAAAAAGAGGCTCAAAGCCCTTAAGAAATCTTTTTCTGTCAGATGAGGATGAAAAGTGTCTGTGCTCATGCTCGACGATGCTCACACATCAACGTCATTCACTTTGTCTTGGCAGCTGACAAAAAGTGGGCAATTATTTTGTATTGTACTTTTCTTTAAAACAAGGCTTGTGTATAAATCGTGTTAAATAAACAGTGCCGTGCAAACACATCTGAGGACTCTATGCTCACAGAGGATGTGTCAGAGAAGCACTGGAGAATGGAGACGGTTCAAGTGTACTGCGAGCCCTGAAGCTCTGACTCTCCCACCCTTTCTGTGTTGTACTATACACAGCTCTGCATCCAGCACATTTGGGAGAGGCTGACAGATGGCACCTTTAATATTACTTGGACTTGGCTCTGCTTCTCTTTTGTTTAATGAGACTGAACTCCGCCTTCATCACTGGTAATTGAAGGAACGATTTGAGTATGTAAGACTGAACTTTGTGCTGGCACATCTTGACTCATAATGCCATTTAGTTTCTCAAAAAGTCCAAGTGAGTCATTGGAGTGTGATCTCTGTCTCTCTCTGCCTCTCTCACTTTCATAGACTGTACACGAGAGGCAATATTAAATTTCTTACCCAATTAAAGAGGATCACCATCCTCCAAAATAAAGAAGTCTCTGTAGAACCTCAAAAGTGATTCATGCTACACAATCACAGTTAAGCTTCCCCACAATGATGAATTTCTTTAAAGCCTCTCCAATTTTCATTTTGCTGTAATAAAGAAATCATTAAAATGGTTATTCCTTCATGTTAATGCCACAAATAGGATTCATCTCGTTTACTTTTTAATTTCTTCAAACTGTTTGAGACTACTGAATAAAGAGCAATAAAACAAGTCAAACTTAAGTCTTAAACATGTGGTATATGGGAAATGTTAAACAGCTCAATCCACAAGTCACAAATGATAGGAAGAATATATTGAGCGGAGATTCAATGTTTATAGTAAGTGAATATATAATACGCAAATTTCAACAAAGTAGAATTCCTTATATATAAATTGAATATTATCGTATTAATATTGTAGTTAAAGTATAAAAAACCATTTACGACCTTCAGATTACGATTTAAATATTGTTAGAGCCCTCTGGAGATGAAATAATACCCCTTTAGTCACCTTTACATTTGTATTATCCAATCTACGTGGTGATTGAAAAATAACTCTCTACTTTAAAATACATATAATTAGGAATGTCTAATATATTTTTTGCCAATATCCGATAAGCCCTATGAATTTCCGATTCTGATATCAATCGATGCCAATATGTGTTGTATGTAAAATCACACATCTCCTGTCGTGGAATTAACCCATATCTGTTGTGAAGCTAATGGATACAGCATCAGCAATTCATCAGCAATTAGGTTCTCGATGTAGCTGTAAAACATCTGAGAAACACTTGCGACTGAGCATGGAAAAGCGCGCCACGAGGAACTTCACAAGTTAGGTGAATAATTGTGGCGTCTTGAAAAGGGCTGGTTATTCTATGACTTTCCGATTGATTGATTGATGATTGAGAATTGAAAGTATTGGAGGAAGAAGTGTCGGTTCCGCCTTGCATAAGCAACGCCTTGCAGTCATTACAAATCATAAAGTCAATATCCGAAGGAGACACCACAGACATAATGTTAGTCGGGTACAGAGCGAGCAAACTTGTTACTACTAGCCATCCACGATTGTTTACACGCTTCAGATGTGGTTTGATTAGGTCATCATTTGTGCACTGGAAAATACCGGAGCCCATTGACACTAGCATTTTTAAAAATGTATTTTCATTATAGGAAAAAACTTGATACTTAAATCTACCGATATACTATACTATACATTTTTATGCCAACAAAAATATTATCGGACATCTCTACTTACACTTTATTCCTATTATCATAATATTTTTCTAATTTTTTGTGTGCATGTTACATGATGTATGGGAATGAAATGTTCTTGTTTTCTTTTTAGAATGATTATTTTGTTACACATTTGGCGAATAAGAGTAGTTATGTGTTTTTTATTCCACAAAAGTTTCTTGTAAAACCAATTGCGTTTCCAAGGCAGCTTAAGAAACTGGTGGCAAATACTGGCGCCTATATTTAAATTTGAAAAAAAATTCCATGCAATACACTCTTATCATATTCATTTTTTGTAAAAACTATAGTTTAGAAAGAAATTACAAGTACTTAAAAACAGGGAGTTACTTTTCAGACTTTAGTAGACATAATTTAAAAAAAGCCATTCAAGACATGAATAAGATTCATACTGATGTGTGTTGCTGTAAATGTGTTCCGCTGTTAGGGGAACTGAGTGGGATAGTGGGGTAGGACAGGAAGTGATGTTGGGGTCATGTCTGGTTTGGTGTATCATGGAACTTTACAGTAACATTACAGACATCAAGTGACCATTGCAAAATACTTTATATCATTGCTCTATCTTTGAATGCATCTTCTGAATGCCTTATGTTTGTATTTTATTTATTTGTAGCCATTTTTATGCTAAAACATGTTCAATTAAAAATGCTAAAATATGCGTATTTGTATTTACTAATAATAGGCTGTATTCAACCACAAGGCATCATAATTTATTAATTAATATATTTTTCAAAAAATGTGAGAGTGAAGCTGTGAAAGCCGAAGCGTGAAGTGGCGAGAGAATACTCTATATTACAACTGTAATATCCTTCCACCCATCCATCCATTTTTTATGCCGCTGGTCCTCACTAGGGTGGCAAGGGTATGCTGGAGACTATTCTAGCTGACTTCGGGCAGCAACTGTAATATATAAAAAATAAATATATATAAATGACAAAATATAAAGTGGGAGGTTTTCCTCTTTGGATGAGAAAGTAGCGTAACTGCAACACAATTCAAACTCAAGATAAAGTCTTAAAACTCAAGTCTGTTTCGTAGCAGCTCAATTGGAAATCCATCATACTCTTCATATTAAATATGGAGTGCTCTTAATCCCATGACCCTACCCTAAACACAGCTACTCGATTAATTCATTCAGTTTCACTTCAAAATTCAAGAGACTGTTATCTGATTAGAATAGGCACACAGCTCACTGCTCCTCGCCCTGAGCCACCACCTTATCGTGGTGGAGGAGTTTGCGTGTCCCAATGATCCTGGGAGCTAAGTTGTCGGGGGCTGTCATGCCCTTGGTAGGCTCACCCATGACAAACAGGTCCTGGGGGAGGGACCAGACAGAGTGGCTCAAAAGACCCCAATGAAGAATAATAAAAAGCCTGCACCCATGGGGCCCCGGTCGGGCACAGCACGAAAAGGTAATGTGGGTCCCCCCTCCCATGAGCTCACCACTCGTAGGAGCGGCCAAAGGGTTCGGGTGCTAAGTGAGCTGGGTGGCAGCCGGAGGCCTTGGCGGTCCAATCCTCGGCTACAGAAGCTAGTTGTCTGTACGTGGAATGTCACCTCTCTAGCGGG